>LR750310.1:425036-522335 GCA_902729485.2 Mus minutoides | reverse complement strand
CAGTAACATACATGTATGCATATATTCCTCATATATGTGCAATATATACATACATATTGTAACTAAAAGTAATAAAATTAAAAATTTGGTTAAATAATATCAGCACTTGCCTAAGGTCACTTACAGCATCAATTTACTAAGAGTGGAGATAAGCTAAACTAGGACTCTCACTTAGTTCCACCTATAGAAAGGCAAATTATCCCTCACTTTGAGGAATGGATGTAGGAAACTCCTACAGCCATAATTAACTTATCTGTCAATTGCAGAAAACAGCTTCTTGAAGGAGTTGCTAGGCACCATATAATGTTTGACCCATGGCAAACGGTTTTTCAACACTAATGCTACTGATGTTGTTTAGTGGTTCAGTTATCTAATATTGCTATATACATAATGAATTGTGTTGTCAATTTTAATTTAATACATATCCTCAAACTTAGAATTTTCATCTCCTTATTGGGTTGTGATTTCCTCAGTAAGATGAGCTAGTAACTGTGCCTTGCTCTAGCTGGATTTTGGTCTCCCTGTGAAAAACAAATAAATGTCCTTATATTGGCTTTCTCATTAAATGAGTATTATGTACTCCTGACTGCAGATTCCAATGCATTTATACGGTAGCTTCACTTTCCAAGTGTGCACACTGTCACGTGTCTGTTCCATGGCCTGTTTCGCAGCAATGCCTTGCTGTTTTGCAGCATAGCCTTGCTGCATGATCTGTTATTCCTGATGAAATTGATTTTTTACTATATCTAGCCTCCAACCTTCATCACGTTATCTGAAACTAATGAGTGGTGCTCATAATTTATGAACATGGGGGAGAAAGTTATTTGTATTCTAACACAAATGAATTGATCTCATTATCAAGAATGGCATCAGTTGCACAAAGGAGACCTACTCAAACTCCCTACTATTAAGTAAAGAGAATTAATGAACATAAAAGTTCAATAACTGTTGGAAAAATCTACCCAGTTCTATAGAGGATGGGGGTGGGTGGCAATCTGCCTTTGATACAATTACTTTTGAGGAAAAGAAGTTTGTAATTTAACTCTTTTCTCCTGTTGTTGTAAAATGGCATATACAAAATTTTTGTAAGGAATAATGTTTGTTTAGCTTGATTAATTCTTCATTATTATTGTTGATTTTTCTTTTGGAGGGAAACTGCACATAATTAACTTTCTACTGTGAATCCCTTTTATTTTAGGACCTTATAAATTTCTTCTCTAGAGGGAAAGATGTTACATAATTAAAACTTTACTGAAATCTTCAAATTGTAAGCTTATGGAAGGAAAAAAAAAGTGGTCATGATGGTGTTAAATTTAAGGGAATCCTGGTTAAATAATAAAAATGGGAGTGGCATGCTGTAATGAATAAGGTATCTTGTACATTAAGAAATAAACTGATTAAATTTCTTGTGATAGGAATTCAATGAATAGGAAATTAAATGATCCTACCCATGGGTATGAGCAGGACCCATGACATGTAAGGCAAACTCTCCTCACACTGTAGGCAAACCTACCCATGGTCACACCAGAACCTGGTATTACCAGAACCTCCAAAAAAGTAAATTAGTTATCTCCTAATGAAATTGATTTTTATACTTATAAATACCCATGTGATCTCATTAGTGGTTACCAAGGGTTTTATTTGTTATTACAGCATTTAATTACAAATGAATGATTCAAACACCAAGATCTGCCAATGTGAAGTTTTAAGAATATTACACTATATAAACTAATTGCTTTCAATTATAAAATCAGTGATCTTTTGACATCCTAAGTTGTTGATGTTTGTGTATCTACTTTCTATATTATGTTTCATATTTTAGTGTTAAGAGGGTTAATAACTTCAAAAATTCAAGACTGATAACTTCAAAAATAATTTATGGATCAAATATCTAAACATGCTCAGAATAAACAAAACACAGAGATGTGCTCATGAAAGAAAGAGCTGCTTCTATTTTCTTGCGTACTGAGCTCATATCAAGGTCAAGATTATAGAATTCCAGGGTTGTTTTAACATATTATAGAAACTTTGGTAGAGCAGGTAGATTCACATAGGGTAAAACTACATTAGAACTATAGTCATGTAGTTTTTTAATTTTACCTGTTATGACAATGATACTTTTATGCTTATCTCACCCAAACTGAGTGGTTAGCATCTATTACTAGGGTGAGCTAATATGAGTGTACTTCTAGAGCTAACATCTAGTGTGGTGTCCCAAGGAAGCTAACATATGATACTTGCCGGATGGTAGAGTCTGGGAAATATTTCCTAAGAATTTGCAAGAACATTTGGGTATGAAAATATTGTTTTAAGGGGATGACAAAGGGGAAAGAAAGTCAGAGGATGAGGAAAGAAGAGTAAAATAATTTAAAAGATAACCAAAACTGTACTTGCTGTGATTAGTAATAGAAGGTTTTACAATTTTTAAACATGTTTTCAATTTTGGCTTTACCTGTATGTGTGTATCTGTGTGTTTCTGTGTGAGTGTATGCCACACATTTGAATGTGGTAGAGTAATCCAGACAAAGATGGCCAATCTCTTGGGATGGGAAGTACAGGCTGTTGAAATTCTGCTCAGTGTGGGTACTGGGATGCAAACTTGTTTCTTTCAAAGTATAAAATGCTTGTAACTACTGAGCAATCTCACAAGTTCTGAAAGTCTTTCAGCCCTTAAAAATATTGCACATCTTGTTTACAAATGCAGGCAAATTTACAAATGAGGTATGCAGAAACTTGCTGCATTTGTATGAATCTAACCAAAACGCCAAAATCAGTTTCTTTAATGTGACAAAAATACACTTGGACCTTCATCAAGGAATATCAATTGTCTTATTGCTCCTTGTCCACAGGTTTAGCAGTGGTTTAAATGTTTACATATTTAAGTATGGAGTTGAAGTTATTATGACCATTGCTTCTCCAAATACGAAGCTCAAAGGAAACACTCTGAAATCACTTTCACAGGACTCCTCAAGACATCTGAAGGTTGTGGCTGGCTTCACAGGATTGGTTCAACTCTAGGACTATTGTTCTCTTCTACAATAACATTGTTGGGGAAATCTATTCTTTTTTTTTTTTTTTTCTTCATACGCTGTATTTGACAGTTTCAACTGGGACATCTCATTATATTAAATATATGCAGGTAGAAACTCTGTATTTTACACCTCAATGATTTGACAACTCAGAATTTCATAAAATCAAAGTGTCATTACTTGGGGTTTTTACTTTAAATGATTCCCGAAAGATTATGTGCTGAAAGTGGTCCTGGAAAACAAATACGCATAAATTTTTTTTCATGAAAATTTGCAGTCATTTTATTTTTATAAAAAATTTGCAAAGAATTTGTTTTTATTCTTGCATATAGATTTCTAGATATAGTTTACCTGCATAGATTATTTAGCATCAACTTGGACTATTACGACTATTTGGCCTAATAGAGAATCCTTCATATTTGCTACTGAGAAACTAATGAGTTTGTGAATTGATATGAAAACTTTCCACCTATGAAAGCCAAATTCAGAGATTATACATATACTCTCAGAAACACCAACCTGTGTAAATATGTGGGAATATTTTCCCAGTATCATCTCATTTTGTGCCATTTTCAATAATGAACACAAGGGTTAAAGTGTATAAGATGTTTAATGCCCTCTTTGGGACAGCAGGAAGAGCTAGGTATGTATTTACATATTGACATATCTCCCTCAAAAAAGTAAAAATCTACTCAGTTTGATTTTATTTTTCCATTACTTTTTTAAAAAAAAATATTGTTTGGAATTTCTCCTCTCAGACTTCACATCTCTTTACTGTCAAATTCCAAGTGTGTTTGTCCTTGCCCAAAAGAGTAAAGTGATAACCGTGAATTACTATTTTAGCAAACTGACTTTTTTCAAGATTGTTGTGCAATCTTGAAGACAGGATTATATTTGGTATATTACAACCAGCAACAAATGATCAATATATAATTCAGAGACAGGAGTACCCTTAAGCACTACTACTTAAAATAATAAAATAACGAATCTAAAAGCTAAAAATAGTTTAGAAAGCTTTTTGGAGTCATTTTGAATTTTTGCTTAGTTATGTGGTTGGTTTTTTGCTTATTCTTGATCTAATTCACAATAGAATCTGCATTTACATAAACTGTCTTCTAACAAGATGCAATGATTAAATATAAAATATTAAATTATTTACAAATTATAAAATCATTATATAATAACTCCCCCCCTTCACAATTGCTTCCCATCAATGCCTCTCATGCACCTCCTTGATCTGCCTAAACTTCACAATCTCTTTTTCTTAAGTTCTGGTTTCATCTATATATCAATATATACAAATACCTCTATCTATCTATCTATCTATCTATCTATCTATCTATCTATCTATCATCTCTATCTCTATTTAATCTATCATCTATCTATGAAAACTCAGAGTTGATCACTTCATATTAAATAATCAGATTGGGTCACTTTCCAGGGGAAGATTATATTCTTGTTCTAGACAATCCACAGTTGCTTAGGTAGAGGCCACAGTGAATTTTCTCCATTTTATATTACCATGTTTCTTGGCATAGGATATCTTCCTTGAAATATATCTGTGTCTGTTGTTATTATCTCAGTGTTAAATCAGATTCTTGTTATACATAGGTAGACAGTTTCATTGAAGTCTCATTCAAAACGACCACTAAATTTCTACTAAAATTAAACTCCAAAGAAAATTATAATCTTTCCTATCCACTTATAGGCAGAATGAATTGGACACTATGAATTTAAAATAGTACTATAACGAATGTTTTAAATGAAGCACAAATATATCAACGTTTACTCTTCTTCTCCACCATCCAGGCACTCCCAGCTACATCCCTCCTACAATCACCACTTATTGCCCTACTACTACTAAGTTGATCGACTTTTTCTTGGTTATTGCTACATGTAAAAGTATGAAAAATATGTATGTATGTATGTATGTATGTATGTATGTATGTATGTATTTGTAGATGTATGTAAACATAGACTATACACACACACACACACATATATATGTATATATATATATATATATATACATACATACATACATACATACATACATACATACAATAATATATATGTTTATGTGTACTCACATACATATATTCAGGACTAATCACTATAGACTGAACAACCCACAAGGGGCCTTATCCCTGGGAAGGCCAAATCTCCTCCTAGCAGTCATCACTTGCCTATAGCTCTTTGTCCAGGGGTGGCCTCACCCAAAATTTCCATCTTTCACATTAATAGGTCTAATGCTATTTCCTTTGTTCTGGTCTTGTTGATGTAGCCATTTCTGAGATAAATTGTTTTACAGAAGACTTTCTCATATTTTAACTTTCATCTCTTCTGTCATATCCCCTCATCTATAGATGCAGGAGCTGTGATCTATGTGTATCCATTGTTGCGGGGCTCCCCACAATCTCTTGATCTTTGCATTACATACATTTCTGTGGTGGGTACCAATTTCTGTAAAGAGAAACTGATTTGATTCCAGGTACTAGCCACATTTCACCTTGATCCTGATACAGTTGTTTCTGGAGAGGCTCTGCCAGAGCATGACAAATGCAGATGTAGATCTAGGCAGCCAACAATTGGACTGAGAACAGGGACCCCAGCTAGAGAAAGGACTCAAGGAACTGAATGGGTTTGCATGGCTCCAACTTCATATGTAGCAGAGGATGACCTTATTTGGCATCAAAGGGAAGAGTGGTCCTTTGTCCAGTGAATGCTCAATGCCCCGATATAGGAGAATGTAGGTGAGAGTGGATGGGCAGTTAGGGAAGCTCCCTCATAGAAGCAGGCATAAGAGGGTGAGATAGGGGGGTTGTGGAGGGGAAACTGGGAAAAGTGACAACATTTGAAATGTAAATAAATAAAATATCAAAGAAAAAAGGAAAAAAATAGAATTTAGTAGAGAATCAGATTATTTTTAAGGTCTATGACTGCACTAGTCCAGTAGTCTGGGTAGGATTTGATCCAAGATAGAGGTTTTTTTTTTTTTTTTTTTTTTTTTCCCGTGGACCTTAAGTCTAATTAAATAGCCATTGTTTAACTTTAACAATTGACTGTTTGTTATACTGTTATCTTGGTATACTGGTTATTGTGGTGGTTCACAAATGTTTTAGCTTCCCTCCCTTAGCAGTGTGGACAGTATTTTCTAAAACAATGAAAGCTTGACTGCACAATAGAGGTTCAGTTCAGGTCTAGCATGAACTGCTTGAGTCCTCTGTCCTAACTTCATAGTGTCTTCAGCATTAGGACCAGAACCCCAGAGAGGCAACCAAAATCTATATCAATAACCTATATTGTTCTCTCAAAATACTGTGACCAAGCATTTAAGAGTAGTTTCTCATGATGCATATTGGATTATTGGTTAATATACTGTTCTTCAAGTAAGTATTACCAGCTCAAGTGGCTTAATCTTGTGTGGGATGTGTGTGTGTGTGTGTGTGTGTGTGTGTGTGTGTGTGTGTGTGAGATGCATGTATGGCATACTGTGTATTATTTGAGTAATTATAAAATAATATGATTTATTGGTGTTTTATCAAATAACCTTGGTGTTATTTGCCCTTTGTTCCTGATTCCATTTCCATATTGACTTCTTTTACTCATCTCAGTTGTGATTCCATTTCAGTTATCCTCTTTCCCATATCTTTTCTTTATATCATCTGCACGTAGATATTCCTGTCTAAGCCCTGAACCCCAGCCTATATATAGTACCTTTATAATTTCCTGCCTTCTGTGGTTAATTCATTTGGAGTTAGGAGCTACAGAGGATCAAGAATATTTGTCTTTCTAGGCCTGGATTACCTCACCTAATATAATCTTTTCTTATTCCATTTATTAACCTACAAATTTGATATTTCTCACAGTTGCAGAGTATTCCACTGTATGTATGTACTACATTTAAATTGTGTATTCTTCTGTGTAACAAATATTCTAAACCTATCTCATGTTACTTTCTCCATAGAAATACAAGAAGAGACATAAAGAATTACAGAGTCTGAAGTGTAAGAGCACTTTATCAGGCCTCAGCATATTTTTTCTTACCACCTATTACTAATTCTGAAAACTAAGCTTCTGTGTATCTCCTTTATCTTATGATGGATTTGGAATTTCCTTATGTTATAATTAGCATTTCATTTTCTCATGGCATTAATGGATCTATCAATATAATTTTAATAGCCTTGTTTCCAACTATTATTCTTTACTACCAGAGAAACTTATAACAAAAAATAGTAACAATATTACTGTGAGAGTTACATTTTGTCCTACAAAAAGATGTATTGATAACACAAACCCTGGGGCATGCTATTTCAATATGAGAAACAGAGCTTTTGCATCTTATAAAGGCTAAGATGTTAGAATCAGAATGGGACTTAATCTCTAAGACAGATATCTTTGTAAAGAGACAAATATTTAGGGACACAGAAATTATTTAAAAAATTCTGTAAGTCCTGTTGCTATCTTGAAATACAATATGGACTTCTACAGCTTTCCTGGCTTCATGTGCTGAAGCAGAGAAAAACACTTTTATTGTTGTTTTTTGAACAGGGAAAAAGGTAAGAGACTTTCTCAATACACTCTAATTCTTTTCAAATAGATTTGAAATCACAGTCTTGAGCCTTCAATAGGGAAGTCTTGACCACAAGGATACTGCCTATTGTCTCAGTCCTGGCTGGATGCCCTTCTAACAGTGGCCTACTTTCTTTATGATTTGTGGTACCCTTGTCCTCCTTCTGGATTGTCGTGTTCAGCCTTAAAATGAAGGTAGGTACCTAAGCTTACTGCAATTTCATATGCTATTTTTGATTGATATATCTGGGAGGCCTGCCCTTTTCTGAAGGAAAATAGAAATGGGAAATAAAGATGTCGGGAGGGTATGGAGGAGGTGTGGAGAGAAAGAAGGAAAATAGTAATAAGGATATAATATGTGAAAGAATAAATTTATATATAAAAAAGAGTTTTAGCTACTTTCTGGACACCCACCCAGTTTATAACTTGAAACTTATACATGGGTCCCTCTTTGCCAAACTATATATTCAAAAAAAATGTTTCCTGTTTATCTAACAGAGAAGTGGCTGTAAACCATGCAACAGTCTGAGTACTGCTGTGTCCTGAATTATCTTTTGTGAATTAAATTAATTCATTACTTTTGAAAACAGTCTCACTTAAGAAAGTTGGCATATTGGCATGAAATCACAGAACCACTGGTAGAATGTAGTATAAATAGTCTTTAGTTCAGCTCCCAACAGAGTTTTTGTTCCTTTCTGATGCATCATCATGATACGATTCTGCACTTACTTTAGTTCTATCAGAACTTGAATCTACCACGTTCCTACCAGAACAGCACTTTGAGCTTTACTCAGGACATTTTAGATGTTTATAAGCTATATGCTTATGGATACAAGGTCCATCCACATTTCTACCACAAGTCAGTTTTAAAACTCCACAAACCCCATGTTCAAGGAGTTATAGACATGGACCCATTTCTCAGTACTATTTTCAGAATTAATCACTTTTACATATTGCTATGACAATTTAAGGAATGAAAGGTTGGTATTGGTTTGCAGTTTGAAGATAGAGGCCATGATTTCAGGCTATGCTCTTCAGTCAAGAAGCAGACAGAAGTAATGCTGGACTCAGTTCACATTCTCCTCTTCCTAAAAGTTGAAGCTAAGACTCCACTGAGTGGATTGGTGTCACCCATTTTCAGAGTGTGTCTTTTCTTCTTAGTTAAACCTTATACCAAATAACTCTAAAGACACATCCAGAAGAGAATCTCCTCAGTGATTAAAAATCAAGCCATGCTGGGGATGAATATTAATTATTATAGAAATTAAAGGTAATTCTTTGTGATTTTTCAAGTGAAAGTGAAGAGGGAATCAATCTACTTTACTGACAAATTTAATGGTAAAAAGAACAATTTCAGCAGTTTTGATGAAGCCAAGCATTAGAATCACGGTTGTTTTATGGAACTCAAATTCCACAGTCATTCTATGATTTTTTTTTCTCCTTCCAGAAACTCATACTTTCCCTTCAATATCTGTGTTTATCTCATTGTTTTCTACAGCTAACTTTGATAGTACCTGCTACAGTTCTGTTTCTGTCAAAAAAACCAAATTATTCCCTAACTAAAGATTCCTTTGTTTGTTTATTTGTTTTGTTTTGTTTTGTTTTTTGAGATAGGGTTTCTCTGTGTAGCCCTGGCTGTCCTGGAACTCACTCTGTAAACCAGGCTGGCCTTAAACTCAGAAATCTACCTGCCTCTGCCTCCCAAGTGCTGGGATTAAAGGCATGCAACACCACCGCCCAGATAGCTTTTGGATTCTTTAAAGTAAAGTGTTAGACATAAAAGAAATTGAAGAAATGATCAAAATATACTTAAGTAAAAATATACCACAAACATTGGAATGGGTAGTGAATTAAATGGTGCCTTCCATATAAAATGCTCATTGCTTTTGGAACTATAGTTTGTAACCTTTTTTTTTAGAAATAGATATACTGATGACATTTATAGTTAAGGCTATGAACTGGCAGTTATATACAATTTAAGATCATCCTTAGTTTAATTACTAGTGCTTGTACAGAGAGGAGAGTCTGGTCAAAGTGACAGAACTCAATCTGCAAAATGCTAAAAGGCTGAGAGACAAGAGTCAGTGGGCCTCTTTAAAGACAATTCTTTTCCAGAGTTCCTTTGGAGGAATCATGACTGTAAGATAAACTGACTTTTGTTTTCAGACCATGAATGAATAAAATTATTGTGTTTGAAGCCATTATGGTAATTGTTATGCTGGCCCTAGGAAATTAGTGTGATCAATTTAGAATAAAGCTTGCAGAAAGTTTTATTCCCTAATTTTTCTCTATTTCATTTCCTCTCGTAGATTCAGGATGAGTTATATAATACATATTTAATGATATCAATTCTAGAGAATTTTGCTGTGGAAAATCATTTGTTGCATTCCATATCAAATTCCATCATAACTTTCATACATGCATGGAAAGGTTTTCTATAATCAAAGTAGTTTGTTATTACGATACTCCTTGCAATAAATGAAATACTAAAATCCTAGAAAGGAATTGGCAATTTATAATTTTGGGGAATAACTCAGATACTTCTTTTTAGTGAGATTTTTGTAGTTAAACTTGGGTAACCCAATTCTTTGCATTGCATTGTAAATATATATGCTGTATATAGCTGATTCTACATTAAAATGGAAAATTTCAGTATCAAGAATCATCTGCATATATGGCCCACAAAAGTGATAAAATCATCTCTTTATAAGAAAATTCCTGCTCTTGAAATAATGTACAATCATGCACATGATTAATTCATCCATGTATAGCATACCTTGTATGTTTCACCCACATGTCCCTCAACAGAGGAATGGATACAGAAAATGTGGTACATTTATACAATGGAGTACTACTCAGCAATTAAAAATATTGAATTCATGAAATTCTTAGGCAAATGGATACATCTGGAGGATATCATCTTGAGTGAGGTAACCCAATCACAGAAGAACACACATAGCATGTACTCACTGATAAGTGGATATTAGCCCAGAAACTTAGAATATCAAAGATACAAGTTGCAAAACACATTAAACTCAAGAAGAAGGAATGAATACTTCATTCCTTCTTAGAATGGGGAACAAAGTACCCATGAAAGGAGTTACAAAGACAAAGTTCAGAGCGAAGATGGAAGGAAAGACTGCCCCACCCAGGGACCCTTTCCATATACAACCACCAAAATCAGACACTCATGCATATGACAGATAGATTCTGCTGACAGGACCCTTTTGTGAGTCTATGTCATTGACTGGCAAATACAGAAGTGGATGCTCACAGTCATCTATTGGACAGAACACAGAGCCCCTAATGAAGGAGCTAAAGAAAGTACCCAAGGAGCTAAAGGGGTCTGCAACCCTATAGTAGGAACAACAATATGAACTAACCAGTACCCCCCAGAGCTATGTCTCTAGTTGCATATGTAGCAAAGGATGACCTTGTTGGCCATCAATTGGAGGAGAGGCCCTTGGTATTGTGAAGATTAAATGCCCCAGTACAAGGGAATGCCAGGGTCAGGAAGCAGGAGTGGGTGGGTTGGAGAACAAGGTGGAGGCAGGGTTTAGGGGGCTTTGGGGATAGCATTTGAAATATAAATGAAGAAAATATCTAATAAAATAAAAAAGGAAAAAATCAAAAAGCTTGGTTCTAGTGTGGGTGTTTTTATTGCTGTTTTCAAGGAGCATATTTGTCATTGTCCCACACTATTCACTTAATTATTAGGTTTCTTATAAATGTTTATAGAATTAAGTTCATTCATTTAATCAGAAATTTGTCAACTATAATATATAGTTTAAATATTACCATTAATTATATTCTGAAATATTAATTATAGACTTGTAATTATACCATTAACACTAGAATAAGCATATTCATTAGAGAGGTTTTTTGATAAATTTTTTGACAGATATATTGAGAGAGAGTCTATTAAGTTGGAATAAGATTGGTTGGCACTAGTGATAGTAACCTCCCAAGCTTCTACTTCATTTATGCAAAGAACTGGAGGTTACCATTTTAAGAAATCAGAGAAGCTTCGGATATCTCCTTGAAACAGAAATAAGTGTAATATTAAAGATATACAACTGGAAGAATCTGGGAAATAGTCCAAATAAGATATATTTCAAATGGAAAGACAGTTGAAGTAAATATTAAAATTCTACAAAGAGGAAACAATAGATCTGAATATAGGGTGATTTTAACAGTGCAGGAGTCCTGTCCAGTACAGAGAAAATAAGTTTTCTGTCTCCATTTCATCCCTTTATACTTCTTTGCTTCTCCTCCCCTTATTACTGCTTTTTCTCTTGTCTTTATTTTGAGAAAAGTTCTTCCTATGTAGACCTAGGTGACCTGGAATGTCTGTATAGACCAAACAGAACTTGAATTCCAGAAGTCTGTCTGTATTTATTTCATCAGTTCTGGGATTAAAAGTGAGTCCTACTATAACCTGCCTTGTTGGTGGTGCTGTTGTTTTGTCATTATTCATTTTTATTATTATTTTATCATATTAAATATTCATTCTTAATTTTGTGTATGTGTCTCTGAGTAGGTATGAACCAGATTTAAGCAGTTATGATAATCTAAATAAAAATTTATTTCTCATTTTCTGTGTATAGAATACATTTTTAAACATGAAGCATTCTAATGTCCATATAGACATATATATCCGTGTGTGTGTGTGTGTGTGTGTGTGTGTGTGTGTGTGTGTGTGTAATCAGATGCAGTGAACTCAGAAAATTTCTAAGAATAGAAGCATTATGTCAGTATTATATTTAGTAAAAATAATAATATTATTTCCATTATAGCTTTCTATTCTGATAAAAGCATGACATGAGCATGTCTGCAAAGAATTGAGTATTTCTTTTTCTGATCCAAATATTTCATGAGATGAAAGCTTCAGAATTCGGCAGATATAAATTCATAGTTTACATTCTCTTACTTATCAGTCAGTGCATAGAACTATTTCTTCTATTATGGAGGTCAGAAGTAAAAGTATAAAAAGAGGAAAATATTGACATGAGAAAAATAAGCTCTAGGTCTCCACTTTCTCTACATGGCAAATCTACTATAAAATTGCTTCTTTCTTCATTCACATTATACTTTTTTCCTTACTTTTTCTTATCTTGCAGAAATTGCACCCCTGTGTGACATCTAAGAATTATATAATATGTTTATTTATTTGTTTGTCCTGTTGATTTCTGCCATTTATTGAAGTCTTTTCTATTGTACCATTCTACAATTCAGATTAATCCTTTCAAAGCAACATAAGGTAGAAGTCCTTAAAATTACTGACATAGGGGAACAAATATTATATTTGCAATATTCCTTATAACTTGTTTCTTCTCCTATTATAATCTGTATTTTAAACAATTGCCCTCTCAAATTGAAAAATACGACAGATTTTTGTCTTTGCTCTTTGCTAAGCTGTAATCAGAGAACACTTTTCTAAATGAAATGCAATGTAACAAATGAAATGTATAATTTGGTCCACATATGAGCAATTAAAGAAGAGAAAAATACACCTGGTTGATCTCATGTGCAGAATGCAAGGCATAATCTATTATTTATGCTAAGGTAGTTGCTATGATTTGACTATGATGAAATTGTAGCCTCCCATGCTTCAGTTTTTGGAACTCACTTTGCCATGCTAGGTTCCTTGGGCCTTTAAGATATTAGACCAGATAAGAGCTCATCCAGTAAGGGATATTATGAAGTTGTTCATTTGGCAAATTGAATTTGTCTCAGCCAGAGGGTATTTAAAAAAAAACATGCCGGGCCTCTGAATTGTCTTTTCTATGTCCTCTGGATGTGACCTCTCCTCTACTACTGTTATATGCAGTAGTTTATTGTAGTATAGGTATCTACATATATATATATATATATATGCAGATTAGTTTATTGTAGTATAGGTATCTACATATATATATATATCATAAACATCATATATACATGCATTCATATATATAATAAATTAATTAATACCTGTGTAATATACAAATTTATACAATATGGTTGATTTTTCTGGTACACAATAGATACCATACAATGATTAGTAAGTATTTTTTTATCAGCAATCATAAAATAAAATTGTACACAATATGGGCTTTTGTACAAAATTCTGGTAAATAAGCACTCCAGGATATATTCAGGATAAAGTAAACTTCTTCAAATTATTTAAATAAATAATTTAGCAAAATTCAAGGCATAGACATTAATTATAAGGTTATACATTCATATATTTATATGTATATGATTCAAATGTTGTCTAGATCACCAGCAATAGTAAAAATTACTTGAGATTTCTAAAAGTTATTATAGAGTAACAAATGTTACCATATATACTTACACAGACATGTCATGCTGGTGTTGATGAAACTGAAACAAATCCATATTCACTACTAGCTAAAAGTTGTGCAAGGAAATTTTTATATAAATGCATTTATTTTATACAAAATTGTTTTGTGTTATTTACATTTTCTTATCTCTGTTAATGTGTGTGTGCCTATGTGTATCACAGTACATATGTGAAAGTCCAATCTTAGGAGACTCAGTCCTCTACTTTTACCTTTGAATTTAACACACTAGTAGCTTTTTTCCTTATTAAGTGTGATAAACTATATAATTATTCTGACTTCCCAATAACAGTTAACTAGTCAATGATATAGGTTGCTAATAGCATAATTTATTTTTTGAGTAAAATTTATATATTTAACAAATTAAATTTTGAACCAAGTGGTAAACATCGATTTTTGCATTTTTCTAAGGTTTGGATGATTTTACTATGATTCTAACATTTACTGAGTTCAATGTTTTGGGGGGTTTTTTTTGGTTTTGTTTTGTTTTGTTTTAATGAATAAATGACATACCGAGTATAAAACATAAAGCTAGAGCTGAAAGAAAAAATCACTTTTTCAGATAAATATTTTTGGATTAAAATGCTGAGAAATAATACAATTTTTATTGAGGACCTGTAATTCATACATATTTATGTCTTTGTTGTCTTCATTTTTGTTCTGTCAAAGAGGGTGAATTTATGCTGGAGTCTTCCAATAAACTACCACAAATTATATGATTGACAGAGACTTCTACTTTTCAAATATTACTTCTCTGTCTATGATTTATATTAAACTACTTTTAGACTACACAGAACATAGTTAAAGAGTAAAAAAACACTCCATTCTAGAAAAAAGGTGATAATTTATTAGAATATCCAGGCCCAGTTCATTTTGATTGGAAATGCCAGAAAACCCAACTGGAACTCACTCACATAAAAGTCTTTATGGCTTACCTAATGAGATTATAGGACTCACAAAACATCAGCTCTTCTCAGAAAAGACTGCTGACAAGGATTTGAGAGATAACAAGTGTTACATTTTCTTCCATGTGTTCTGTCACATTATTCGGAGTTTTGTTGCTGACTAGCTACTTCTCTGCATTGTGAATTCTTTGCTATGGAGAATGTGGCATTGGTGATTCTCTAGTTAGCATAGTTTCCATTTTGTTGTGTAAGGGACATTTCACACTATACTGTGGTCCTTGAATTTAACCAGTCTCAGAGGAATACACTTATGAGTCTGATACTTGCTCAACTGTCCAAAAGTATCATTAGATTTGTTGTGTACAATTATTGGCAATTCCCAATTCAACAACACAGTTAGAGTCAAGGGAAAAAATGATCCCGCAAAAGAGAAGAGTACTGTGCTATTCCAGCAGTGTTTAGTGATTGAGGAAATCAATCAGTGTGTGGCTTTCAGCTGGAAACATTATGCTTTAACAGAATAATGTTAATGTACAAGATTCTGTAACACTCTCATTGACTTTAGGCTGTAGCTTCCACTCCCAAAATCTTTCAAAATGTTTGTGCATGTAAAATGCAGCTATTCAAATTATTTCTGAAAATAATTGTGTTTATATTTCTCTTAAAAAAAAACAAGAAACTTAATGCTGGACAGATTAGCTCTCTGTTGAAGATTTATATTCTAAGGTTCTTGTAGTAAGCCATTTCTGCTAACAGTGAAATAATGAAGCCATATGTGGTTGTGGCAGATAGTGAAAGTCAAGAAAATAAGAAAAACACATTTTTATATGATTTCCTTTTCTCATATATATATATATATATATATATATATATATATATATATATATATATGCATGCACACACACACACACACACACATCTAGTCACACATTTTGCAGAAGATATATAGTCTATGTAGCTTTTAGGTCTAGAATTGGTTTCTTTTCTGAATTGTGAATTTTATATAAATTATATGACATAGGCTTATGTGTTTGAACATTTGCTCCCAAGGTCACAATCTCATTTGGGAAATTTGTAGGCCCTTTAAGAGGTGGAATTTTTTTGGAGGAAATGTGTTATTGGTATGTGTGTTAAGATTTGACAGCCCCAGTTTATTATCTGTTTTCTGCTTCTAGACTACAGTAACAGTGGTCTATAATCCCTATTATACTGTTAGACAGACAGACTCTTCTTCCTCTAAATTGCTTGTGGTCAGGTATTGAGTCACTATAAAGTGTTGGGAACAAAATAAAAGGGTGGGGAGCAGACTGGGGTGCCCTGGAGAAAAGTGGGGAGGAAAAGGGGCCTAAGGTCCAGCCAGAGTTCCTGTGCTCTTGGTAGGTGGATGCAGGCAGAGCTGCCAGATGCTTTTCCACAAGGCCCAGGGTGAGCATGCCTGACTCATGGTGGGGGATGAGCACCCCTTTTTATGGTCTTCACCATTGCTAGGTAACTGGGGAGGAGTTTAGCCTGAAGGTGAGAAGTCTGGTCCACTACTAACATAACTACTGGCCATGCTTCTCTTGTGAGGGCTGTGGGAGGTGGTACCTTAGGGAGGGGCTGGAGTTCCAGGAGCATGAGGGAATGCCTACCATGTCATGTAGGTGAATCATGACCATAGGGGTTCAGACCTCAGCTCAACTGGAGACCAGCCTGCAATTCCTCACAACAAAGAGAAAAAAAAAAAAAAAAAAAAAAAAAAAAAAAAAAAAACAAACGTAGAAAATTGCACTTGAGAAAGATGGGGTTGTTTATAGGGTAAGCCTGATCATTGATGTTCTGAGACCCTGACCCTTTGAATTGGTTTATGAGACGATAGTAAAAATTTTGGAGAGTTAGGGTTAAAATATTATTTTAGAATGCTCTAAGCAGAGTTTGCGTCATGATGGAGGTTGAAAGGCTCAAATGCTGAGAATCCCAGCTCATGCATTTTTCAGGGAAAAAATAGGAATCCATTTGGAGGTTTGGTCAGAGACCACTGCTGTGATATTCTGACTAATAAATAGATTAGATACATATGAGTTATATATAGAGAGATGGGGAAATTGAGAGGTAGAGATCAAGGTACATACAGATGTAGATGTTATAGATGATGTAAATATAGACACATATGAATAAGATTTAGAGATAGATATAGAATATTAATATTCATGGCTGCATACTTTAAATGATTGAGAATGATGGGGGATAAATTACAAAGCAATAAACTAATTTGTTCATTAGAGGAAATATCAAGATTGGGTTGTAGTAGAGGAAATATCAAGATTGGGTTGTAGTCAGGCTGCACCATAGTTACGATTCTCTGCTTGTATCCAGGTCTACCGTGAGGGAGCTAAACAAATACAAGAGAAAAAAATCACCAAAAAAAAAAAACAAAAAAACACAGAAATCAGGTTTACTGTGGAAAGTAGTATGAAAAATTTAAAATTAGAGACAAGGTGAATATTGAGAGAAAATGTTGGGTTTGTTTTCTCTCTCTCTCTCTCTCTCTCTCTCTCTCTCTCTCTCTCTCTCTCTTTCTCTCTTTCTTTCTTTTTCTCTTTCAAACAGGGTTTCTCTCTATAGCCCTGGCTGTCCTGGAGAGAAAGGCTGTATAAAATGTGTTAAGAAGATTAGCACATCAATAAAAAGAAACTTTGAGCATCATTATTGTGGGGTAATAGAAAGTGTTTCATGGGTCAAAACAATAGCCAAGAAAAGATCCATCTTACAAAATCCTAAAAGGGCCCAAACTGAAAAATTCCTCAGTTTTAAAAGTTTTCTCAGATTGAGTTATCAAGTCATGTCAGCTTTTGATCAGGGGGTCCAGCCTCTAACAGGGTCTAGCAGTAAAGCTTCCAGTATCATCTGTATGGTATTGTTTTTGCAGATATTATAGATGCAAGTCTGAAGGCATGAAGATTTTAGCCCAAGATTCAGAAAGTCATGGATACCACACAGTTTGTAAAATGTCAGAGTCCAATCAAGTGAGCCCTGGTGATCTGAGGCTGTTGCACGAGCTGAGAAGGTCAAATCTAACTTATAATGAAGATGGCTTAATAGTAGAGATGCTGGAATCATGATATGTCAACCAAGGAAACTGATGGAGTGAGTCCTGACTCAAAAGAGAGGCTTTGTGTACTTCAGGAGTAGGAGGTACAGGGTACACTGCCCTAGCCCTTTGTCATCCTGATGGTTCTATCAGGAGCTCTAAATCTTAGATATAGAGCTTCATGTTTGGTATTTTCCCTGCTTGGCGCTGTTCCTGCCTTTGTTTTGGAAGAATCTTCTAATTTTCTTATAGAGAATGGAAATATATATTCTGTTAAATTGTACTTTCAAACTGTGTAACATTTTTGTGTACAGTGAAGGGATTTCTTGAGTCTCAGAAGAGAAATTGGAATTTGTAAGAGTACTGGGACTGCTGAAGACTATGAAGACTTTTGGAATTGGAGTGACTGCATTCCCAGTACAAAATTGCTTTGATCTTATAGGGACAAGAATGGATTGTGGTGGTTTTAATGTGAACTAACTGTCATAGACAGGTTTGTTTGAATGTTTTGTCCTTGGTGGTTTTGTATTAGAAATTTGTAAAACCACTATGAAGCAGAGATTACTGAGGAAGACAGTTGCTGGGAGCAGGACTTTTAGTGCAAAAGCTCTGTATCAATTTTTATCAGTTTCTGTTGCCTGATATGACTCAGTGTGACAAGCTACCAGGGTGTCATGCAGTTTTTGACATTATAGGTACTATCCCTTTAAATTAACAGATGTGAAGTCTCCCTCTTTTAGGTTACTTTTGCAGACATTTGGTCAAAACCAAACTAATACATCATGTAACCATGATATGGTTTTCCGATTTGGGGTGAACAGCTGACAATTTCAGGTTTTATTATTTGTATGTCAAATGAGATGTTATTATTGTGATTTTTTTAGAACTTAATTCATGCTCTCATTTCTATGACTGTTAGAGTTGTGCACAAGAGACAAAAACCTAAGGAAGTTTTAATTCAAACATTGGATAGTAAATGGAAAGTGGGTTAAGGCGAGGAAGTGTCCTGGCTAGTTAAAATTTCAACTACGCTGTGCTCTTGTTCATTTTGTAGATAGATTTACTCTGATCCAGGATGATAGTATATATGCTAATTCATCACTTTCCTTCTGAGGAAGCAAAGTGCTGTTGAGAATGCAATGAATAAATTGATGTAAGTCAGGTTTTGTTTTCTCAAACAGTTACAGGTTTCTAGTTTCATCAGGTTTATCTTCCTGACCAAATAACTTAGATGTCTTCCCTCAACCTAAAAAGAAAGATGGGCTAATATGTCTGCAGTCAGAGTAAGAACAAAGAATGTGAGTCCTTACAAAAGCCAGATGCCACTAGAGGCCTGAGCTAAGTTCTGGAGCAACTATGTTACTTTTCCAGGACTTAGTAGAATTCCCTTTGGTAGTTGTGCAGAAGTTTGAAATCTCTTCTGGAAAGAGGTATCTTCCCCCATTGACCTGCCATGAATGAACTGAATAGAAGAAGAACACTGATATATCATTTCTTGTGAAACAAACAAACAAACAAACAATCAAATAAGATACAATAGTTTTGACCCTGAGTGCAAACAGGCACTTATTGGCTGATAATCTGAGTTCAATTCCCATGACAGAGGAGAGAACTGGTTCCTGATGTTCTTTCCCTGACCTTATACAAGTGTCATGGCACACATGCACATATATCACAAACACACACAATAATAACAATAACAACAACAACAACAATAATAATATAGATTTTTAAAAGCAAATAAAATCAGTTTTCAGCTAAATTATCATATGATAAAATTTCTAACTAGTCTAGAATATTATCTAAATATGAACAAATGTAGTCAGTGAAATACTGCTGTCACAATAATGATATGTCACATCCAAAATCTCTCTCTCTCTTTTCCTTTTCACAGTGCTGCCACATGCTGGCTCCTGAGGAAAGATGTTTTAGTCTCTGTCACTACAGAATTGCATCTCTTGCAAATTCCCATGACAGGAGTCATCCTAGTCCATAGATATGTGCATTCAGTTTATCTTCTGGCATAATGTTTTTGTGAGTAATTCAATATCTTCATTAGTAATTTAATCCATTAGTTATTGAGTATTATATTGTATGAATACAAAATAATTTCTTTATACACCTAGCATTGATTTATTGTTCATTGTTCATGAAAACCGTTTTCATGTTATTCAGAATACAAATCTTTTCCCATTTACCCTGACTCAGGGAAAGATGATGTGCTAAGAGTACCAAGGACTTGATATAAAAACTCTTTAAAGGCTTTCTTAAGTAGACACAATGTCTTGGAGCTAGGATGCCAGTTCCAAACACCACATACAGGCAACAATGCTTAATATTATCATCTCTGTTGACCAGAGCCAAAATTTGTGTGAGAAGGTTTTCAGAGCTTTAATTTTCATTTTTATGAATACTATATTATGACCATATTTCATCCATGGGCAATTTTTCACCAAGTCCTTTTCATATGCTTTCTAAAGTTGATGAAAATGTTGTCCTTCATACAATCTATTATACACTTGCCAATTCACATTCTGAACTTAGGCATATTCTTTGTAGTGTTTCTTGTAGTGGTTATTAATCTTGTCAATTTTACATTTTGAACCCTTAAGTTTTTTTTTAATTTATTCTTCCTTCATATAATACATCTGAACCTCAGCTTCCCTTCCCTCCACACCAACTACCTCCTTCCACCTCCCCTAGATGCAAAGCCCACTTATGCTCCTAGAAAAATAGCAGGCCTTTCAGAGACTTCAACTAAACACAACAAAACATACATGAAGAGCAGATTTTTAAAAGAGAATTTTAGATTTATACATATATGAATAATAGATTTGTATTGTAAAATTTATACAATATTTCCTAATTTTAAAATGTATATACCTATAAAGCATTATAATTAGGATCATGGTATTGTAATACTACTGATTAATACTGCTGGAATGACTATGCTCTCTGTTTTGACCTGTGATGAATTAACAAAGGAAGAAGTTATCAATATTTTTTGTTGTTTCTGTTTTTTTTTTCGAGACAGGGTTTCTCTGTATATCCCTGGCTGTCCTGGAACTCACTTTGTAGACCATGCTGGCCTTGAACTCAGAAATTCTCCTGCCTCTGCCTCCCAAGTGCTGGGATTAAAGGAGTGTGCCACCACACCCGGAACTCATTTTTTTTTTCAAAACAGAAAAAAGTGCTAAATAGTAACTCCTTGTTAAATACAATCTTCAAGTTTAAAATTTTGAACATATAAGGAACTGTTTAAGGAATAGAAAAAATTCACATGTAGAGAAGACCTTTTAAAGAATTTAATAAAATAAATTTTGAGGTTATAAAAATACACATAAAATATCTGAATAGATGAAAATAGCAGCACCAGAAAGAAATAATGTGCTATATTTAAATATACCAAGAAAATTGAAAAGGATAGATGATGATACAAATCTCTAATAATTAACTTTACCAAATCAATTTGCTACTGTGGATGCCAAGAAGTGCTTGCTGACAGGTGTGGATGGAGGGAAAGCTAAGGTCCATATGTATTGTATGAAGGAAGAATAAATATATAAATATATATTTTTTTTATCTTAAGGGTTCAAAATATAGCTGTTTCCTGAGAGGCTCTGCCAGAGCCTGACAAATACAGAGGCAGATGCTTGCAGCCAACCATTTGATTAAGCACAGGGTGCCCAATGAAGGGGTTAGAGAAAGGACTGGAGGAGTTGAAGGAGTTTGCAACCCCATAGGAAGAACAACAATATGAACCAACCAGATGCCATAAAGCTCCCAGGGATTAAACTATCAACCAAAGAATATATATGGAGGGACCCATGGCTCCAGCAGCATATGTAGCAGAGGATGACCTTGTAGGATATCAATGGGAGGTGAGGCCCTTGTTTCTGGGAAGGCTCGATGCCCCAGTGTAGGGGAATTCCAGGACAGGGAGGTGGGAGTGGGTGGGTGCATATGGGAGCACCCTCATAAAAGCAGCAGGAGGGAGGATGGAATGGGGGGAGTCAAGAGGGAGATTCCTGGAAAGGGGGTAACATTTGAAATGTAAATAAATAAAATAACTCCCCCCCAAATTCCATCAACCTTTTAGTAGATTAATTGTATTAGGTGGTTCTGTGCACAATTCCTAGCACTTTGGACTTCTAGTGATACAAACAAGTAAGCAGGAAAACTATTTGAATAACTTGCCACAGTTGTGCACAAGGTATATCTACAATAAAAATCCATTCTTCACAAATGTATAAATCTATAATTCTTCTTAAAAACCTGGTCTTGTTATATATTGTTGTGTTTAGTTGATGTTCCTGGGAGGCCTGCCCTTTTCTAGGGATCAAAGGGGGTTGCATTGCAGGAAGAGGTAGCTGGACAGAACTGGGTAGAATGGAGGGGGAGGAAGCTGAGATCTGAATGTATTATCTGAGGGAAGAATAAATATATTAAAAAATGTAAAACTGAAGATGTGAGATTTCCTGGAGTTCTCATGAAACGTTAATATTTACATAATAGTTTTAATATGGCTAAAGCAATATCTTAAAATTAAAATGCCTAAAACATTACTACAGTTGAGCTGACATGAATCCTCAGTGGTAAATGATCATAGATTAACAATCAACAACTTAAATGAAATCAAATAAAAAGTACAATTCAAGTTTTGGGATGCACTGTCAGTTTACAAAGAAATATCAATTCTATAGACCATGGAACACAATGAATAAGCCATTAAGATGTTGAGAAGAAATGTGTGAAGGTTTCAAGATAAGAGAAGGCAGAGTGGGAGGAGAAAGGAGGGAGGGAGGAGGAAGGGATGGAGGGAAGGAGTGGAGAGAGGAAGAGGGAGCAAGAGAGACAGTGAGGGAGGGTGGGAGGGAGAGAAAGAGAGAGAGAGAGAGAGAGAGAGAGAGAGGAGAGAGAGAAGAGAGAGAGAGGGGAGAGAGAGAAGAGAGAGAGAGAGAGCTTCAGTCACAAAATTGGTAAAAAGCAAACATATTTATTAATCACAAATCTTCATATGAAGAAATTGTCCTAGGTAGAGTTTTACTTCTGTGGACAAAAAACATGACCAAGGCAACACTTATAGGAATAAAATTTAGTTGGGCCTGGCTTACAGGGTCATAGGTTCAGTCCATTATTATCAAGGCAGGAGCATGGCAGTGTCCAGGCTGATGTGGGGCCGGAGGAGCTCTTGTTCTGCAGGCAGCCAGCAGAAGACTCACTTCCAGGCAGCTAGGACTAGGGTATTAAAGCCCATGCCCACAGTGACACACCTACGCCTAATAGTGCTACTCCCCGGGCCAAGCATATATAAACTCCCTCACTATAGATCTCCACATTTCTTTTTCTCAAGGATATATCTAATAATATATATGGCAATGGATTGTATTCATGTATTCCAGAGCTATAATTTGTTTCAAATCAGGCCCTCTTTTTCTTGGTTTATCTCAGTTTTCCCACTTTTGAAACCTCACCATTAAATATAGCTATTTCATAGCTATACTTTTTTATTTATATTCTATTTGAATTCTGAACACCATCAAAAGAATTTAGTTTTACATATTTTATACAAATAACAGTATCTTATTTTCTAGTAAAATCCTTAGATATTATATCTCCTGCCAGAAATAGTGTGATCAACAAAAATATCAACATAAACAAACTTTACGTGATAATGCAATCTAGAATCAATTCTCTAGGAATGAAGATTTTCTTAGACTCTGATAGCACCCTCAGATCCCACCTGCCATTGCAGAAAATAGAATCATGTGCTAATAGTCACTCTTATTCCACCCTTTGAGTACTTTCTGTTTGTATCCGATGTCCAATTTTTAAATGGGATTATTTTCTTTTAATGATTTAGTCTTTGAGTTCTTGATGTAATGGGGATTCTAATTCTCTGACAGATACACAGCTAGAAAATTACTTTCTGTGGGCTTCTTTACTTGTTTGTAGAAGGTTTTAGTGCTATGAAGTGACACTTGTCACTTGTGGGCTTTAGTTCTTGGGTAAATGGAGTTCTATTCAGGAAGGAGAGATCTATTCATGCACAGTTTTGCCTTGTTTTCTTCTGGCACTGCTAATGTTTCAGGTTTCACATTTGATCCATTTGCAGTTATTCTTCTGCAAATGGATAAATGCATGTCCTAATTCACTCTGTATTGTGGCTATCTGGTTTTCTCAGCAGCATTTGTTGAAGATCCTCCAGTTTATGCTTTTGGCACATTTTCAAATATTAAATGGCCAACGTTAAATAAATTTATGTTCAGTTTCTCAATGTTGTTCCATTGGTCTATGCATCTGTTCTTGTGCCAGTACCATATTGCTTTTAATACTATGGTTCTTCGATATGTCTCATCTTCTGGAACAGTACATTCTCCAGTATTATGCTGTTGTCCTCAAGATTGCTATGGCTTTGTCTTTTTATCCTTTGTCTTTTGTGGCTCCATATGAATGCTAGGATTGTTTTCTTATCACTGTGAATAGTGAGATGAGGACTTTAATTGGGATTTTTAAAACCATTTAATGGGTTTTTATACAGTACTCCATTTTCCCAATACCAGTTATATCAAGAAAATAACTTGTTTCCATTTTCTAGTATGACTTCATTTCATTCATCAAGGGTTTAAAGTTTTCATTATACAGGCCTTTCAGTTCTTTGGTTAGGTTTATTACTAGATAATTTAATTTCTTGAGGTCCTTGTTAATGTGAATATATCCACAGTCTCTTCTGTATTTGTTTATGGTATATAGAAAAGCCAACAAATATTAAAGACATAAGATGGAACCCATGCCTGACACTGCATGGGCATCCAAGAGCAAGAGACTGGATAGATTTTGCTAAACGAAAATAGCAATAAAATGATTCCTAATATCATTCTTCTATAACCATTGATTAGTGCCTTTTTCAGTCATCATCAGAGAAGTTTCTTGTTGCAGTAAATTGGTAAACAGGAGGATATAGGGAACTTTCGGCACAACATTTGAATGTAATTTAAGAAAATTTCTAATTAAAAAACCAACAAAACTTAGTAGGGATAGTAAGCAACCCTTTATTATGTATTTAATATTTATTTAATATTTTATATAATTAGAATGATGTCAAGTATGGTTTCTCATATAAGATTTGTATGTTGAGGTGTCCTGTTCTACTATCTCTAGGAACTGTGAGCGAAAAGAAAACCTTTCTTCCTTAAGCTGCTTTTTGTCAAGGTAATTCATCATAGCAACTGATTAGTGATTGAAACAAATACCAGTAACAATGAAAAGAATCATGTTATTTTAAAACAGATACATGATATTTAATTTGTATCTACTTTCTATCTACTTTCAAATTCAGTATTTTCATAATGTCTTTGATTTTATACTGAATAATCACTTTCTGGATTAAGAAAAAAATTCTCTACTATAAAATTTTACATCTATGTTTGTTGTTTATATGCATTTGTTGTTTGGAATATTAACTTATTAAAAAAAAGAAAAGTGGGATTTGATTTGCACACTTCTAGATAAGGTTCTAAATTTGTTTCAGAGTTATCAGAATGGCTTCTGATCTATGTTTTGTTTTTGTTTTTTTTTCTTCTGTGTTCTTTAATGATAGCACCTTTCTTTTTTTGTACAAGCATGCAGAACATTTAACAAGTTATCAAAGTAGTCTCTTTATGTGGTACAAATGAAAATATATTTTTTCAAAAGTATTATAAAGCACAATAGTTTTTCTGGAATTCCTGAACAAGCGTCCCCATGACAGAGTGAATCTCTATATCTCTAGCATATCCAAATCTCATACTTTTATGAAATGAACTAAAATTATCCAGTACCATTCATTGTAAAACTTAGAAATATCCAAGTATTTTAAATTGTATTTATTATATTCTCTATGATATAGCTGTTCTCTAGAATTTTAAAATTTATTTTAATTATTTTATTGTCAACTACAGTCTTTAATGAAAGCATATATGTTTATATGATCTTAAAAATATAAATCTCATTAAGCAAAATCTGTTTCATCCATTTCCTCTTAGGTAGAACCTGGACCTTGACCAGATAGTAAGCACATTTCCATGGGGAAGTGAAGTTAACTATTCTTCCCCTGCCTGGTACAGACAGTACGTAAATATTTCATCACAATAGATCTTGTTTCTGTGCTTTTCACTACATATAACTGAGTTCAAGTATTGCACTTTTCATGTTTGTATAATTGTTTGTTTGTTTGTTTGTTTGAGACAGGGTTTCTCTGTGTAGCTCTGGCTGTCCTGTAACTCACTCTGTAGACCAGGCTGGCCTTGATCTCAGAAATTCATCTGCCTCTGCCTCCAGAGTGCTGGGATTAAAGGCATGTGCCACCACACCAGGCTTCATGTTTGTATTATTAATTATAAACACCAACATAATAGCACTGTTCTTGTGCTAGGAAGAGAACTGTTTTTTTAAAATCCATGTCTTCAATTACTGTGTGTCTCTAGAACTGTTGCTTGGAATGTGAGTTCACAATCAAATGTATGATTTGTATATATTTTTCTAAATATTTCTTCTACTTAGATACAAGAAAAGATGTAATTGGAAAGTCACATAGCAGAAGTAGTAATATCACAAGTTAGAGCTCATTATTCCCCAGCTGTTATTCAATGTGCCATCAGTACAATGTCTGTTATAGTCTTTCATGTATGGAAATAAAAATGTAAAATTTTGATATTAGCTTATAGAGAATCCCACCACTGAACCTCCTTGGTTTTTCTATCTTGCTGTTCTTAGAACCAATCACCAGTGTGCTCCTAAAGTGGTTAGTCTTGATGTACTTTAACACACATGTGACTAGCTTCTGTAGCTGCTCCCTACCAATTCAAGTCAATTATTACTCATTAACAGATAAATGGGCAGGTACATAACACTCTTTGTGTATTTCATGGTTATAACTTCCAAGTTTCAATTTCCCCTGGAAGACCTGAAACTACATAATTCCCTGATAATTCTTTTCTTCTAGTATTGCAAAGCAATCCTCTGATAAGGGTATTTTAATGTTTTGCAGAAAAGGGGAAACAATGAGATCAATCAAGATAGGGTCATTTCTCTCATCACGTATTCCTGGGGCCAGACTTTTACTTGATGAGAGTGCTCCATAGATTATCTGAATCATAAGCAGTGAACTTTCATGATCAACTTTCAAGGTTAACCTTTAATACTCAATTTCTTCATTCATCTTGCCTATAGACACAGATGGGCAAATGAGCAAACAGAAAATAAAGGTAAAATCATATCAATGTAGGTATGATTATTGATGATAAACAAGTTATATCAGAGATAATATCAGGGTAAATGTATTGTAACAATTATCCATCTGTAATTTTAGAGAGTTTCAAATAGTTTTGTATTATTCATAAGCTTCATTTTTAACTTGGCTGGATTGATAATCATTTAGGAGACAAAAGTATCATTGAGATTTTTGAGGGGGCCTCCAAATAAATGAACTAAGAGGGAAGACCCCATGCATGTAAAGACAAAAATATATTCAAGCTGACTACCTGCATTTGTCTCTTTGAATTCTGATTGGGTGTGCAACTTAATTAGCTGTCTTGTGTTCTTGCCACCATGTGCTCCCCACCATAGTGCAACATAACTTTAAACTATGAGGTTAAATAAACCCCCTTCCTTACTTTAGTTGCTTTGCCATGTTTTATCTTATTTTTTATAACAAGCAAAGTATCTCATACATGCTTATTTTGATAATTCTTTTTACACATGAAGAAGATCATGGATCTTTGAAGGGTGTTAGACTTTAAGTAATTGTCTAACTATTTCTTGAAGAATATGCCATGTTGATAACATTTACTTTTAATTTTGCTCATTTTTCTTTTCATTTTTTGAGATAAGGGTTTGTGTAGCCCAGGATACCTCAATTATACTGAAAATGATCTTAAGCCTCCAAGACTTGGAATTATAGGTAAGTAGAACTGTGCCTAGTTCATTTATAGGTATTAACAGTGAAATTTTTAATGCTTCATTAGCATTCATGTATATTAGTGTTCCTTTTCCCAAAAAAGTGATATGGAGTATTCTTCCTACTATATCTACAAATTTAATGCATTATATAACTTTGGTACTATTTAAGACTTAATAGTGTTGTTTGGGGGTTTTTTTTGTTTGTTTGTTTGGTTGGTTTTTTTCCTCAGCCATGATGTCTCTTGAATATTGCCATTGTTTCAAAATTTCACAGAGACTCTCAGGACTCAAAGGGAGGGAACCCTAAATGAAATGTCTAACAGTAGGAAGAGAAAACTTATAGAGCCCACCTCCAGCAGAAAGACAGGGCATCAAGAGAGAAAGGGGTTTGCCATTCTACAGTCAAAACTCTGACCCATAATTGTTCCTGTCTGAAAGAACTGCAGGCATGGAAATGGAGAAAAGCCTGAGGAAAAGAAGGTCCAGCAACAGGCTTAAAGTGGAATCCAGCTCAAGGGGAGGTCCTAAGGCCTGACATTATTACTGAGGCTATAGAGCACTCACAAAATAGGACCTATTATGACTGCTCTCCACAAGATCCAACAAGCAGCTGAAAGAGTCAGATGCAGATACTTACACCCAACTAATGGGCAGAATCTGCTGACCCCTGTGACTGAATTAGGGAATGGCTGGAAGGAGTTGAGGAAGAGAGCACCCCTGTACAAGGACCAGCAGTCTCAATTAACCTGGACCTCTGAGATCTCTCAAACACTGGACCACCAATCAGGCAGCATACACCAGCTTATATGAAACCCCCAACACATATACAGTAGAGGATTTCTGGGTCTGGCTTTAGTGAGAGAAAATGCACCTAACTCTCAAGAGACTGGAGGCCTCAGAGTATTTAGAGGTCTGGTTGGGTATGGGGTGGGGTGGTGGGGAGGATGTATGGGATGTGGAACTCATAGGGTAGACTGGAGGGGGATAAAATCTAGAGTGTAAATTAATCAATTAATTAAATGATAAAGAAAAAATGAGGCTCTTCTAAAAATAGAAGAATCTGAGAAAAAAGAGGAACACTTAACACACTTCTAGTAAATAAAAAAAAAAATTACAGAGCTGTATTAGTACAATTTCTCTGGAGGCATGGAAATAATAGAATAAATGTATATTATAATGACTGACTTGGATAATAATGAATGGGAATCCAACAGCAGCAATCTGCTCATTGCACAAAATGTAGTTTTTCAGTCAACACAATTAAATATCTTAGCAGTTGTGGTCAAAATGACAAAAAAAATCTCTAAGCCACATATCCAGCAAATAGTTAATCTTTAAAATACGCATGTATTTCCAACAGCAAAAATAAATTACAAGATTGATTTAAAATCAGCAACATTTAAAATCAGCAACATTTAAAATCAGAAACATTTCTTCAAAGAAGTACCAGTGGCCAACAGTTACTTGACAATGTTCAGTAGCCTTACTCATATGAAAATGCAAATAAAAGCTGCAATGAGACATCACCTCTCATATGTCAGTGTATCTATCATCAAATTAAATCATAAAGCCATATTGGTGATGGTGTACTGTTAGAAATTAAAATTTCTGTGTATATTCCATGAAAATATAAAATGTCTCAATAACTACATGTAAGCCAGCCCCAATTAAATGTTGTCCTTTATAAGGAAAAACAAAAAACAAACAAACAAAAAGAAATAGTCCATAACAATTTGCTTTCTAAAACACAACAAATATCAGTAAATAAGATTTTGCACGTAGTGAAGAAACGGACACATTTCAAAAGGAAAAGTGCTGACCACTGGTCCGCAAAGACAAGACAATTCCACATTGGCCTATCACTAAGAAAATAAAATGAAAGCACGTTGCAATTTTATAGTCTGCCAAGATGTAAAACATCAATTTGCTGTTTTCAGGGAGTTCCCATCAGGGACGAGCAGTAACAAATTGCTGACATCCCCAACTTGCAAATTCAGGAAAACCTTGGTTGCTTCTGATTGTTTACAGGCGCCATTTAGTGGAGTGCAGCTGTGGAGTTCCCTGGGTTTCTCACCTGCCACACTGTGATTGCCTCAGAATTTTCACCATTTGAAAAGTAGCAAAGATTCTTAAGAGATGGATCTGGCTCCAAATTAACCAGGAATGTACATAAACCCGTTCACTTTCCCATTAAAAAGAGAGCCACAGAGGAAGGCTTCCTGATCTCGGCAGATGGTAATAGAAAATCAACAGTGACTCTCAAGCTGCCTTCGAATCATCCTAGGGAAAATTAGCATCTACAGGGTGGATTTACAGCTTTTAAATTATGATACCTTTTAAGAAAGGCCAGAATTATCATCAAGGCAAGATGGATTAACTGTGGTATCCATTATGTAACTAAGCACCGAAGGTGAAATGTTGCATTTAGACTTTCAAATGAAATAAGCTCTATGATTTAGGCTTCATCTCCCCAATTATCCAATAAACTCATTAAGCCTTCTGAGGAGGGCAAAAGTATAGATAGCAGAGCAAGCTGGCAGTAATTTTACAAACACACACACACACACAGAGAGAGAGAGAGAGAGAGAGAGAGAGAGAGAGAGAGAGAGAGAGAGAGAGAGAGACTCTGACACACACACACTTAATTGGAAAGAAACTCTTAAATAATACATCATGAAATAGCACCATTTAAAAATTCCATTCCCATTAAATGCACATTTTAGACTTCTGTGTTAAGTGTGAGCATTATGGTTGAAATAAATATTATAGTTTAACATAAGAATTAAAGTAGATAAAGAAATAGGCTCAAGAGCAATGCAGAAACACGGAAACTCGGCTTCTGTGTTTTAAAAAAAATTACCGTGCACATGTATTTTAGCTGAAATCTGTCAGGACATTTCCAGTGCAAAAGGTTACCTAGTTAGCTCTGCAAATATATCAGCTTATATTTCCAATTTTGTGGTATCTACATTCTACACCATAGAATTAAATAAGAATAAACCACTATCACATTTCTATCCTGTCCCAGATACATGTTTTCATTCTTTTGACCTTTCATTTCTCTTTCATTTCTAGAACTGGCAATTATTTTTTTCTGTCTGGCAATAAATAAAATTCCCCAAAGCTCATGGAATGAATCCAGTTACCCTTTTTGCAGCCTACTTACAAATTTAAATGGCAGACACAACTCTCACAAATATAGCAATGGCCTGTTTATTCCACTATGATCAGGCATCCTTATTAGTCAACCTCATTATAATTTTTTACACCAACATGGATGTGGTCCAATTTGGATTTTCTGTTTTCCACCAATGGCACTGTAGTCCTTCCAGGTCATTTTGGTTCATTTGAATGATGTAACAGAATGTATAGTGAAGGGAACAAATACTCAGATATTAGCATGAGTCAACATTAGTAAATCTTACAAGATTTAAAGAGATGCTATGGGATATGAAACAATAATAGACTGGGGATCAACCAAAACAAGGAGCCACATATATAGCCTCAGAAGAGCCCTGAAAGTCAAATCATAAGACAGACATTGGCTGGAGTTAGAGCCTTTCAGATAACGAGAATATGACATGAGGAAGAGTGACCATGAAAATGCTAGAAACATTCTTTGTTCTTTCATATAAGGTGAACTTCTTAAGTTGTAATGTAAGAAAAGGTGTGATATGATATAACTTATTTTATACTTAGTGTTTTTAGGTTTTGTATATTGAATTGTCCTATCTAAGGACATGCAAGAACCTTAAACTCAGTCTTACTTGAAAACAGGACCTTTCTTGACTAGTATAACCTCCAATAAAATATTATAGAGTGCGATTATATTTATTACTGTTCTGTCTCAAAGTTCAGCAGCAGATTGTCAGTATGTTGAGGTACTTTTTATTGGTTATTTTATTTATTTACATTTCAAATGTTATTCCCTCCCCAGTTTCTGCTCTGTAAACCCCCTATCCCATCTCCCTCCCCCTGCCTCTATGAGGGTGCTCTACCACCCACCCACTCCCTTCTCACCACACTATCATTGCCCTATTCTGGGAGCCTTCACAGGACAAAGGGCCTCCCTTCCCATTGATGCCAGATAAGGCCATCCTCTACTACATATGCATCTAGAGCCATGGGTCCCTCCATGTGTACTCTTTGGTTGGTAGTTTAGTCCCTGGGAGCACTGGGTGGACCGGTTAATTGATATTGTTCTTCCTATGGGGTTGCAATCCTCTTCAGCCTCTTTAGTCTTCCTTCTAACTCTCCCTTGGGGGTCCCCATGATCAATCTGTTGGTTGGCTGTGAGCATCTACATCTGTATTGGCCAGGCACTGGCAGAGTCACTCAGGGGACAGCTATACCTTTTCTAAGTTCTAGGTCACTCTCTTCTGGTACTCTAGCATATAAAAAGAACATGATCACTGCTGACAAGGGCAATGGTTTTGTTCATGAGGCTTGATTTTTCTAATCTTATTATTTACGTATTTCTTCACCTCTAATATGTTCACACTGAGTAGTGCAAACCAAACAGGAAGTTTAAAGTGGAAAATGTGCCTAAAGATGGATGGAGACACAAAGAGAAAAGTGTTCTTTAAGTCAAGTGTGTGTGTTTAAGCAAACACACACACACACACACACACACACACACACACACACACACGCTTCTGATACTGGCATATTCATTTTAGAAATAAGTAAAGTGACTCTCTCAGAAGCATAAAGAACATGATATAAACAAAACAGATAGACTAAATTTTACAGATTCTGAGATTTAATTTGTAAAAGAAAACATTTCTGTAGTTAACATTTCTTAAGTTGTTTTTTAAAACAAGTGATTTTGTGTACACTGTTGACATAGTTTGAATTAGCATTTTAAAAGAGACCCTCTGTGTCTATATAAGACCTACCAACCTGACACTATTTTACATTCAATTTCCTCTTTTCTCTGTAAGATTTAGTTTTTTTTTAACTTCCCCTTAGTACTCCAGTAGCATTTGGAATTCATTCAGTGAATATTGGTTTGTCTTTTATAGTCTCAGGAGGAAATTAATTTTTGTCTATCTTGCTAGAGTTATTGTGAGTCTTCCAAATTTCATTATGTCTATTTTCTGTTTTAAAATTTTTGGCAACACATTAGATTTATGCTCCTGATACTTGTGTTGATAGCCTAGTTATCCACATCTATGCAGGAGTCTTCGACTAAGCAATGATTCACATCATTAATTATTCATTTTCTTGTATCTTTTGCCTAAAACAATAGTGCATCTTACAATAAAAATTTTAATATATATGATTTAAATTGAAAATGACCATTTTCTTATATTCTAGGAATTTACTATGTACTACAGACCATTATAATCTTTTCAGGGAATAATACTATTTATTCTTCATAAGCCTTTTTTAACATTAGATTTACTTGAAAGTCTATGTCAGAATAGAGTATTGTGAACATTTTTCTCATTGCTATTCTAGCAAATGCCTCCATGTTTGGTTAATACAAATGAAAATAATAGAGAGTGCAGTGCTGAAAAACAGATGTGTGTATGTCTGTACATTTGTATGTGTATGTATAGAAAAGAGGTAACAGAAATAGACCAAATATGCATCTAGCCTACTGATAAATAATCAAAGACATTTCCTCTGTTTTGTACTTAATACTGTGAATGAAGCTTTTCAGAATTTTGTGCACTCATGTAAAGCCTTCATGGGAATACTCTTTGTGAATCTCATAAGGGTCTGATAGAGTATAGCATTATAGGTAGACTGCACTACAAAGAAATACTTGTATCAAATAAATATTTGAGCTGAAAAAAAAAACAGGAAAAGAGAGAAAGAATAGGCCTTTAAATAAATAGTTACTGTGTCCTCCCTCCCCTTCTCCCTCCCTCCTTTCTTTACTGTCTTTTTTCCTTTATTTCTTTCTTTTTGTGATATTGGTATTTTTCTCCATGTATCTCTGTACCTAACATATGTGCAGTGTTTGTGGAGGCCTGAAGATGACAGTGGATCACTTGGAGCTAGAGTTACAGACATGAGTCAGTCTGTATGTGATACTGGAAATCGAAACCCTCATCCTCTAGTTAGCTTGTAACTGAGCCATCTCTCCAGCCCATCCCCTTCCCTGTTCCCATGGCTGCTGTGGATAGGTGCACAGGGTGTATTTAAGCAAAAGAGGGGGCAGTATCAGGTGTGGGAAGAGACAAGGGAGATGTCCAGAACAGAAAATTAAACAGGAATTAAATAGAAAATGTCCAGAAAATTAAACAGAGGTGTTTAGGAATGGGGGATGGGGAACTGGGGGTAGCTACCAGAAAGTCCCAGATGCCAGGAAAGCAAGAGACTCCCAGGGCACAACAGGGATGGCATTAGCTGAAATACCCAACAAAGGGGGGAGAGAACCTGTAGAAACCATATCCAGAGGTTAGGCACGGCCCCCGGTTGAGGGATGGTGACCCCCACCCTTCTCAAAATTTTAACCCAGAATTGCTCCTGTGTAAAAGGATACAGGGACAAACAGTGGAGCAGAGAGTGAAGGAAAGGCCATTCAGAGACTGCCCCACCTGGAGATACATCCAATATGCAGCCACCAAACCCAGACACTATTGCTGATGCCAAGAAGTGCTTGCTGATAGGAGCCTGCTATGAATGTCTCGTGAGAAGTTGGCCAGAGCCTGACCAATAAAGATGGTGATGCTTTCAACCAACCATCAGACTGAACATGGAGACCGCAATGGAGGAGTTAGGAGAAGAGCTGGAGGAGCTGAAGGAGTTTGCAACCCCATGGGAAGAATAACAATATCAACCAATCAGAACCCCCCCCCCAACCACCAAAGAATACACAGGAGGGACCCATGGCTCTAGTTGGATATGTAGCATCAATGGGAGGCCCTTGGACCTGTGAAGGCTTGACGCCCCAGTGTAGGGGAATGCTAGGGCAGTGGGGCAGGAGTGGGCGGGTGGGTGGGGGAGCACCTTTGTAGAGGCAGGGGCGGCGGGGTGGATGGGTAGTTCTCAGAGAGGAACCTGGGAAGGGGAATAACATTTGAAATGTTAATAAATTTTTCCCCAGTGCCAATATCTTCAAGGCTTTTCGACACTTTCTCCTCTATAAATTTCAGTCTCTGGTTTTATGAGGTCTTTGATCCATTTAGACTTGAGCTTTGTACAAGAATATACGAATGGGTCAATTTGCATTCTTCTACATGATAATTGCCAGTTGTGCCAGCACCATTTGTTGAATATGCTGTCTTTTTTCCACTGGATAGTTTTAGCTTCCTTGTCAAAGGTCAAGTGACCATACGTGTGTGGATTCATTTCAGGATCTTCAATTCTATTCCATTAATCTACCTGTCTGTCATTATACCAGTACCATGCAGTTTTTATCAGAATTGCTCTGTAGTACAGCTTGAGGTCAGGGATGGTGATTCCACCAGAGGTTCTTTTATTGTTGAGAATAGTTTTTGCTATCCTAGGCTTTTTATTATTCCAGATTTGTAAATTGCCCTTTCTAACTCAGTGGAGAAATGAGTTGGAATTTTGATTGGGATTGTGTTGAATCTGTATATTGCTTTCGGCTTGTGCTGTAAGATCAAGAATTAACAAATGGGATCTCTTGAAACTGCAAAGCTTCTGTAAGGCAAAAGACACTGTCAATAAGACAAAAAGGCCACCAACAGATTGGGGAAGAATTTTTACCAATCCTAAATCTGATAGGGGACTAATATCCAATATATAAAAAGAGCTGAAGAACCTGGACTCCAGAAACTCAAATAGCCCCATTAAAAATGGGGTACAGAGCTAAACAAAGAATTCTCAACTGAGGAATCCTGAAGGGCTAGAAGCACCTGAAAAAATGTTCAACATCCTTAATCATCAGGGAAATGCAAATCAAAACAACTTTGAGATTCCACTTCACTCCAGTCAAAATGGCTAAGATCAAAAATTCAAGTGACAGCAGATGCTGGCCAGGATGTGGAGAAAGAGGAACACTCCTCCATTGCTGGTGGGATTGCAGCCTGGTATAACCACTCTGGAAGTCAGTCTGGTGGTTCCTCAGAAAACTGGACATAGTACTACTGGAAGATCCAGCAGTACCTCTCCTGAGCATATACCCAGATGTTCCAACTGGTAATAAGTACACATGTTCCACCATGTTCATAGCAGCCTTATTTGTAATAGCCAGAAGCTGGAAAGAACCCAGATGTCTCTCAACAGAGGAATGGGTACAGAAAATATGGTATATTTACACAATGGAGTAATACTCTGCTATTAAAAACAATGAATTTATGAAATTTTTGGGCAAATGGATGTATCTGGAGGATATCATCCTAGGTGAGGCAACCCAGTCACAAAAGAAGTCACTAGATATGCACTCACTGATAAGCGGATATTAGCACAGAATCTTAGAATACCCAAGATACAATTTGCAAAACACAAGAAAATCAAGAAGAAGGAAGACCTGCATGTGGATACTCCATTCCTCCTTAGAATAGGGAAAAAAAAACATGAAAGGAGTTATAGAGACAAAATTAGGAGCTAAGATGAAAGGATGGACTATCCAGAGACTATCCCATTAGGGGATCCATACCATAATCAGTCACCAAACCCAGACATTTTGCATATGCCTGCCAGAGTTTGCTGAAGGGACCGTGACATAACTGTCTCAAATGAGGCTATGCCAGTGCCTGGCAAATACAGAAGTGGATGCTCACAGGCATTTATATGATAGAACACAGGGCCCTCAAAGGAGAAGCTAGAGAAAGTACTCCAGGAGCTGAAGGGGCCTGCTACCCTATAAGAGGAACAACAATATGAACTAACCAGAACCCCCAGAGCTCGTGTCTCTAGCTGCATATGTAGCAGAAGATGGCCTAATCGGCCATCATCGGTAAAAGTGACCCCTTGGTATTGCAAACTTTATATGCCCCAATACAGGGGAACGCCTGGGCCAACAAGTGGGAGTGGATGGGTAGGGAAGAAGGGCAGGGGAGGATATAGGGAACTTTCGGGATAGCATTTGAAATGTAAAATAAGAAAATATCTAATTTTTAAAAAAAAGAACTAACCATAAGAAACAAAAAAAATGTTAATAAAGAAATAAGCAATAAAAATCAAAACAAAACAAAAGAATGGCATGATGGCATAGATAGGCACGGAAAGAAGATGGTTTCAGGCACCGTTCTTACTGCTGACCTGTTTACTACAGATAGATACAGGGAGAGCAGGATCATTGCCTTCAGTTGTTCACCCAATGTTAATCCCACCAGCTGCCTATGAACAGTTCCTATTCAGTGAGCATATTCTTCTTAAATCCAAATGTAATAAATCTGGATAAGTGTGTGGTGGTCAGGACTGGATAGGAATGGGAAGATTGTTAGAGGAAGGGAAGGGTCTAGTTGAGGACAGAACTAGGAAGATTTTAAAAAGATTTGTATTTTTTTAAAGAGTGATGGGGACACTAAGCATGGGCATTTTAAAAGACATTTTATTGAAATTAAAATGGCACTGTAGTAATAGTAGTGTATACATGATGATACATTTGCCCAAATACATATAAGGTACAAGGGAGGATGGCTTCTGCTGTAAAGTGAGAACCTTTCCTAATACCAGGGATTAAATCGTTAATAGAGATAAGTTAGTCACACTGGTATAAGATGTAAACAGCAATGATAACCACATTATATGAATACATACACACACACACACACACACACACACACACACACACACACACACACACTCATGTAATAGCATTTACAAGGGAAGCTATCTATATGTATAAATGTATCATGTACAAATCAACAGTTCAAAAGTAGTTGTGAGGGTGCACTTAATAATAAACTGAGTGTCTAATTATTAGTGGGAAATTATTTTCAGCATAGAGTAGTCATGGACTATCTCATACACCCAAAGAGACTAATACATTCAAATAATAAGTACCAGTTAAAACAATTAATGAAAGAGATCTGAAAGACTTTTTCCTTTTCTCATGTTCTTGGGGAAGGGCTTATCTTTAAGGACAGTGCTTTTCCTGTGATAGACTGCTTCATGTGGCTTTTCCTTTGTTCTTCAAGGACAGCTGGAACAAGAGGCATTAAAAAAAAATCCCAAGTGTGGGCAAGTGGTGTTTTTGAAGAAAGTAATAAGGATGTCTGCATGCATGTAAGGATAAGGGGGTTTATAGGGATTCTCAAATCCCTGCTTATAATTTAAATTTTAAAAAAATCAATGAAGAATGGAAACGATATATTCACTTGAGAAAATACTTGTGAAATAATTCCTCTTTCAATGGCAATAAAATTCATGAGATATCACTTAGTGTTTTAGACCATATACCAAGATACTGTTCATAAGGTGACAATGAAGTAAAGGCTGTAAGGAACTGTTAGAGTAAATATACATCATAATGCGTTTTTCAAAATCCATATAAAGTATAACACAGAGTGACTTCTATTGTAACTATAGACATAACAATAATATATCAATATTGCCTCATTGATTGAAATATATAAACCACACTAATTTAGGTGTAAAAATGATCCTAGATATTTTTGTTGTTTTCTTCTCAATATACTAGAAACTCTGTAGACACTACTGAAATAAGCTTCAGGCGTTACATGTCGATCCTTACACATATATTAATACACTGATTCTCTCCGACACCTGAAAAATATAACAAAGACCCAAAATTTGTCCCATGAAGGAAAAAGTCGACTCCCAGATTTCATGTTGTGATAGAGAAAATGCATAAGCCCTGCAGCCAGAAGAAAAACTCCCCAAAGGAATACATTCTGAATGCTTACCTCACAACTCAGTGACTATAAGCAAAATTCTTGGCTTTTGTATAAGCTTACCTGTGAAGCTGTAACCTTTACAGAAAAGTCAGAGAATAACTGTTTTTCTATTTTAATAAGTTGCCAAACTATAAGTCAATTCACTTTCCTTTACTGTGTTTTTGTTTTTCTTTGTTTTCATTTTAGATTTTATTCTAGAAATAAGGAAACTAAAGTGGTGGTATAGGGTTGTCCCCAGTAATATGTACTGGATCAACTCATCGTGAAACAATATGAATAAAAAAATAACCAAACAAAATGATTACTTTTTTTCTGTTTCCCCACTGAAGGAAGCAAATGTTATTATTTCAAAGATTTCAGTGAGACAAGTCTTAATATCTATACTTCACAGTAGATATGCTATGTTGTGATACTGTAACTAATGATTAATTGAGTTGAACTGGACTACATGTTCTGTCATTTAGGAAATCTATATTTTAACTAGTCCGTTTATTAAACTTATATAGAAGTACCCGATTAATGCTACTCATTAGATCCCAGCTGCAGGGATAGGGGAAACAGTGCGTTCTTGCTACCTGCTCCAAAGCTTTATATTCCTGACTAAGAGACACACACACACAGCTTTTATATTTGATATGTCTAAAACAGGTCAGTGTCCTAAAACAGGTCAATGTCCTAACTTCCACATGTCTAATCCACCCCCAAATTATTAATTACTAAAATCTATATTTAATCTTGGCTGCCCCGGACCTTGATGTACAACCCTCTAAGGCTGCATTCCCAGCACCTACGTGATGGCTATACTCTCTGTCTTCTGCACCTCTCAGGCATGATGTCTCCCTTCCTTCCTAGGCATGTCAGCTCCTTCCTTCTTCCTCAGTTGCTTGCACAGGAATCCTAAAAGTAGTGACTCTGTCTATCTGCTCAGCCATTGGATGCCAAATTCTTTATTTACCAATCAAAACCATTTGGAGGAAGGTTTCCTTAGTGTCTTGCATGTAGACATAGGGTTTCTTATGCAATTTGGGGGATCAAAATTAACAGAAGAAAAACAGCATTAGACCAAATCCACTACAAACTTCTTTTAGGTTAAATAGACTAGAGTAGATTCTGTTACCAATGTTTAAGAAACTTGATATGTTTTTATAGTTACTAGATATCACTATAGAATGAAAATATAGTTCCTATAATATAATTTGTAACTTGTGATCATTACAAAATAGCAATAGTCTTCCCAGAAAGATATAGCCTCTATATACATTATATAATTTGTTACTGAGAAACAGAACTAAGACATGTAGGAAAAAGTATACATTGGAGACTGGAGAGATGGCTTTCTCTCCACTTGTTTCTCTTGTAGAGCACCTGAGTTACGTTACCAGAAATCAGATAGTGATTCACAATTATCCATAACTCTAATTCCAGGGGATCCAACACCCTCTTTTGATATTTACAGCAACTAGACATACATGTTTTCCACATTCATACATGCTGGCAAAACATTGTAACAGAACTTAAAAAAGAAAGGCAAAAGAAAACAAGATACTTTGAAGAGAATTTTCGTTGAGTCAAGTAGCCTGAGTACTAAAGCTATGAATACTGGAAAGAGTTTTATGACTTCTGCATTTTAGAAGAAAAGGGAGGGGGATGTTAGATAAGTAGAATTAGGATTTAGTAGGAAATATCAACAAAAGACAAGATTCAGCCAGTAGGACAGCATCAACACCATATGATTATTCTAAGAATGTGATCCTTCCCTTGAACTGACAAATGCTTCAAGAAGATGCTGTCTGATAGGAAATTGAAACTTGAGTATTTGGTAGTCTTGCATTTGAGAAAGCTCAATACAGAAAACAACTAAATCAAGAATTTTGGGGGAAAATATTTTAACCCAAAGAAAAATGTCAAATTTGGACTACCTACCACACAGAGCAAAGAAAATGTTAATAAAGGAACATTTCTCTCCTATTCCCTCTGAGTCATCATTTCTCCTGTGAGAAAAGAAGCTAGAGCAAAAACAAAATGATGGGAAAGAGTGAAGTCAGACTTGTAGGTACTGCATAAATTCAGGATATATAATAAGCTGAGAGCTGTAAGAGAAAGATTAGGACATAGAATACAATAACGGTGCAAGCAGAGGAAAAGAATCCATAAAAAAGAATCAGAGCACAGTAACAGAAACTAAGATGCTGTTAATGGTATTGAATGCTGATTGGATTCAGTCATAGAGTCAACCAAATGTCAGCACTACCTATAAAAGACAATGCACAGAAGAAAAATGTGTTCAGTCAGATAGGAATATATTAAAAAGAATGGACAAAAACAAATGCAAAGAAAGTTGAACTCACTAAGTTTGTATATAGAAACCAAAGTATAGAAAGAAGAAGAAAAACGAAATTCCATATTGGAAAAATGTTGATTTCTAAAGAAGTAGTAATAATAAATGTATATTTCTAAAAATATAATAGTATCAAAACTTGAAGCAAAAGTCATGCACCTACAAAGAGAAAATAGATTAATTTTATTTTATAGTTAGATAATGAATGTTCTGTTTTCAATGACTGACAAATCCAGCATGTAACAACTCAAGCGACAGCACATGCTGGCAAGGATGCAGAGCAGGAGGAATGCTCCTACATTGTTTGTGGGAGTGCAAACTTGTATAACCATTGGGAAAATCAATTTGTTGGTTTCTCAGAAAATTGGGAAAAGTTTTACCTCAAGGCCCAGATGACTTGGGGCATTGTCAATCTCTAGAACTTGGCAGAGACAGGATAGGGAAGGCTCCAGGGTGCCTATGAGGGTGACTCTGACTGAAAACCCTAGCAGTGGGGCATATAGATTCTGAAGTGGACACTTTTTATATCCAGGTAAGCTTCCTGGTGGAGGGATAATGTTGGGGTATGCCACTCACGGCCTACCTATGAACTGAGTTGCCTGGAAGGTGAACTGGGGCTGGAAGAAATCAGATGGGAGAGAGAAATGGACGCCAAGACAAAATCCCTCTGTTCAAGGCATCTCTTACTTTACTAGAATCTTTCTTGGTTATAAGAGGGTTGGCCCTGCCCCCAGCCAAGTCAGTGCAAGTACCTGGAAGCAGTCTGAAGTCCTGAGCACTGTGTATTGTCCCAAGGCAATCTCAGCAGGAAGCAGGATCTAGGTGAAGCACAGCAGACTGGTAGCAGGATCCCTGAGAAGCACAGAGGCAGTTAGCACAACAAAAGAAGCCAGCTTTAGCTGGAGAGCCATTCTGTAGGTGGTTTCCGGTCTCCTGCCTCAGTGATGAACAGGTCTGCCCTCACCCTGGAGCAGGCTGGGGAAGGAGGCTACGGATAAGAATACCAACCCACCCTCAAAACCTTTTATTTAAAATATGAACTGTCTTAAAGATGTGTATGGACAGTAATCAAGCAGAGACAGGGGGGTTGGCAAACCAAAGACTGACTCAAATTGAGACCCATCCCATGGGCAAGAACCGATCCCTGACACTATTAATGATACTTTGTTATGCTTGCAGACAGGAGAAGAGCATGACTGTCCTCTGAGAGGCTCCACCCAACAATTAACCAAACCAGATGCAGAGAACCACAGCAAAACATTAGATTGAACTCAGGGAGTCTTATGGAAGGGTCAGAGAAGAACTGAGGGACTGAGAGGATAAGGACTCCACAACAGACCAACAGAGCCAACAAACCTGGACTCTTTATGAAAATATTATTTTTAATTATTCATTTTTTTCTTCTCTCATATGTATATATTCTGAACACAGTTTCCCCTCCCCCCTTCCCTCCCAGTCTCTTCACCCTGCATATTTTAATCTTCACTCAAACCCTTCTATTACTTCTCTGTTGCCTCTCTGAAAAGAGCAAAGCCTTCCAAGGGTATGAACCATACATGCAATACAAAGTTTACATTTTCTTCCTGGTCACATTGTAAATAATTTTTTTTCTAACTCTTCCTACTTTAATATTCAGCTGCTTAATATTAGGTAACAGGTTCAAGTAATCACAGAATGAAATCTAGAAACATAAGAGAAAACTTTTTTGTTATTGGTAATTTCTGGCAGATATTACAATAACAAAAAACTAACTGAAACTTGGACATAAATATTACTGGTAGCCTTATTTATAATTTACAAATTGTGGAAACAACTATCATGTCCTCAGTGGGCTGATGATGGATAAACAAATTGGGCATAGTTATATGTGGAATATATATACAGTGAAATATTATTCAGTAATAACAAGAGATGAACCATCATTATTCCAAAAGGCATGGATGACTTATTTCATCTCTTCATATAGGCAATAAATGTAAAACTTGTTCGATATTTTGTTTTCAATTGTTTGAATATGACTTCTAGAAGAGTAAATATTTGAATTCCTTCTTCAAAGGTTATTTTTACCTTTTTCCATAGCAGATGCACCATTTTCTTTTCCCATGAACAGTATATGAGTTATATACTCATACATTTACCAATACTTCTTTTGATTCTTTTTAAAATTTTTATAGAAATAAATGGTCAAAGGTGTAAGATAATATTTCATTTTGGGTTTTATTTGCTCTTTTGATATTCATTAACAGATAAATGGAAAAAATAAAATATGACCTATAAATTAAATGGAGAAATATTCAGCCTTTAAAGAAATGTTTCAATCATATACTGTGATGTGCAAAGATATTAAAGATATTATGTAAAAAAAAAAAAGTAGCCTCAGTTTTATAGGAATGGAAGTGAAGATGTGTTTCAACAGAGGAACAATAGCAGAAATTTTGATTAAGAGCCACACAGTATCAGGTTTATAAGTTGGAAAAATTAACCACACAGCCTTAGACTATTTTATGGTATCAAACAAACCACTTAAAATAGTAAACTTAGTTCCACAATACTTACTAAGTAATACATTTTTGTTTGTTTGTTTGTTTGTTTGTTTGTTTGTTTTAGTTAGGGTTTCTCTGTGTAGTCCTGGCTGTCCTGGAACAGTTTGTAGACCAGGCCAGCTTCAAACTCAGAAATCCTCTTGCCTCTGCCTCCCAAGTACTGTGATTAAGTGTGCACCACCACTGCCAAGCTTAAGTAATTCATTTTAAATATGTGCAGCTTACTGCAGCTCTCTATATGTCAATGAGGCTGTCAGAAGCATACTACTCTATATAAAGGTCATTTTATGTATGCTTTCAACTACATGTCATCCTGATTAGGATAATATGATTACCAGATTATCAAATAGAGGAAAATAGGGAGAAAAAGAAAGAAAACAAAAACAAAAACAAGTGGGTTACAAGAATTTTTCAGAGCATTCAGACTAGTATAATTTATAATGTCTAGTAAAACCTCTGACCTTTAATGTCAATTCTAGAATTTACACACATACACATTATGTTTTTTAAACAACTTTTAAATATTAGTATTGATATTCTAGAATCATTCTCTTAGCCAAAGCAACACCCTGATGGAAGATCATGATAGTGTGGTTCTATGTCATGGAATTAGTGCCAGGGAATCTGTATCAGAGTTCTGAGAAAGCCAGAGGAATCAGAGTGGCTGTTTGGAAACTTTCTCCTGCTTTCCATTTAACTTTTAAGTATACATACTAATCGAAAGTAAAGTCTACTAAGAAAATACTTTCAAAATTAAAACAAAAGTTAGTCAATTCTCAGCTTCTTGACAGAGGCCACCTTATATAGACCATCATGCTTCATGTTTATTTTTACAGCATTGAGCCACATGTTCTGATTTAGCCCCAAAGCCATTGCGCATTCCCACCATTCCCCATCTACCTGGCTTTTCAGATTCATCTGCTCAAACCTCGAAAATCTCTAGTTCCATTTTCTTTACTTTTGTGGATACCAAAGCCATCTAACTTCAAAGTTGCTTTTTACTGATCATCCTCAGTATCTCAGGCTTGTTCAGTTGTTACTTTCTTAATAAGTAAGGTCTTTCATGCTTACCCATGATGCATAATGAGCATGTTTATTTTAACACAGTTAACCTCTTTTCTCCTGTTTTTACCCCATAAAATTTATCATTTTCATTATTATAAACCAATCTCATTGTCCAGTTATCTAGAATAGAAATGTCTACAACAATGTGAAGAAGAGTAAAAGAAACATCCTAAGAGTAGGTAACAAAATTAAATAAAGAAGAGATAATTTTAAAGCTAGAATTTCTGAAGTTATCATACTATGAATGTAACTGTAGAACCAAGATTCAGAATTCTTTTTCAGGCTCCCTAATCCATCAAAATGTGACACAGGTAGAAGTCCTGAACTACCACTTATGCATTATTCTAAAATTTATACTTCTAGCCTGCTTTGTTAATCATTAAAATTCTAGAAGTTTATTTTATTTATTTTTATATTATATTATGGGGAAATTATAAAAATTAAAGAGAACCACAACTAGAGGGCATTTCGTTGATTTCAAATAGCGTAAGACTTTTAAAAAAGATGAGATTGTGAATGCTGTATTTCAGTTAGAGTTAGTAAAGTCTAAAAATACCCCTTCTGTGTATCATGATGGACTCAACAAACATCCTTCCATTTGTGCATCAGAGGTATTCATAGAAGGGTCTGTGTGAAAAGCACATTCCCACAACAGATTAATCCCCATGACATTTTGAATCTTTGGATGTGCAATTGCTTTAGGATAGAAATTAAAACATCCCATTATCTGTCTGCCAAATGGAGCTGAGGGCTGCAGGCATTTCAGCTTGTCTAAAAGTCCTGCAAAGTGTATCTGCTTTGTAAATGTCTCTGAAGCAAAGCATGAAGGGCTGAGTTTAAATGTTCAGATAAGAAGAGAAAAGCATATTAAGAGTTATGAAATCATAAATTGGAACACATGATGCATGGCATCTTCTTAAAGATTCTCACTGGATATTTTTTAAAAAGTAAGTACGTTTACTTTAAAATTTTTTATTTAGAAGTAAAAATTCCTATAAAATATGAGTTTACCCCATTTGTAGCCACGATGTTGTAACAGTAAGATTTATGTCTTGCAAATGCTTGATTTGTTTTCTTGAAGGAATAAATCATCCTTGCTTTCTTTGAAACAAGCTTTAATAATTTCCATGTAAAGTGTTTAATGTGTGCATGCCTGATCATCTTTAAATTTATGTCATTCTTCTACTAAAATCATACTATATATATATATATATATATATATATATATATATATATCCATAAATGTATATATGCATCACACACATGTATACACGTTTATATATGTATATACATATATATGCATATATATGTGCATATATATATATATATATATATATATAAAAGTGGATCCAAAGTACGCACTGTTTATACCTAATGTATAAACAGTATGTCTGTGTGTGGGTATGTATGTATGAATGTATGTATATGTATAAGCACATAGAAAAATATCAAGAATATTATTTATTTATTTATTTTTGTGGGTTTTTTTTTGTGGTTTTTGAGACAGGGTTTCTCTGAATAGCCCTGGCTGTCTTGGAACTCACTTTGTAGATCAGGCTGGCCTTGAACTCAGAAATCTGCCTGCCTCTGCCTCCTGAGTGCTGGGATTAAAGGCGTGCACCTCCATGCCCGACTTTCAAGAATATACTTAGCTTTCAGTAAATGAAAAGAGAAAAAGTTCATCAGTGAACCAGCCAGTTTATCATTAGCCAGTTGGCTGGAGGATAAGTGTTACTTGAATATGCTATCTTAGCACGAGTTATTTGCATACTTGGCTACATTCTTATGTTGAAGGGCAGTTGCTCCCATGATTACATTCTCAGTGAGATGCATAAATATGGTTTAGAATAGATTGACATTAATTCATTAAAGAAAAAGGCTAAGCTAGGATAAACTTATTTGAAGAACCCTACTTTAGGTGTACAAAACAGTATTTAGTTCTTCCTCTATCTAGTATCTACAAATCTAGTCTTCCTTTAATATTTGGTTGTTATACATTGCTGGTTTAATAGAGATATTGCCTGAATAGAACTTTTGTTTTGTAACAGCTACCATTAGGAGAAGACATGTGTTATTAGATTCTAGTATAATCTGATATAAAATAAAGAACTTTTACAAATGTGTTCTTATATAGTATCTGATTTTATGTTTCTTTTGTTCTTTTGTATTCTTCTCTTACACATTACAAATAAATTTCTAGGTTAATATAGATTAAAGTATTTGGATTATTATTGAATGACAAATAGTAAGTATATGGAAGAAAACATGTTCTTATACCTTACTCTTAAAATATATATAATTTATTATTGAGAGCTTTAGAATTTTGTCTAAAATGTTGCTCATGTATTATTAATGTATATGTTTTATTTATATACTGTTTTATAAATGAATTTGCACCAATTTTCTGATGATCTCTTGAAATCTTATAGTTTCTCTTGAGGGAGAGAAAGCAGGCAGTGAATGGTGGGTGTGTCTCACTCCTGGAATTTTGGTAATGTCTAATGAGATCTGAAAAAAAATAATAAAGCTTCCTCTTACTGCAGTTGCTACTTGATTATCTCAGTGAAATTTGGATGACATAGAGATATAATAGAGAGAAAATACTCAAGTAATCCTGGTCTAAAGAAACTTCTTTCTAAGCATGTCTCTGTATTGGTAACTGCAATTTTCATGAAAACTGTGCTGTCTCAGGTAAGAGAATGTTTTTGATAGGATGGTCTATTTCAACCCTGCTAATCCTACCAATTTCAGAGCATGGGGAGTTTTCCCATCATCTGGTATCTTTAAATTATTTATTTTTTCATTGTCTTAAATTTTTCATTGCACAAAACCTTTCACTTCCTTCTTTAGATTTATTCTTAGGGTTTTCCCCCTGCTACTTCTAAATATAACTGTCTCCCTGATTGTTTTCTTGGTATATTTGTCTTTGCTTTATAGGAAGGTAACTGACTTTGGTGTCTTAATTTTGTCTACTGCTAATTTGCTGAAGGTGTTTATAAGCTGCAAACAATACTGGTAGATATTGTGGGTTCATTTATACATAGAATATCATCGTCTTCTATAAGGGTACCAGGGCTTACTGTGCCTCGTTCTTGTGGCTTAAAAAGACTTCAAGAATTGTATTTCACAGAAGTGGTAAGTATAGATCTTTTCCTGTTACTAATTTTAGTATAAATGCTTCATTTGTTCCTTATTTAATTTTTTTCATCTAAGGAGATAATTAGTTTTTTTCTATGATTTTATTTTTGTGACAGATATAAGTATTCATGTATGTCCAGCAAGTTATGAATTCGCTTGCACAAAACTGCCTTGATCAAATGTCTTTTGGGGTGTTTTTGTAAATTCAGTTTGCAACTATTTTGTTTAAAAGTTTTTTCCATCACTTTGTTCATAACAGCTTTGTTTTTTATAACCAGAATCTGGAAACAACCCAGATACCCTATTACAGAAGAATGGATACAGAAAATGTGGTTCATTTACCCAATGGACTACTCAGCTATTAGGAATGAGGACATCCCAAGTTTTGTAGGCAAGTGGACGGAACGTGAAAATATCATCCTGAGTGGGGTACTCAGACCCAAAAGGATATGCATGGTATATACTCACTAATAAGTAGATATTACCCCCCCCCCAAAAAATACAGAATACCCCAACATAGAATCCACAGAACTCAAAAAGGTCAACAAGCTGAAGGGCCCAAGTGAGGATGCCTCAGTCCCACTTGGGAGGGAGAAGAAAGCAATTACAAAGTGGGGAGGCATGGGGGGTGGGGGGGGACATGATCTGGTATTGGGTGAGGGAACAGGACTGAAGGCCTGAAGGCCAGCAGAAAGAATGGAAACAGGCAACCTTGGGATGTAGGAGGTTGGAGGGACCCTCCAGAATGCTTCAGAGACCTGGCAGGTGAAAGACTCTTAAGACTCAAAGGGAGAGACTTTAGATGAAATGTACTACAGTGGGGAGAAGGAACTCATAGTGCCCACCCCCAGCAGAAAAACAGGGCATTAAGTGAGGGATAGGGTAGCCAACCCACAGTCAAAACTTTAACCCATAATTGTTCCACTGCAGTGAAGGAAATGGAGAGGAGCCTGAGGAAAAGAAGGTCCAGCAACAAGCTAAAAGTGGGATCCAGCTCAAAGGGAGGTCCCAAGGTCTGACACTAATACTGAGGCAATGGAGTACTCATAAAAAGGGGCCTATCATGACTGCCAAAAAATAAAGAAAGGAAAGAAGGAAAGAAGGAAAGAAGGAGGAAGGAAGGAAGGAAGGAAGGAAGGAAGGAAGGAAGGAGGGAGGGAGGGAGGGAGGAACGGAGAGAGGGATGGAGGAAGGGAGAGAGAGAGAGAGAGAGAGAGAGAGAGAGAGAGAGAGAGAGAGAGAGAGAGAGAGAGAAAGAAGAAATTGTACCTATATTCATCAGCATAATCTCTCTGCGTTTGTCTCTGTCTCTATTTGTCTTTCCCACTGCCATCTTTGTTCTCCAGCTGCTATCTCCCTCTCCCTCTTCCCCTCCCCTCCCCTCCCCTCCCCTGCTCTGTGTGTGTGTGTGTGTGTGTGTGTGTGTGTGTGTGTGTGTGTTTCTCTCTCCTTCCTTCTCTCTTGTGGATAGGGATTTTGTCTGATATTAAGTCTCAGTAATATTCTTCATGAAATAATTTCTTGAATTTCTATTGTATTGTCTTCCTTCTTGCACATACTTGCAATTCTCTTTTTTATTTCTGCCTAAAATCAAGGCACGCCCAGCTCAGGACCAGTTCAAATGTCAAGAGTTGTATGTATTTAAAGTTGAGGCCCTGTCCTGATGAATTGATTGTCCTTATCTCTAATGAGGATTGTATTATTAGATACAAGATTACTCTCTCTTACCTTTCATTTCTGTTCACCAAGTTATCATGCCTGTTAAAAGTGGTTTTACTTTCTTAAAATTCTCTTATTTTCTCCTGCTCCTCTCACACTTATACTCAGAATGAAACTTTGCATTTGTCTCCCTGCTCCTCACCCTCCTGCAGACCAGGGTCTGGTTAATCTTCATTATTGCCTCCTTTATGACTTCAAGTAGTTGCTTTTGTCTAGAGTCCATAATTAGCCTCAGCAGGGAGCTTGGTCTAAATCATAGTCAGTATCTTCTGAGAGAAATGTGATGTCATTCATAAATGTGTTTTAAAGGAGTGTGCCAGTTTTATACAAAAATAACAGGGACCATAAACTAAAATAATGTTCATGTATTGACCATTCTTTATTGATTATACTTTGGAAGAGACTGTCTTATTCAACGGTAAATGCTTCATTTTGTACAAGTATAAAGAGCACCTGAGGAATGGCAATAGATAAATCCTGGTCACACATAGGTTCTTGACTTGATAACCACTCTTTATGAAATGTGCCCAAGGATTATGGTTTCTAAACTGTGGCAGGGGAAATGAGTATCTTGAGGCAGTTAGTGTACTTATTAGCCTTTCAGTGGATCTATTGATAAAGAGTCCTTAAAAACATGTTGATTAATTCTCATAAACCTAATTGAGTCATGTCATATGTGCAGGATCTAACCTGAAAATGCCAGTTCCTCCCTTCTTATTAATTACTAGACTTGCGCTCATAAGTCTGAATTGTTTTTGCTTGATATCTGATTTGTTTAGTTTTGTAGGACTTCAGCATAATACCTTGTATTCTGTGTTATATAAGTTGTATTGATAAGAATAAAGCAATTCTGACATAGAAAGCTTTATTTAAGGATAGCATATATATTAGAAATTTTAATAACATTAACTTACCTCTTAAATAAATACACGGGTTTTAGAAATGTTTTCTTATTTAAAAGGAATTCATCCATAGGTGGGAACAAATACATGCCTTTACATATTAGAATAAAGTTTGAAAAACATAGATATGACTCATTTATTTGGTCAGGCTATTGTCAGTAACTTACAATAAAATTTAAAAGTTTCCTTAAGCTAAAATTCAATTAAATGTTTCCTAAATAATACTCAAATAGCAATAGTTAAAGAGACCCATATTTTTAATGCTTCACTTCTGAAATCCATCTGAACAAGTGTTGTTTCTTTCAAAAGCAGCATTACCTGTGCATGCAAAAGAAGATGCTCTGAGAATTGATGCAAACTTTCTATTGTAGCTTCTAGCTAATGACAGAGATGGTAACCTCAAGAAGACACAGACCTCCTGGAATAAGCACGATAAAAATAATAACAATCCAATGCCTATCATACCCTAAGGCATTGGGAGAACAAACATTCCATTTGTCTGCATGGCAGAAGGTTTGTTTGTAGCTTTAAGTTTCATATGCTGAAAGCAAGATGATTATTTAATCAAAAAAAAGTGATTTGCTCTTCAAGCTCCATTGGTAGGAATGATTAAACTTTCAGTTGAGAAGATTCAGGAAAGTTTTTCTTAAGTAGTCTTCAAAACTGGTTTAAATATATACAATATATTTAGTTAAAAAACATTGTTCCAAATCTTTCTAACTTACATTTTTGATAAACTTCTCTTTCCCTGGTTTTAAAAGGAGGAGTTTATAATAAAAATCCCAAGGTTAGAGGGGTGAGTGAACATCCTGGATCCATGGAAAACCTCAAGGTTCCTAAAACTAACCACCTTGGAACTCTAACCAACCATCCATCCTAATTGGATCTGCCCACTACCCCAGCTGGGTCAGAGTGAGATAGCCTACAGAGGAGGGTTCACCTGAGGCACAGGCAAAGAGTAGAGACTTCCTGAGGCACAGACAAAGAGTAGGGCACTCTGACATTCATTGTCTGGACCACAGCTAGCCCCACCCTCCCAAGAAATCCTGCTGCCATCAGGATCATTCAGCTAACACCATGGAAACCCAGATGTCTAATGACAGTGTAAGAACACAATTAGCAAGATTCAGGGCAATATTGCAGCACCAAGGCCCAGGAATCCTGTTACTAAAAATCCTGAATATCCTAATGAAACTGAAGCACAAGAAGAGGAACTGAATTGCAATATTATAAATATGATAGAGTCCTTTCAAGAGAACATAAATAAACCCTTAAATAAAATATAGGAAAAGACTCCCAAACAGGTAGAGGCATTAGAAGAGAAAGCAAATAAATACAAAGAAATACAGGAAAATACAACCAAAATGTTAAACACATGAATACAACTGTCTAAGACCTCAAAAGGGAAATGAAAGCAATAAGGAGAAAAAAAAAAACACAAAATAAGGCAATCCTGGAGATGAAATACCTAGGAAAAATAACAGGAAGTACATATGTAAGAATCACCAACAGAATACAGAAGAAGGAAGAAAGAATCTCAGGTGCAAAAGATACAATAAAAGAAATCAATGTATCACTAAATGAAAATGCAAAATCTAAAATGTTCATGACAGAAAACATTCTGAAATTTTGGGACACTATGAAAAGACCAAAAATAAGAATAATAGGAATAGAAAAAGATTCCCAGCTCAAAGGACCAGAAAACATGGTCAACAAATTGTTGAAGAAAATTTCCCTAATCTAACAAAGGAGATGCCCATAAAGATACGAGAAGCTTACAAAAACACTAAAGTGATAGGACCAGAAAAGAAAAATCCTCCAGTCACATAATTACTAACACACTATCTAAATGTTCAGAACAAAGAAAGAATTGTAAAAACAATAAAGGCAAAAGGCCAACTAACATATAAAATCAGACCTATCAGAATCATACCAAATTTCTCACCTGAGACTCTAAAAGATACAAGGGCCTTGAAATGTGTCTTGCAAACCCTAAGATACCACATATGTCACCCTAGACTACTATGCCCAGCAAAACTTTCAATCACTATAGATGAAAAAAACTAAGATATTCCATGACAAAACTAAATTCTAACAATACCTTTCCACTAACTCAGTCCCGCAGAGGCTACTAGAAGGAAAATTCCAACACAATGAGGCTAACTATACTTAAGAAAACACAAGAAATAAATAATTTCACTCCATTAAAATCAATACAAAAGAAACACACACATATTCTCTCTCTCTCTCTCTCTCTCTCTCTCTCTCTCTCTTTCTCTCTCTCTCTCACCATAAAAATAACAGAAAATAATGATCATTGCTCATTAATATATCTCAAAATTAATGGATGCAATTCCTCAGTAAAAAGACATAGGCTAACAGAATGGATTTGTAAACATCATGCTGCTGTATACAAAAAACTCATCTCAGGAGCAAAGATAGTGATAACCTCAGTATAAAGGGGTAGAAAAAAGGCTTTCCAAGCAAATAGAACCAAGAAACAAGCTGGAGTAGCCATTCTAATATCTAATATAATAGTTTTTCAATGGAAAGACATCAAAAGAGGAAGGGAAGGAAAGATTATACTGATCAAAGGAAAAATCCACCTACAGGATATATCAGTTCTGAGTATCTATGACCCAAATGCAAGGTCACTCACATTTGTAAAAGAAATATTGCTAAAGCTTAAATTATACATCAAACTCCACACATTAGTAGTAGAAGACCTTAACACGCCACATTCAGCAATGGACTGGTAACGGAGACAGAAACTAAACAAACAATAATAATAATAATAATAATAATAATAATAATAATAACAAAACTAACAGAAACCATGATTTAAATGGACATTACAGATATTTATAACATTTTACCTGAACACAAAATAATATACTTTATTCTCAGCATCATACAGAACTTTCTTTTTCTTTTCTTTTTTTTTGGGGGGGGCGGGGGTTCTTGACAGGGTTTCTCTGTATAGCCCTGGCTGTCTTGGAAATCACTTTGTAAACCAGACTGGCCTTGAACTCAGAAATCTGCCTGCCTCTGCCTCTCGAGTGATGGGATTAAAGGCGTGCACCACCACGCCTGGCTTATACAGAACTTTCTTAAAAACTGAATATATAATTGGCTACAAAGCAAACTTCAACTAATACAAGATTGAAATAACCCAGTGCATCATGTCATACCACCATAAATTAACTCTTGACTTCAACAATAGAAAAAACAGAAAGCCTATATATTTATGGGAACTGAACAACTCTTTACTCAATACTCACTGGGTCAGGGAAGTATTAAAGAAATTAAAGACTTTCAGGAATTCGGTGAAAATGAGGGCACAACATACTCAAACTTAAGAGACACTGTGACAGAGGTGCTAAAGGAAAGTTTGTAGTACTAAATGTCCTCATAAAGAAATTAGAGAATTTTCATAATAATGAATTAAAAGTAAACCTGAAGGCTCAAGGCAGAAAAAAAAAGGAAGTAAAGAAAAAAAATGAAATGAAAAGAAAAAAGAGAAAAGGAAGAAAGGAAGGAATAAAGGATGAAACAAACATGACCAGGAGTAATAGACTGAACTAAATTTCAAACTCAGGGATGAAATCAACCAATTAGAAACAAGGAGAACTATACAAAGAATCAATGAAACCAAGAGCTGATTCTTGGGAAAAATCAACAAGATGGACAAACCCAGAGCCAAATTAACTACAAGGAAGGGAGATTCCTCTAAAAAAGAAATTTATAAATGAAAAGGATACTGAAATTAAAAGAATCATTAGGTATAACTTCAAAAGTCTGTCTTCCACTAATTTGGAAAATCTAAATGAAATGGATCATTTTCTGGACATATACCAGTTACCAAAGCTTAATCAAGATTGGGTAAACTATATAAATAGGTCTATGAACCATAAAGAAATAGAAGCAGTCAATAAGTCTCCAAACCAAAAAACAAAGCAAACAAACAAAAAAGATTTGGCTAGACAGTTTTAGTGAAGAATTCTACCAGATACTCAAAGAAGAGCTAATGTCAATACTCCTCAAAGAATTCCATAAAATAGAAATAGAAGGATCACCATCAATCTTATTCTATGAGGCAATAGACACCTGATACCAAAACCACATAAAGATGTCACTAAGAAAATGAATTCCAGAACAATTTCCCTTATGAACATTGATGTAAAAATACTTAATAAAATACTTGCAAACCTAATCCAAGAGCACATCAAAAATATCATCCACCATGGTCAAACAGGCTTGAATATACAAAAATCATACCATCATATAAACAAGCTGAACAAATAAAAAACATATGATTATCTCACTAAATGTCAAAAAACCCCATTTAACAATATCCTCCTTCATGATAAAAGTCTTGGAGAAATCAGGGATGCAAGTGGCATACCTAAAGACAATAAAGGTAATATACAGCAAATGAATAGCCAACATCAAATTAAATGGAGATAAATTATAACATTTCCAGTAAAATCAGGGACAGTGCAAGACTGTCTATTTTCCTCATATTTTTTTCAATATAGTACTTGAAGTTCTATGTAGATCAATCACACAACTAAAGGAGATCAAAGGGACACAAATTGGAAATTAACAAGTCAATTTATTGCTATTTGTTGATGACAAAATAGTATACCTAAGCTACCCCCAAAATTCTACTAGAGGATTCTTACAGATGATAAACTCCTTCAGCAAAGGGGATGGATACAAAATTAACTCAACAAAATCAGTAGACCTCCTCTACATATGTTATAAAAGTGAGAAAGAAGTTAGGGAAGCCATAGTACTCTTCACGGTAGCCATAAATAATATAAAATACCTTGGTGTAACTCTAATGAAGCAAGTACAAGATCTGTAGGACAAGAACTTCATGTCTTTGGAGAAAGAAATTGAGGAAGATACCACAAGGTGGGAAGATCCGCCATGTTCAGTGATCTGTAGGATTAACAAAGTAAAAATGGCAATCTTACTAAAAGCAATATATAGACTCAATGCAGTTCCCAAAACAATTCTTCACAGATATTGAAAAAAAACAATTCTCAACTTTTTATGGAAAAGCAAAAATCATGGCATAACTAAAATATTACTGAACAACAAGAAAACGTGAGGAGGAATCACCTTCCCTGAACTCAAGCTGTACTATAGAGCAATTGTGATAAAACTGCATGGTACTTGTACAGAAACAGATTCGTTAATCAATGCAGTTAATCTAAGACCCCAAAATAAGCCCAAACACCTATGTACACTTGATTTTTTACACAGAAGCCAAAAGTATACAATGGAAAAATGAAAGCATCTTCAACAATTTTTCTGGACTAACTTGATGTCTCCATGCAGAAGAATTCAAATATATCCATATTAATCACCCTGTATAAAACTCAAATCCAAATGGATCAAAGACCTCAAAATAAAATCAGAAACTCTTAATCTAATAGAGGAGAGATTTGGAAATAACCTTGAACTCACTGGTAAAGGAGACAAATTGCTGAATAGAACACCAACGGATCAGGTACTAAGATCAAGAATTAATAAATGGGACCTCATGAAACTGAAAGGCTTAAGTCAAAAGACAGTGTCATCAGGACAAAATGATAGTCTACAGATTGTGAAAAACATCTTCACTAAGTGTAAATCTAACATAAGGCTAATATCCAAAATATATAAAGAACACAAGAAGGTAGACAATGGCAATCCAAATAACAATTAGAAAAATGATGAATATATGCCCAAGAGTGGTATAACTGGGTCCTCAGATGATACTATGTCCAATTTTCTGAGGAACTGACAGAATGATTTTTAGAGTAGTTGTACCAGCTGGCAATTCTACTAACAATGGGGGAGCATTCCTATTTTTCCACATCCTTACCAGCATCTTTTGTCACATGAGTTTTGATCTTAGCCATTCTGACTGGTATGACATGGTATCTCAGGGTTGTTTTGATTTGCATTTCCCTGAAGACCAAAGATGTTCAACATTTCTTTAGGTGCTTCTTGGCTATTAGATATTCCTTACTTGAAAATTATTTGTTTAGCTTTGTACCCCATTTTTTTTTTTTTTTGAGACAGGGTTTCTCTGTATAGCCCTGGCTGTCCTGGAACTCACTTTCTAGACTAGGCTGGCATCCAACTCAGAAATCCACCTGCCTCTGCCTCCCAAGTGCTGGGATTAAAGGCGTGTGCCACCACGCCCTTCTGTACCCCATTTTTAATAGGGTCATTTGATTCTCTGGAGTCTACTTTCTTGAGTTCTTTGTATATATTGGATATTAGCCCTCTATCGGATATAGGATTGGTAAAGAACTTTTCCCAGTATGTCGGTTGCCATTTTGTTCTATTGACAGTGTCTTTTGCCTTAAAGAAGCTTTTCAATATTATGAGGTGCCATTTGTTGATTCTTGATCTTATAGGATAAGACATTGGTGTTCTGTTCATGAAATTTCCACATAGATTTACCTGAGGTCCCAGCTATACCACTCCTGGGCATATACCCAAACGATTCTCTAAAATATAACAAGGACACATGCTCCTTGTGTCATAGCAGCTGTATTTATCATAACTAGAACCTTGAAAGAACCCAGAGAAAGAACCCTCAACAGAGGAATGGTACAGAAAATGTGGTACATTTACACAATAGCTAGTAGTAACTAAGCTATTAAAAATGATGAATTCATTCAATTCTTAGGCAAATGGATGGAACTAGAAAATATTCTGAGTGAGGTAACACAATCACAAAAGAATGCACATGGCTAATACCCACTCACTAATAAGTGAGTATTAGCCCTAAAGCTAAGAACACACACAATACAATTCACAGACCACATGAAGTTCAAGAAGAAGGAAGACCAATGTGTGGGTGATTCAGTTGTTCTTAGAAAGGGGAATGACTACCCATAGAAGTATGGGGAGAGGGAATGGGATACGGAGTTTCCAGAAGGGGGAAACCAGGAAAAGGGATAACATTTGAAATGTAAATAAAGAAAATATCAAATTATATAAAAAAGTAAGAAAGTGCAACTTTATGAAATGTTTCTCAGATATCTAATGAAAGAGAGAGAGAGAGAGAGAGAGAGAGAGAGAGAGAGAGAGAGAGAGAAATAGAGCTATTTTCAAAAACAGAAATTTGAATGGCTGAGAAACAACTAAAGGAATATTCAATACCCTTAGTCATCATGGAAATCCAAACAAAATGACTCTGAGATTCCACCTTCAACACATAAGAATAGCTAAAATCAACAAAAGTGCAGAGGGCAGCACATAATGGCAGGGTTGTAGAGCAAGGATAACACACTTACATTGCTTAGAGTACAAATTGTACAACCACTTTGGAAATCAATTTGGTTTCTCAGAAGATTGGAAACAGTTCTACTTCAAGACTCAGCTATACCACTCCTTGGCATATACCCAAAAGGCATATACCCAAAAGTTGCTCTATCATTCCACAAGGACACTTCATCATAATTGTTCAAAGCAGCTTCATGCATAATAGCCAGAAACTGGAAACAGCTCTGAGGTCTCTCATCTGAAGAATGAATACAGAAAATGTGGTTCATTTACACAGTAGAATGCTATTTAACTATTAAATAAGAAGACATGAATTTTGGACGCAAATGGATGGAACTAAAAAATATCTTCCTGAGTGTGGTAATCCAGACAGAGTAAGATATGTGTGGTATGTACTCATATTAGCATATGTAAGGAGAGCAGGGAAGAGAGAAGGGAGATGGGATGAGGGTATAGTCTTAGAACTTGTCAGAGACCTGGGAAGGAGAGATGCTCCAGAGGGTCTAGGGGGCAACTGTAGCTGAGCTTCCTAACACTAGAAGATTTGGATCTGGAAGTGGCAGCTCCCTGTAGCAAAGCAAGACTCCCTGTGAAAGGAGGAGAATATCTCACTCTCAAAACATTCAACACAAAATATGTCCTGTCTTCAAGATGTGCAGTGACAATGGCCAACAAATGACTGCCCCATATTGAACCCCACCTCATGGGCAAGAGCCGATCTCTAACACTACTTATGATACCCTGTTATGCTTTCAGACAGGAATCTAATATAACCGTCCTCTGAGAGGCTCCACCCAACAGTCAATGAAAAGAGATGCAGAGACTCAAACCAAACATTACATGCAGCTTGAGAGATTTATGGTAGAATTGGGAGAAAGACTGAGGGATGCTTAGAGGTAGGAATTCCACAAAAAGACCAACAGAGTCAACTAACTTTAACCCTGGAGGAGCCCACTGACTGAATCACCAGTCAAAAAGCAAGTAAGGGTTGAGCTGAGAACTCCTGCACATAGATAAGATATGAGCAGCTTGTCTTCCGTCATGTGGGTCCCCCAAACAGCTGGAGCAACAGCTGTCACTGAGCCTGTTCCCAGCCTGACTGTGGATCCTGGGCCCCTATATTGACAACCTTGCTTGGCCTCAGTAGGAGAGGATGTATGTAGTCCTACAGACACTTGATGTGCAGTAAGAGGTAGAGGAGGTTGTTGACATTCAGAGGGAGCCTTCCCCATCTCTTTGGAGAAGGGGAAGGTATAATGGCTGGAGGACTTGTGTGAGTGGGGACTGTGAAAATAAGAAGGGCTGCTGTTGTGTTTTAAAGAATGAATAAATAAATTTAATAAAAAATGCCCAAGTTCATTTTATATCACCACTTGACTATATAAAATTTCTTTTGTTAAATTATTTAATATTTCAAAACTTATTATTCTTTCTGTTTAGTGGAGACATCTTGAGTATCAAAAGGATTATTAAATGTAAACAACTCAAGAGTATATGGTACACAAAAAGTACCATATAGTCTGACTCAGTTGTAAGGATTAATTTTATTACTATTAATATGTAAAGATGTATGAAAGCCTTCCTATTCCATTAGCCTCGGATTCAGTTTATTCCAAGTTTTCATTCAAAATGTAGTGTTTAAAATGTTCAGGGCTACTAATGTTTGTGAAGTAATTAGTGACTCTTTCCTAACAAAATACTTGATGTCCCCATTGGCTAGATTCTAAAACAGCAGCTGATTCATCTTTCCTCTAATCAACACTCTGACCTTCTTTTCAGTTCAGAGAAAAACAAATCACTAAATCTGTAAGTCATGGGTCCAGCATGCTGAGCACCTCTCATATTTGTAAGTTAATATGAATCGAGATCATTCTTTACAAACTAAGAAGTGCATCTTTGTGAGTCAAGATGCTTTTCTATAAAATTTCCCAGGAAGTTAAGTTGTAAGAATTATTTTCCACTTGCCTCATAGTTTCACAGGTTACAGTCCATGCTTTCTCAGTCTTGCTGCTTTGGTTCTGTGTTGACATAGAGTATCATCATGAGAGCACGTCATTGACTCATTTGCTCATTACACAACACTAGGTGATCAAAGATAGAAAAGGGCCAAAATCTCAATGAGCCATACAAAACGTGCCCCAAATTATCTCACTTCTGTCTAGATGTATCTATTTAATGAAGGTTCTACCATTTCCCAGTACACACAAAAATCAGGGTATATACTCTAGAACCTAAGTATAGAGAAAAATTTGAATTGTAGTACTATGACAGCTACTGTGATATCTCTTGCACTTAGAGATTTTAATAACTAATATTCCTCATGTCCTCACTGTGGCACTAATGTTCATATGGAGAACTTTATTATGTTAAGGGAAGATGACACTATTTTGGCATAAGTTGCATAATGTGTAGAGAGTTAGCATTTGGCTCATTCTTTATCCCTTTTTTACTTGGTGACCCTAAATAATAGTTTTCAGTAAGTTTGTCCTTGAAAATTTGTTATTTCTGATGCCTATCTATATATGATCTAGACTAGAGTTGATGAATTTGAATAAGGATGTGTTTGAATATCAATCTATATTTTTCTAACCCTTTATCTATCTGGTTATCAATTAACTTTGCCTTATGCTGCAATATCTGTAGGGGGAAATGATACTTAGCCATTTTGTTTGAAATTTCAATTATTAGCAGTGGCATTTGGGAGGGAGGGTATTAACTCCTGTTGCCCAACTATCCGGATCTTGATAAGCTGCACTGTTTTATTAGATCATGGAATTCAGAGTGTGTTATATCTTGCATATTTTTGCCATTAGTGTAATTATCTGAAAATCTTTATGAGATGATATAATATTTTTTTAATTTATGATAACACTGAATCATATTTAGATTATGAACTCTAAAAAGATCATCATCTGCTTGTGATGCTATTATTTACAAAAGTATCATAGAGGAAATTTAGAAGTGTCTCTATGTGAGAGCAAATTACAAATCTCTGTATTTATTCAGTTTTACTCTGCTTCACAACAAAAAAATGATTTTCATTTCAATTTTAGTATTAAAGGCTCCACATTATAAACCAGAATTTCTCAGAATCTCTGACTGTACATAAATTTAGAATGATATATATATATATATAATGCTACTTAGGAGAAAAATGATATACAGACATGTGTATATGTGTGTGTTATATTAACTAGTTTGTATATTACACATTATATATAATATATAATAAATGTAATACAATATAATTTAATTTTATATAATAATATATGTATGTTTTACAACTATCAAGTTCAGCAAAACACATTGGATAATCTGAGTGGAATTAGAGATTGTTGTGAGCTACTTTATATGTTCGGTGCTGGGAAAAGAACTCTGGTCCTCTGTGACAGAAACAGGTGCTCTTAACTGGACATATAAAAATTGGACATATAAAAATTTGGTTTTGATATTTGAAACTATTTCCAGTTTTTTTGTTTGTTTGTTTTTTCCTCTTGTTCCTTAAGCCTGTGCCTTTGGCCCATGGAATGGTATCCTGCACATTGGGGTGGGGTTGTTACTCATCATAGCTCAGTGTATAGTATCAGCCACAGTATATCCATAATTTTATTTCTATGGTATTCCACTTAGGAGTAATGTACCAGTCTCACTGTCTAGATTATTCACCACATTAAGTGTGCATACTTTTGTACCTGATATTTACCTGTACAAAATATCAAACAATATGTGAGTCGTGGAACAGACCTTCTCAGGCATTGCTTATGGAGGAGAAAAATAACATATGTGAATTAAAATCCTTCAGGCAACATGAGTCAAATTTATATAAGCCTCTCATTTTTTTCTCCTAGCATTATATCAAAAGGAATAAACAACCTCATTAAATATTAATCATTAACTCTTTCTGAAGTGCTTTTTTTTTTAAACCTCCTGTGTCCTGTCTCTTTAACATCTAGAAATTCTCACTGCATATAGTCCCTATACTGATGAAATATGACAGGCAGATTCAGGACTCGAGTGCTGAGTCAAGACAACCATCAGAGGGAAATGGGCAGCCCTGTCTCTCATCTCAGCCTTTATAAAGAGCTAAAAATTACAAACACTTAAAAAATGAGAATAAAGACTCTGCAGGGACATTTAGCAGTTTTAGCAGAAAATGAAGCTATCTGAAAAAACAAGTAGTGATAATTGGTTAATTAGAAGTTGAAGACTGGATAGGTATTAAGAGATTTCTGAAAAGAAAGCACAAACATCAAGAGATAAAAGCTCTACTACAAAGATAATTCACCTTTTTAATGTTCCCAGTTCAAAAAGTATCAGTGATATTTTAGATGTTAGGAAATAGTGCCATGTAGAAGATGGTAGAAGTAATTAAAAGAGGATCATTATGGTGCAGCAAGAGGAGTTTGCTTTATTCACTGATGATCTCCCAATTTCAAAAGTGTTCTATGGAGAAGAGATTAGGTGTTGAAATTCACTAAGCTGATATTATCAATAGCACAGAATTATATTTATTCAAACATGTTTAGTAATCAGCCTGATTGGAATGAACTACTTCATAATGAGGAGGAATTATCTCTTTCCAGTGAATCTGGATACTCGCAAATTTAAGATGAGTTAGACTATTTAAAACACAACTTGGAAATAAAATGTATAGTTTACATGTAGCATCATTTCCACAGGGGTGTGTTATTTTTCAAAATGTTGATATATGGGCAAAGTATGGTACAGAACAGTCTCATGAGAAAACAGACATGGTTTCTTTTTTATCCATGTGATCTCCATTTCCCCCCTTAAATATTGACGACCACTAAAGTATCATCTGTCTTTTTTTGTGTAGATTACATGAAATAATATAGGTTCTAGACTTCTGAATATGTACTCTTTCACTTGAGATTTATTTGTATTTTGGTATAAATAAATCCTTCTTTTACTGACTAGTATTCCAGTGTGAAGATGTGTGATTTTACAGTCCATTTATTCATTTCTTCTTTTTCTTTTTTTCCTTAGATATTTTCTTTATTTACATTTCAAATGCTATCCAAAAAGTCCCCTATACCCTCCCACCACCGTGCTCCCCTACCCACCCACTCCCACTTCTTGGCCCTGGCTTCCGCTGAACTGGGGCATATAAAGTTTACAAGGCCTAGGGGCCTCTCTTCCCAATGATTGCTGACTAGGCCATCTTATGCTATATATGCAACTAGAGACATGAGCTCTGGGGGTACTGGTTAGTTCATATTGTTGTTCCACCTGTAAGGTTGCAGACTCCTTCAGCTCCTGGGGTACTTTCTGTAGCTCCTCCATTGGGGGATCTATGTTCCATCCTATAGATGACTGTGAACATCCACTTCTGTATTTGCCAGGCACTGGCATAGCCTCACACAAGACAGCTATAGCAGGGTCCGTTCAGCAAAATCTTGCTAGCATATACAATAGTGTCTGGGTTTGGTGGCTGATTATGGGATGGATCCCTGGGTGGGGTAGTCTCATTTATTCATTTCTTAATTAGGCAACATTTGGTTTCTATTTTGAGGGGAGTCTTTGTTAATATGTCTAAAATGTACATGAGTTTTCTTGGTAAGATGTCTTACTATTTACTTACAGTATATAAAAATTGCTAAAGTTTTGTACTGTTTAAAGACATTATTAACAAACATATCCCAAGTCCTGACACTTTTATTGATGGTTTGGTATGCTCACACACATGGCCCTATCTTGAATGCCCTCCAAAATTGTTCCTGTCTAAAAGAGCTTCTGGGTTGGAAATGGAGAGGAGCCTGAGGAAAAAGAAGGTCCAATGACAGGCCCAAAGTGGGATCCAGGTCAAGGGGAGGTCCAAAGCCTGATACTATTACTAGTTGAGTTCACAATGGACCTATCATTACCGCACTCCAGAAGACCCAACAAGCACCTGAAAGAGTCAAATGCAGATATTTACACCTAACCAATGAACAGAAGCTGCTGACTACCATGGTTGAACTAGGGTAAAGCTGGAAGAAGCTGAGGAGGAGGGTGACCCTATAGGAAGACTAGTAGTCTCAATTAACCTGGACTCCCAGGATCTCTCAGACACTAAGCCACCAACCAGGAAGAATACACCAGCTGATATGAGACCCCTGACATATATATATATATATATATATATATATATATATATATATATATATATATATATATATCAGAGGACTCCTGGGTCTGGACAGTCAGAGAAGATGCACCTAACCCTTGAGAAACTTGGAGCCCCAGGGAGTAAGGGGGTATGGTGAGGTGAGGAGTGGAGACATCCTCTTGGAGACAGGAAGAGAAGGTGTGGGATAAGGAACAGTTGGAGGATTGACTGAGAGGGGGATAAAGTCTGGACTGTAAAAATGTTTAAAGAATAATTTTTTAAAAAATGAAAAAAAAGGAAAGATGCTATCAGTCTATTTCTTTATAGCATATATCTAACAAGAATTAGCCACTATATGAGGTATGTCGTGTTGATTATTTTTAACTTATTCTGGCTAATTTTATGTCAATTTGATATGTGATAGAATTATTTGGGAAGAGAGATTATAAATTGAGAAAATTTCCCCATAAGACTGGCCTGTAGACAAACTTGTGGAGCATTTTTCTAAATAGTGATTAACACAGGAATGACTCACTGACGGTGGTGCCATCTATACATTCTTGTATAGATCATCCTGGAGATGTATAACAAAAAGGAGCAGATTGAGCAAGACATGAGGACCAAGAATTTCCTACCTTGAGTCATTGCCTGATTTTTACCATGACTGACAATGGCATATAAGGTGAAATAAACTGTCCTCCCCAAGTTGCATTGGTCATGGAGTTTTATCACAGTAAGAAAAACCATTAAATATAAGGAAAGCATCATGTTAGGTTCCTCGTCACTTCCTTATAGTCTCAGTTATCTAATAGTGCCATGCTACATTTGACATTGCTTATATGAGAACAGAGCCCTAGCACATAAACATACCTCCTACCCATTGTAGATAAGGATAAGAGCTTTGTTATAGGCCCTGGTTCTCTAGATGTCCTATAACAATGGAGAAATGAAGTGTCATGAAATAGGGACCAGGAAATGATCCTTAGAGGGAAGATGAGCACAAGGCACCATGAAAGCACTTCAAGAATTCTTAACCTTCACAGAGAGATAGAGCTGTTTAATGAAGGACTAGAGAGAAAATACCAAGACTGAAACCTAAATCATGTTTACTCACCTGAAAATAATTAGAAATAAGTAATAAGGGTTTGGAGAGTCGGGGAAACATCTAAAATCTTACCATTATTGTTCTCTTTTGAATAAGTGGCATTTCCTGGTAACATTTATTCACCAAGAAATATACCAAGAAAATTTGTAAAAGACCTTGAAATATAGTAAACATATAAAGTTAGACCATTTTCATCAATATTTCCCACAGAGACTTGATGATATTTCCTGAGATAGTGTCACACTGTAAATAAGAAAGTAGGCAAAATTTATGAGGACTTCTGGAAAGGGACTCAGGTTGACATTGCTGTTCCAGAGTATGAAATTGTGTCATGGGTTTCCTGTTAGGGATAGGTTAAATTGGGTACAAGGACCACCTGGTATCCTTTTACACAAAGGCCTTTTGTTTTACAAATTGCTCCTGAGGGGCATTTTTTCTTATCTTTAGGCCCTTGGTCATGAGAAGATTATATGCCCCAGTACAGGGGAATGCCAGGGCCAGGAAGTGGGAGTCAGTGGGTTGGGGAGCAGGGTGGGGGGAGGGTATAGGGGATTTTCGGGATAGCATTTGAAATATAAATGAAGAAAATATCTAATAAAAAATAAAGTATAACATAAGTGACTATTTGTAGTTGGATATTTTTCATAATTACGTTTTTATTTATATAATAATAAGTATTTGATTAGTAGAATTAAGGTTTCTTAAATAGGCACTCTATGTAAGGGAGTAAATAAATCTTTTTCTAACAAAAGTAACATCTCATTGATACTGTTAGAAATTTAAATCGTTCAAGAAAGTAGAAGGCATTACTTCCAATTTTAATTTTCTTACTTATAAGTCAGATGGATTCTACAAAATGATAAGGGACTTTGAAAACTCACCCAGTAGTGGCCTTGCTTGGAATGGCAATGCTTGATTTGATACTATTGTGAAATTGATCAACTGGAGCCAAGATACATGTCATATAGTCACTGCTATGATGAAAAGATTTTTCTATTTATATCAGCAGGGGGTTTCAGAAAAGTTCTCATTTATTAGTTGAGAGATAACATGAGATAGATTCAACTATGCCAGTCTGGGTTAGTCCTTTACCCGTTATCATAATAAAATCAAAAGGAAAAAGCAACCCTGTGAACAAACCACACAAACACATCACACAACTTTCAGTGACATAGTAATTGGATCGGATAAGTAAAAACTATATTTTGGGGAGCAGAGAGAGGAGTTTTCCTGTAGGCCCATGTTGCACACATTCTAGAAGATGAATCATGTTGCTTGGACATCCAGAAACTTTAAGTATCAGTGTAATTTGTTGAGTTTATTATCTGAAATATGTCATATACCCTTGCCTAAAGGCAATCCATATTATTTTATTTAGCATGTACTTAACTTATGAGGGAAGTACAGATTTAGAGAGACCTCATTTAATATATTTAATATGTTGAAATCCTTCTCCAGCTTTATACATTAATGGTCTAAAACCGAGATAACTATGAAGAGAAGTGGTTGGAATTGATGACTACTTCTAGTAGTTCTTCAGTAAATGTAAGTTTCACATAAGACAGGTTAAGGAACTATTTTTTGCCAACTGTCATGGGAAAATATTAGAAAGTGAATATTTCCCAAGAAGAATCCAACTTCAGTCTTGTGACAAAGGAAGAAACAGAGGATATTTTGCAGCTACCATCACATTTATGGTCCACAAAATTTGTAAGCACTTTCAAATTTAAGTATGGGATTTATTTTGTTGCTAAGACATAACTAATGTATGAAGTTTGTTTGTAGCAGTTAAAGTCTGTCCCACATCTAAGCAGTGAGGCAATCTGACCTGAGACAGGCATAGAGTTGAGGAGGTTCTATGGGGCAAGATGTATAGATGATAGGAAAAAGAATGATTTGATATGTTAAGCAGAATTAAAGTGACATTTTTCTCTATTGGATTCAGAGAAATATTAAACTTTTTAAACATAATATTTTTATTAATTTATTATTTGCTAATTTAACATAATGCATCCTCATCACCCCTACTTCCCAGCCCTTCCAGTTTTACCTTTCCTATCCTCATGGCTTCCCTCAAACAAAAGGCAAGGTAAAATAAACAAAACAACAACAACAACAACAACAAAAACACAAAACAAAATTACAATTTGTATTGTTCATGTAGTCCATGAAGAATGTTCAAAGTTCTAATGACTTTCCTGTTAAAGAAAAGTGTATCCATCCCTACTCCTACCACCACCAGTAGTTATCTATTGTGGAGAGCTACATTTCAACATCTTTATCACAATTTTTAGGAGTTTTCTTTGATGGTTTTCTGTCTAGATTATTACATTTTGGGGGGGGTATGGGGGATGTTACTGAAGATATATGTCTCCTCATAAATATAAGTAGCTTATACTTCCACCTGAGATAGGTTTGATGTCTGTAGTCAGTGTTGCAGGATCATTGATATCATTACATACAGAACAAGATTGCTTGTCTTTACAGTCAGTAGGAGCACAGATGATGGACTTCCACATAGTATCTAGCAGAGCACAAATCTCAAACATTCACCTGGTCTCTGGAGTCAGCACCTGTCTCAGACTTCACCATGATCTCCAATGTCAGTTCAGGTCACAGACACCAACAATGTCCCTGGTGTCAACTGGCCCATGAACATTAACATGAGTTTAGGTAGCAGATCACACTATGGACATCCATGGCTTTTGGTGCTAATACAAACCACAGATGTCAAGTCTGTCCTGGCTGCAGCAGAACCAAGGATATCAAACATGGTTCAGCTGGAAATACAGATTAGTTACATCTATATGACTCCTGGAAGCATTGAAAACCAAGGACGTTAACATTGCTTTATTTGGTAGCAAAAGTCAAACACACCCACATGATCTTTGGTAGATATATGGACCACATGGGGCACATGTACTCTAGCAGGACCTTGGACCCAGACATAGCTTCTGTGTTACATCCACTCCAGTAGTGACCAGCCTGACAGACTGAAAAATTCTGGGCAAGTTCCCAAGGCAAAAAGTTCAGGGAAACTTAGTCTCCTGGAGTCGTGGCGTCCTGTATAAAGAATGCTCCAATGTTCTTGCTTTAGTTGGTAAACAGATTTGTTTGCTCCCTTTCATTATTGTTTTGTTAATACCTAAGCAAGATCGAGCTTTGCTTCCTGGCCTTTATCAATGCCCTGGGTGGTCCTTGAGCCAACCCTGGGCTTGGAATTCAGAAAGAATGTTGCCTATTCAGAGACATTCAGAATTGCCTTTACTATTGTAAGAGAGGTAGTGAAATAAATCAGACATTACTATCTACTACATAGTTACAAATCTCAGGGCAAGCTTAGCAATGTAAGTTTAGAATTCATATTATAGTTACATATGGCAGACTACATTACTTATTAGTAGAAAGTCCCTCCACACTATTCACTTAGAACATAAGCCAAGTCACTCCCATACACAGGAATTTATAATGGTTTAGGAAGTAGATTGGGCTGTGGTTTTAAAGTATTGCATTATTCATGAGAAGGTTAGCTAGAGCAGAACTCTTTAATTAGACTCATGACTTGGGTGTGAATGCCCTTGCCCTGGGAGTGTTAAAACCTCACACCTGGCTTCTAAAACTATAGCTGACCTTAGATAGAGCTGACTTTGATTCAATTGTTTTATTACCCAGTTCCTGCCAGTCCTTTCTGTGACTGCATTCACCTGTCTTGTGTAAGAATCTAGTAACCTCTAGTAACCTCATTGTACCTTGCCTATGTGTTACCTAACTCCCCTATTTTCTTCTGTATTAAAGTCTGATGCTCAATTTGACAAATTAAACTCCCTTGCATGGGTCTGTTTGTCACTTGCCAAATCCTTGCCTCACTTGCTCCAGAGAACTCATGCCATGCAAATGAGGGGCCTGAGAGGATCTGTGGCACTTCTGATAGAAGCAAGACACTTGGAAATCAACAAGTCCTCTGGCAGCAGCTGAGGCCTCAGACACTGAAATGGTTCATCCTCTCTCCACAGCATAAGCACTGCTCTGGACCCCATCCTTCTTACCTCTCCATCACACATTCATCTTTCAGAATGTCATTGGAAACTGCAGTGTTGAATATATATATTTTTTGCCTACAAATTTCTATATGAAAATACTCATTGCTATGAATCATTGGACTGACTCAAGTCCTCTGGTCTCTGAAGCATCATAAATTCTGAACCATCACTGCATCATAAATACTGGATTATTAGCTAACCCTCAAGATCTAGAAGCATAGATGTAGATATTAAGGTTGGGGTAGGCATTTACCATAGTTAGTGTAGGATTGACCAACACTAAACACTGGGTCTGGACCCAGCTGGCAGCCCAGTTTTCAAGCTACCTTTGATGGCAGGCTTTTCTTGGTATCCAGTAATAAATTTTCAATAAAGAATTTCTTAATGATAATGTATCAAGGAATGATGGGAGACTAGGACACTCACCTTTACAAAGTCTCATAATCTTGTTAATTCAGCAGACATTTTAGTAGGATGAAATAGGTATATTAAATGTTCCATATAAGAAGTGGTAGAGATTATGGATATCTATGTCCATGGGTAGTCTAAATCTGCATATTTTCCATCATTGTAACATGAGCACATATATACAGCACCAATTCCATATGATTTTGTTGTTTTGTTTTATTAGTAAATTTTAAAAACAGTTTAGTCCCAATCCCCCACTGGGAATACTTTAAATTTTTTTTTTTTTTCGTTTTTTTGAGACAGGGTTTTTCTGTATAGCCCTGGCTGTCCTGGAACTCACTTTGTAGACCAGGCTGGCCTCAAACTCAGAAATCCGCCTGCCTCTGCCTCCCGAGTGCTGGGATTAAAGGCGTGCGCCACCACGCCCGGCTAAAATTTTTTATTAGATATTTTCTTTATTTACATTTCAAATATTATCTCCTTTCTTAGTTTCCTCTCTTAAAATCCCTTATCCTCTCCTCCCTCCCGCTCACTGGGAATACTTAGTTTGGTTACTACATTTATCTTGCTGAGAGCCTGGGAAATACTATAAGTCCAGAAGGTGTAAAAAAAAATCCTAGAATAAAATCTAGAGTGGGGTTCTGGGGAGTAGTTTATTATCACTATAATTAGATTAGTTATTTCTTGCAACCTTAGAGCCCACATATATTAATAGTATCCTGAAATCTGATAGAGAATATTTGACGATACTTTATTGTGAAGCCCTGCTTTATTTCTTTTGGTATTTATCTGTTCTAAACTGCCATGATTATCCTTATTTGAACTTCACATACCATAAAGTTAAGTATTTTAAGTAAGTTACAATTCTTATTTTAATCATTTCTAATGAACCTGGAGTTCTAATAAAGTATCACTTATGGTCATTATATAAAATCAAAATGCATCTATCTGTATTGTAAAGTAAATAGTCAACAGAATAAAAAAACATAAATATTGTAAAAATATTATTTACAAGGAATATAGCAAAGTTTGGTTTAAAATTCAAAATATATAAACAAGTCAAATAGAAAATAAATGATGGTGTGAGCTTTATTAAACAATGGTGTGAACTTTGACATGGTTTTCCAAATAAGATGTGAGAATAAAATTACTACAAAATCGTCATCATTATTAACCATCAAGAAATACAAATTTTAATCACAATAAGGTATTATCTTAATCTGGTAAGAATAGAGACGCTCAAAAAGTTGAATACTATTAGGTGATGCCAAGACTGTGGAAAGGTTAGAGGTTTATACAGTGTTGGTGGAAATATAAACTAGCAAAACTATTTTTTAAGAAGCAGTGTGGAGTGTCCTCAAATATAAAAAGTACAGTAGAGAAATCTTACTATTAAGTGTAGACTGAAAGGGAATGAAATTGGTTTGCTAAAGAGACTGTTTCAATCCTATTTATTACAGTTTAATTTATAACTGTTGTGATAAAATCAGTGTAAATTTCTATCAGAGAATGAACATATATGGACAAGGCTCTCTATCTCTCTATCTGGAGATAGATAGGTGATAGATGATAGATAGCTAACTAGATAGGTAGATAGATGATAGATAGATAGATAGATAGATAGATAGATAGATAGATAGATGATAGAGGAATCCTAATGATCCATAAAAAATGAAATCTTGTTATTTGTGGCACCATGAACATTATTTGAGGGTACTATGTTAAGTGGAGTAAATGAGGTAGAAAAAAGCTTAAACTACATGGTCTCAATCATGTTGGTCACCTAAAGTAACTGACCTCATAAAATGTAGGGGGATAAAAATGTGATTAAAAGAATCTCTAGAAAGTGAAGCTGTATGGAGTGACATAGAGAGTGACTAATGAGAACAAAATTACAGTTATTACCTAACATGCCTGAAGGGTAGTTATGTATACATTTTATGAATTCATAATGTCATGAATTCTTTCATGACAAATACCTATGATGATGGATATGCTAAATAACCTGATATGACAAGAAGACAATGTATTATCATGACCTCTTATAGATGAAACATAATTTATCAGTTAAACATAAGATTTAAAACTATTTTGTATTGGGATGTTTAAAATAACCCAAAATCTAGGGAACACAAAGTAGGATGGGTATGGGAAAAGAATGGACCTAGGAGGAGTTGGGTGCATGTGGTCAAAATACATTATACAAAATTTTCAACTAACTAAGCAAAAGGAGAAAAATAAATAAATCAGTGGTTGTTACAGTCTAGTGAACTTATTAATTTTGTGTGAATGATAATTTATTTAAATCTTAGGAGCTACATATGTACAGTTGGATAGTAAACAACTAAATAATGGTAAAAATAAAATAATATTACTCATAGAAAACAATAGTAGTACCTTATAAATTATTTATTATAGTGACTTGTATTGTTATTATTATTAAATTTAGGAAAACCTATAACACTATTTATAATATGCAAAATTATCATAAACATATAAATATTGGATTTATCATTAAAAATACATACACACATAAAATGAATACAAATTTTGAGCCTGTAGTCTCCTTGAATTTTTTTATCATTAGCATTATTATTAATTTAATTGAACATATACAATTGGATAACTTCAACTTAAACTAATTTTTTATAAGCATGAATTATTATTTCAACACCATTGGTTTAAAATGACACATAAAATCTTCCCATGATAATGACAATTAAATCCTTTTCCCCTAATAGGTATGAAGTATCAATGCGTTACTATAGTAGAGCCACAACAATATCAATGATATTAGCAAGAAAATAAAAACAAAATGTCAGTTTTAGCATGCCTAGTTTCAATTTGCTGTTATGAGGCTTTGCCAAAAGAACATAATTAAATAATAGTTTGAACCATACACAAGTGCAATTAGGCACAAAGATAAAACTGAATGTTCTCTAGTGTCACTGTTCTGTGTTTTTAAAGCGTCACAGCCCCTGAAAATGAGACCATAGCCATGACATTTCGCATCCTCTGAGCCACTGAAGCACAATTAATGCCAATTAAATTTTGTTGACATTTATTGTTGGATATGTACTACGTTGTCATTTTCTTGTTTGTATCCTCAGGCTGTTATGATTCACTTAAACTTAACATAGTAAAATATATTTGCATATTATTCTTTCATCTGTGTATTATCAACTGTAGTCCTAACAACTATGTCTGCTTTTTGTAGAGAAATTTTAAACCAATAAAATGGCTTCTCTGGCAAGGGATAATATCTATTAACTTTCTAAATCTATATGATTTTGCCAGAATTCAGACACATCCTGGATTACAGCATGATCTGCCTGGAATACAGTCATGCCTTTAGTAAACATCTTTAATCCCAAATAATGACAGTAAGGTTAGTATGTAGAAGGGAGCAGCCATGTCTGAGAGTGACTCTAAATGAGGGGCAGAATGACAAATCAGAGAAAGATTGTAGAGACATGGGAGGTGGTGGTGCTGGTGGTGGTGATGGTGATGGTGGTGGTGATGGTGGTGGTATTTAGCAGTTTGATCTGTTTGAACAGTTTTACAGAGTCTGGTTGTAGACAAAACAAGTTAGACACAGGTGAAGACAGAATGAACCAGAGAATGAGAAGGATCCAGAAGATTAGAACATATTGCCATAGTGAGTATGAAGCCAAGCAGAACAATTGAGGTAAAATCTGAGTGAAGTCAGATTGAATCAATCAGGTTAGAAGATTATGGAGGCTAGAAGCTTCCAGGCCTAGGTCTATGACAAAGGATAGTTAGAGAAAGAAAGAATCAAGGCTCAGCCCAAGCAGTGTATTCATATAGCTTAGGTATGGCCCTAATATCATCCCTAAATTTGAGGAAATAAAAGCAACATTTACAGCTTTTTTTCAAGGTGTATGCACCTGTTAAAAGATGATGACAAAGGAAATTGGGTCAGCACAGCTCCAAACAATACTAAGGAATGATGCATGGAAGATAATGCTGAAAGTACACTCACAGCAACTTAGATATCACAGTAGTTACTCCTGTCCAAATGCTCACAACTCCGAAGAGTAATCACTGACTGTGGGCATTTTTAGTTGTTTTGACATTGTCATTTTGTACTGAGTACACATATTGAATTATCACACTATACCCATCAATACATACAAGTATATATCAGCTTAAAAATATTGGTCACAAGGTTGATCTTAGAAAATGAAAGATGAAAGAGAAAATGAGAATCAAATATGAAATTTTTTTTATTCAAATATAATGTCGTTTTGTGAGGTTTGTGTACAAAACTGAAAGGGTTGAATTATTAACCTATTTATTGTATTTTGGCAAATATACAAAATACTGCCCTAAAAATCAAACATTAAAATGTTGTCTTCAGTATTTACTCTTCAGTCATGCATGGAGTTGGTACAAGCAATTTGGTTCTGTTTGTTTCTGGCTTCACAAAGATAAAAGGGTCTTAAAGAATCTCATCCTACAAGCTCATACCAAAAAAGCACCAAGTTAAATAATTTAATAAATTATTGTCTTTTCTTAATTTATGACCAAAGAAGAATACACAATTAACCATCCCAGCAAACACTTAATTAGTTTTGTGGTGATAAAGTAAAATGTTTTGATTTATCAACCTTGAAAGATACATTTCTACTAAATTCATCACTGCTCTGCAAAATATATTAAAAGTATTAATCCTTAAGCATATCTGAGACCTTGTACTTTTTATATCATATGTTCCTCTTCCACTCACTTTTGCCATATACCTATCCTCACAGCATAGCTTTCTCAATTTTTCTAGTTGTTTAATTTATTTAAATTCCACATGTAAGTGATATCACACAGCATTCATATTCACATTAAAAATGAAATGACTTTCTGTCATAATTGAAAGCTCTGAGTTTGGGATTGTGCGTGATAAATGACTAAAGATATAAGCATACAACTACTAGTTACAATATGAGATCAATGATTAATGCTATTAGAAGAATAATTGTGGTAGTAATTATGTAATTACACTACTGCAAATAATTATTATCATGATGGTATAAGTATTAATTTAACAACAAATATTAATTTTAGAATATAAGAGAATAACAGTTTCTTGAAAAGAAGAAAGGGAGGAAAGAAAGATGGATTATGGAGAACACAACTAACTAGTCAGTTTATTAAGGATCAAGGCACATTCATATCCATACACTCAAAAGATTGTCTAAATCACAGAAATGCAATGAAATAAAGTATTTTTCATGCTTAATAGCGTTAGGGTTTTTCTGCATGCTAACCTTATTTCATTCATTCATTCTTTTTTTAAAATCATTTTATTTGTTTACATTTCAAATGATATCCTTCTTCCCGGTTACCCCACCACAACCCCCCATCCCATTCTTCCTCTCTGCCTCCTCTTTGCCTCTAGGAGGGTGTTCCTCCACTGACTCACCTACTCCTGCCTCACCACAATAGCATCTCCCTACACTGGAGCATCAAACCTCTGCAGGACCAAGGGCCTTCCCTCCCATTGATGTCAGATAAGGCAATCTTCTGCTACATATGTAGCTGGAGTTACTGATCCCTCCATGTATATTCTGGTTGGTGGTTTAGTCTCTGGGAGCTTTGGGTGGTCCGGTTAGTTGATATTGTTCTTCCTATGGGGTTGCAATCGCCTTCAGCTTCTTCAGTCTTTCCCCTAGCTCTTCCATTGGGGTTTCAAGACTCAGTCTGATGGTTGGATATGAGTATCTACATATGTATTGGTCAGGCGCTGGTAGAACCTCTCAGGGAACAGCCATTCCAGGTTCCTGTCAGCAAGTGTTTCTTGGCATCAGCAATAGTGTCCAGGATGAAATGAAGATATTTATAGGTGTAGTGGCTATCCCTGGTTGTCAACTTGACTATATTTGGAATGAACTACAATCCAGAATTGGAAGGCTCACCAGTGACCCTAACCTGGAGGCTTGGAGATAGACGTTTCTGATCTGGATCTTGGTATGGAGATCTTGATAGCATAGCTGCTATGGATTCCAGAAGATTAAGACAGAGAGATCTCCGAGCTCAAGATCATCTGGGATTAAAGGTGTGATGGCACACACTTTTAACCTGTTAAGGGTGTGATGGCACACATCTTTAATCTGGGCTATACCTTCTGCTGGAGATCATATAAGGACACTAAAAGAAGGGAGACTAGCTCTCACTCCTTCGCCTGTTCGCCATGTGGGACTGAGTAACTGCTAGATCCTTGGACTTCCATTCACAGCTACTACTGAACCATTGTTGGGAATTGGACTGCAGACTGTAAGTCATCAATAAATTCCTTTACTCTGTAAGTTCTGTGACTCTAGAGAACCCTGACTAATACAATAGGTTTTGGAATTAGATAGAGGAGTATTTATAATCTGTTTAGAATAAGAAAGTCTGTCTTAGTCCATACTAATTCAGGACATTCACAGATACCAATGACTACAGCAGACCACAGTCTTCCTGTGAAGATCTTCATGAGATCTCAGAGCTGTCATGATGAGTCCTTAAGAGCAATCAGAACATGGAATTTAGCAATGGGTGGACATATGTGTGTGTGTGTGTGTGTGTGTGTGTGTGTGTGTGTGTGTGTAATTTTAGCTAAAGTTACAATTTTTCTAAAGGAATATTAAAACAGAAGAAATGCTGAGGGGTCTATCAAGCAGAAAACTGCAAAAACAATTAAAAGCGTCACTCTTGCTCATCAAGTGGTTAATAATCCCTGACCTTTGAGTTAGCATCAAAAGGAAGAATGTTAAAGAACCCATCAGATGCTTAAAAAAATTATAATTGCATTAGAGGGGGCTGATTCCAGAATGCTTTGAAGGATCTACTGAATGCTAGTCATCTGTCTCAGAGAATACTATCAAGTGACTTCAACACATCTATCCTTAACAGTGGTCAGACTAAAGGAGGTAAGGAACTTACGTAAGTTTTCAACACAGTACAAACATCCAAAGTCTATTTTGTAATTGTATTTTTTCTAAGTTAATTATATAGTAAATGTAAGTTAAACAATTTTATTGTGTCTGAGAAATATTACTAAAGCAATACACCTCTGACCTTGTCCTTGGAGTACCGAAACCTGGGGTTCTTTACCTCAAATTAAAGAATGCACTAGACTGATAAAGAAGATAAAAACAAGTACAATTTATTAAAACTTATTAATTGTAATTTATCCATTCTTATCTTCTACTACAAAGCTCTCAAAGGTGAGACTGCCTCACCTTTGATCAATCCCATAAACAGCTATGGAACCCAGACACTATTGCATATGCCAACAAGATTTTGTTGACAGGACCTTGACATAACTATCTCTTTTGAGGCTATGTCAGTGCCTGACAAATACAGAAGTACATGCTCACAGTTATTTATTGGATAGAACATAGGGCCCCCAATGAAGGAGCTAGAGAAAGTACCCAAGGAGCTAAAGGGGTCTGCAACCCTATAGGAGGAACAACAATAAGAACTAACCAGAACCCCCCACCCCCCCAGCTTATGTCTCTAGTTGCATATGTAGCAGAGGATGGCCTAGTAGGACATTAATGGGAAGAGAGGCCCTTGGTCTTGCAAAGATCATATGCCCCAGTACAGGGGGATGCCAGGGCCAAGAAGAAGGAGTGGGTAGGTTAGGGAGCAGAGTGGGGGGAAAGTATAGAGGACTTTCAGGATAGCATTTGAAATGTAAATGTAGAAAATACCTAATAAAAATAAAAAAATTAAAAAACCAAAAAGTTATTAATTGAATATATCATCATGATCATAAGTACATAGTTGAAATTAAACATTGCATTAGTACAATTATTAAATTGAAGATCTGGTATAACTCTGACAGAAAACCAAAACCATGTCATAAGGCCAGGGGAAGTAATTGTAAACATGGAAAAGTCACCTAAAGTGTTACTGTGGAATGTTTTAAAACCACATCTAGTAAGCAATTTACCTTTCAATTTACTTGCAAAAATGTACATTCAGAAGCTGATTTGAATGTCATAAAGAACACTAGTGATAAAAAACACATTTTACACAGTAATGTGTAAAAATTCTGTTACTCATTATCAACAGATGTGGCCCCATAGTAATTTAAAATTTTCCACTGAAGTAATTTTTATGTGAGCACCCAAACTCCCTTAGTATCATGTAAGTACTTTCTTAGAGAAAAAAATGAAACTATTCTCAGTGTTCAAGGTTGGATGGACCTGCAATTTATTCAAAGAGTCTGAGAAATTCATAAACCACAAGATAATTTTTTAAGAGAAAGTCTGTGGCCTTTCAGAGAAATTACACAATTCTAATTGCTTTTAAGTTCTATTTTCTGTGTGAAGTTGACCATACAATAGATCAAGTGGTCATCTCCTGTAAAACCGATAAACCTTTGTGTGATTTTGTATTATACGATATTGCTGTTTTCAAGGTAAGACTAGGAGTTACAGTAAGAGAAAGAACTAAACGATTTGATCAGTTACCACTTCTCACCAGCGATGTTTATTTTTGATCAATTCATTTAGGTATTTTATTCCAGCCACCCAAGAGGAAAAAAAAAATCAGAAAAACGTACATGTATCCCAGAAGTCAGTTTCAGATTTTCAGATTATCTGATTTTCAGCAAGTGCCTTTACCTGCTGAGAAGTTGCCCTGGCCTAAGAAGGGACTTCTACTGGGATTCAATATATGACAGTGAATTTTTGATCCATGTGTCAACTGCAAAACCATTTTTTGAAACACACCATTCACTAGTAATTTAAAAATCAGAATAATAAAAATAAAACTCTGACTCCTTTAAAGGGTAATCTATTTATATATTTTTAAAAAATTTATGTACCTCATAAAAGTAATTCTAAAGATGAGAAAAATATTATAAAATAGCTAATTTAAGCAGCCCAAATTTAAGTATAATTAATTTTTAAATTTTACTCATTTTATCCATATGTCACTATCTATGGATTTATTTATGAGACTTTGTATGTATTCTTTAATTTACACTAGTTAATCTTTGTCTATATTTTCTTATTTAATGTTTATTTTCACTTACAATACAATTATTGTTATCTGTTAAGTGCACCGTTGTATATTTTCTTGGTCTACCAGAGTTTATTACATACGTTTGAGTGTTTTTTTGTGTTTTTGTGTTATGTAATGTTCTGCTCCTGGTGTGTATCTTGTGTAAGTACAATGGATACTGTACTAGCAGTTGTCATACCAACTCTGAATTTCAATAGAGGAGGCACACAGAGTTTTAGGTATTTATAGAAAAGAAAAACTTTTAAAAATGTAACTTGAAGCTTCTTTTCTGGTTTTATGCAAGATTCCATTAGATAACTCAATGTGCCAATCACAGAGTACAGGATTCTTTTTCTAGGGCACACCCTTACAGTGATGTCCTACTAGTAAGTGTGATCTGTTCTTTTTCAGGAGCTAGAAAGAACTCAGATTTCCCTTAACAGAGGAGTGGATACAGAAAATGTAGTACATTTACACAATGATATACTACTCAGCTATTGAAAACAATGAATTTATGAAATTCTTAGGTAAATGGATGGATCTCTAGGATATCACCCTGAGTGAGGTAACCCAATCACAAAAGAAAACACTTAATATGCACTCACTGATAAATGGATATTATCCCAGAAGCTCAGAATACTCAAGATACAATGTACAAACTAAAGGAAACTCAAGAAGAAGGAAGACCAAACTGTGCATATTTCAATCCTTCTTAGAAAGGAGAACAAGAAAACCCATGGAAGGAGTTACAGAGATAAAGTATAGAGTAGAGACTGAAGGAATGACAACCCAGAGACTGCCCCACCTGGGGATCCATCACATATACAATCACCAAACCCAAACATTACTGTGGATGTCAACAAGTGCTTGCTGACAGGAGCCTGATATAGCTGTCTCCTGAGAGGCTCTGCTAGTGCCTGACAAAAAACAGAAGTAGATTCTCATAATTCCTATTTACTGACCAGCCTCTTGTTCCACTACTTCTGGTGTCTAAGATCATAGAAATTGAACCTATTACACAGGCTGACCTGATACACAGTTGTCAGGTGGCATAAGGATCCTTAAAAGGCAAAACAAAGAATCCCAGGATGGAAAACCATAAGTTTCTCAGAGGACTTAGGTTTACTTTAAATGCAACTTTTTCAGAACTCAGTGCTTTGCTATGGACTAAGAGAGCTGTACCACCCAACAAGGGAGTCACAGGCATGACATTTGCACTGTTGTCTTCTTAGTTTACATTTTTCCTCTATAACATTGTAATTGGGAAATAACCCTTCCCTATTCAGTATTCCTCAGAAGGAAGACATGCTCCATATTAATCACTAACAACAGGAAGGGGCGTGAAGTATGCATTTACAAGGCAGGGTTCCAGCACCACATGGGTGGGTAAAGGTGGAGGAAAACAGGTCTTACTGACAGATCCTGACTGGATACTTGAGATCCCATTTTTCTGTTACATTTACAAGTGTGCAAGTTGGTAGTGCTCTTCACAGTTGAAAAGGGGAGAGGAAAATGGATGTTGAACTTTGAGCTGAAGTTGCACCTTACAGTCAACTTTTATCGGTTAGGCCGTTTATTCTTCTGGATCAAAGCTGTCTTATCTGATGTCTGATGGTTGAGAATTTTATTTATTTATTATTTTCTGAGCTTGTAGCAAATCCTTAAAATCCCCACATATACTTTGTCATTTACAGGTCTTTCGGAAATAATCTAAAATACTAGGTTAAACGTGAAATGCAGTAATAAAGTTTGGGGGTTGGGTCTATACCCTTTATTGAAGAGTTTTATTGAAATGTCTTATTTTCTAATTTCACAGGACTGGATAGTCCAACCCCAGTAAATGATAGACTATGTCTCAGAAAGTGAAGGTTTCATGAAAATACACAGGCATAATGGTATTTCAAAGTCAGCATAATTAAAACTATTAAAACAGAACACTATAGATTTGATCCTTTTTGGACTTAAATGATAGAATTTGATTCTCTTACAGTCCTATGTAAGTGAGTAAGTCAGTTAACTGGAATTTTATGATATAAGGACAGAGATGACAGTCAAGTTTAGAAGAATTTAATTATGCTGAAATTTTAAGTCAATTTTCTTTGCCATAGATTCATAGATTAACATCAATGAGGTGTCTTAGAGCACATGGTTGTATATGCATGATAAAAGAATGGAATTATAGTCTAATTATATTCTGCAGTACATTTCAGAACCCTTAAAATTTAGAAATTAAATCAATCACCATATCTGGGGAAATGGTTCAGTTGGTAAGGAAACTTGTGACAGCCAGAAACTCTGAGTTCAATGCCCAGTAGGCATGGAAGAGGGCCACGGGTGAATTTCAAGTACTTGTTGGTCAGCCAGTTTAGATGCCACTATAAGTTTCAGTGAGAGCCAAGGCAATATGGTGGAGAATAATAGGAAAGACATCCAACACCTTCCCCTATATATGCCTATATATGCATTCATCTGCATATCCACACATACTGCATATATCATACACTATACCACAGGTATACATAGAGTATACAGTCTGCCCATAAACCTCTCTGGAAAAACTCTCAAAGAATTTCTGTGACTGGAGACAGAGTATCTTGCTTCATGAAGAAGAAAAACATTATTTCCCTTAAATAGTGTTGACCAACTTCAAACTTGGTTCAGATAAGCACCAATTATTTAAAAACAAACAAACAAAAAAACAAAACATATATACATACATACATACATACATACATACATACATACACCCCTTCCAAAGGAGAAAGGATGTCAGAGACATGTTCATCTTTGCCCTGCCCTTTCATTGTACAGGCCTGGGGATCCTTTCAAAGGAGTATTTCCTAAACAAAGACTGATGGGTTGAATCAGAAGACTGAAACAGAGCCCAGATATTGCCCAGTTGGCTGCATTGTGCCTGAAATACTCATGATGCTGCTTTGCTGAAACTGTCTAGTTCTTCCTGTCTGTGTGGTGGGCTTACTGAGGCAGATTCCCTTCACTTGCCTATTGTTTATGCAGCAGTTTAAGGATCTTAGCAGCCAGAAGTGGTTACAATGACTGCACACTGACCTCAAATAAAGATGTTTAAACATAAAGTTTTAAAACTTGTCTAGGGAGGTTCAGTTGTGTGTCCTTGGAATGAAGTGAACGGTGCGAGGCAACTTAACAGCCAAGAATCATTCTGGATGTAACAAACAGAAGTCATCACTGTCACCAAGGGAGGAGATTATCATTATGTCATAGGTGATGGAAGTCTCTGCTTTTGTTGTTTGCTTGTTTTTGTCTTTTTCAAAAAAGTGTAAACTTTATTATAAAAGTTATACCAAAAACAAACAAACAAACAAACAAACATAAAAACACCACACACCCAAATTCAAATGACTTAAGTTCTATACAACTCAGTGAATTTCTATAGAGTTAAGATAGGCATTCAAAATGGAAGCTATAAAGTTTGGCATTAAATGTAATATTTGCAGTTTCAAATATATTTGTGCACTTATGTGTCATCAGAACATAAAATATATGACAGAATTAGAATCAGAAAGACAACTAACTGTGTATTCTCTTTCATATCTCATGTCCATTACCTAAATTCAGGATAGATTTTAGAATATATAATATTAAAAACAAAACACATAGTCTCAGAAAAAAAGAAAAACAAATGTTCTCCCTCATTTGTGGAACCTAGATAATAACAATAACTGTGTATGTATAGGTATAGCCCTATGAAGTATATGTATGTGCATGTATGTATGTATATACATATAGATACAAGAGAGCAAGAAATAAAATGGGATGAGGAAGGACCAAGTGTAGAATAGGCTCTTTTGGGCCAAATTTCTGAGGATCTGAGGAGTAGACCTGGCTCTCTTGCTTTTGTTTATACCTGTTGTTTTTTAACAGTTCATATCATCATGGATTTTTCTCTCCTACATTTTATCCAGTGGACTGGATAAAATATGACCATCACCTCTGCTATATGTTCTCTGCCAGTCAAATCATTTTTCTTTATATCTACCCATTAACTACTCTAAACCATTAACTCCACACATAGTATGCTTCTAAAGCAGCTTAAAATATCAAATCCCTGTATCCTTGCCAGTGTATAGGAGGTAATGACTTGTATAATGACATATGATGTGGAATAAATGCTATACCTTAACACTGAAACTTGAAGTGCAAAACACTTTTGTTTTGTTTTGTTTTTGCTTGTTTGTTTGTTTTTTAATGTATCATACCTTATGAGGAAAGAAAACCTTTTTCTATTGGATCTTGTGGTGGTTAATATATGTTTGGCCTAAAGAGTGGCATTATTAGCAGGTATGGCCTTGTTTGAATAGATGTGCTACTATGGGTCTTGTCTTTAATACCCTTGTCCTAGCTGCCTAGAAACCAGACTTCTAGCAGCCTTTAGATGAACACATAGAGCTCTCAGCTCCTCCTGTACCATTCCTGCCTAGATGTTGCCTTGTTCCTACCTTGATGATGATAGACCAAAGTTCTGAACCTGTAAGTCAGCCCCAATTAAATGTTGTCCTTATACGAGTTGCCTTGGTCATAGTGTCTGTTCACAGCAGTAAAACACTGACTAATACAGAACTTTTGAAACATTTCTTCAATTTGTTACTTTCTTTTCCTATACCACTCTGTATCCCAGACCATGGGTAAACTTCATCTAAATATTACAATTATGGCCAAGGAAAAAAATTAGTATTCCATGCCTGCATAGAATGGGGAAAAAAAAAACTAAAGTTAAAATTAAACACCTGTGAAAGATTAAAATGCACAAGACACAATGTGTAATATTAAATAACATGAGCAAGCTGAAGCGATTATTGTCAATTATGTTTGTATTTTTGAAATATACTTCATTTTCATTTCTGTTTTGGAGAGAGACATTTTAATGTCATAATGAAGTAGTCCAAACTGCGCAGCAGAATCACAGGATGCGTCTGGTTTCCAGCATTGATACAAACCCTTCTTTGTTCTTCTGCCCAGCCATTCCACAATCCTGTGAAAGTTGTATGGGCTCCAAGCTGATCACTTGTCAAGTTCTTACAAACCATCTCCTTAGAAGAGTTAGACTTATCAGACAGCTGCAGCAGTTCAGCTTACAGGGAAATGCTGAATGTCATTTTCAAGGTAAGTATGCAGCTGTCTTCCTGTCACTTACGGTTTTTTAAGACAAATCTAATTAAATGTCTACCAAAGAGGGCTGGCAGAATAATTCTTAGCATACTAATGAAATTTGTCATAAGGCTGCAAAAAAAAAGCCCTGTTTCTGTGCCTAAAGTTTGCTCCTGGCTAGGAAATCCTGATGTGATTCTTATTGCAACTAAAGTACATAACCATCTTCTTAACTATGGTGCTGATAGAATATGTAGAGTAAAGCTGTTTCATTCTGATAGAGGCTTCTCCCTCTTTCAAAAATTGTAGACTCATCTAGGTCATCTATGAAACAGTCTCCAGTGAGCAAGGTTCTTCTTGGGTCTCATTTCATTTATTTTGTGTTTTCCTCTGTTTTCAGTTCAGTGTGCATGTGTTCTGTCTGTGTATTTGTGTGTTTGTGTGTGTGTGTGTGTGTATGTGTGTGTGTGTATGTGTGTGTGTTTGTGTGTGTGTGTGTGTGTGTGTGTGTGTGTGTGTGTGTGTACTATGGCTGCCCAAGCCTCTTTTGTCTGGATGGATGTAGTTCTAAATACTTTTGGCTCATCACTTTGGCTTTGGAGTTAGGGATTCTATAGAATAATACCTTCTCTAACTTCTCCACATGCAAGTGCCAGACAATAATTACTTACTTTATGGGGGTTACCTGATATAGCTGTTGAGAAATGAAAATCAGGACAGAGTGAAGAAGTCTCAGAAGACTGGAAAGAGAAAAGTTTGTAAGACATGAGAACAAAGGCTGTTGCCAAGAATGGTAGTTGCCAAGATACAGTGATGTTTGCAGGCTATACAAGGAACACAGGAATGATGTCAAAGATTAATTGCTCTGTCTAGCTTCTATATGATTTGCTGAGATCTAGGGAACACAGAGAAACACTGGTGCTCTGAATGCTTTCATTACCTGAGAAAGTGTTGTGCTTTCTCAGGAAGGGAAAAGCACACATGCTCAAGGAGCTATGAACTCTAACCTGAGACACCTATGACACATGCCTCTCAGGCATGCTAGAGCATGTCAACTCCATTACCCCCTGTATCCACAAATTTGCTTCTTGTTACTCTTATTGAGCATGTGTCCCTGTTGAATAAATTTATTTATTTGATTTGCTCACTTATTTATATGCATACCAATTAGATTGCATATGGAGAACAGAAAAAAGTTGGTGCTTCATGTTTTCTGTTTTAAACAATCTAAATTTTAACTTAAAATATATGCCACATAAGGCATTGGCTGATACATTTACCTTAATTAATGCCAAATTTTCTTATATGTAAATTAGTATAATTATTGATTATTACATTAATTATATAGTGGTCATCAAAGAAATTGTCCGATTAAATGATAGCCCCAAAGATATACCCCAGGGAGCTATTTTTTCTAATAGGGAACTCATTAAAGCTGCCATGCCCAACAACAGTGTTTTCTTATTATGAATCCATCAAGACACTAATCTATAAATTAGGACAAAAATTTCATAATCATTTTGTAAGCAAAAATACCACCATAGACATCCATGGCTTTTGCTTCACCATTTCCTAGGTAATTTGAATCCAATCAAATTATAGGTTAATTTTAACTAACATGAGTTTCTTCAGCCTAAAATATAAAGCTACTTTCAAACAATGGAATTTCCTTGTTCTCTTTCAAATTCATGCCTTGTCTTTAAATGATTTAATTTTTTGTATCTAGATACACTCACACACACACACATACACACACCCAAGAGAGTGTCATTTTGTAGTATAGAATTCTTGTGGGAGACATTGCCATCTCAGATGGATCAATGGATCACTTTGTACATGTATGTTACAGGTCTGTTTAAATAGACAGTTTATAGTATAATTGTTTATAACTTTTCAGGTACCATCATTTTTTTTTTATAAATTTCTCTCTCTGTATATATATTTTTCAACTCATTTATTATCAGCTTATTGTTATTTAATATTGAGGAACCCATATTACAAACAGAAGGACAGTGTACATGAATACAAGGCTTAACGATTTTTGACAAAATTAGAAAACATTCTTGTATAGCCCTGGCTGTCCTGAACTCACTTTGTAGACCAGGCTGGCCTTGAACTCAGAAATCCACCTGCCTCTGCCTCCCAAGTGCTGGGATTAAAGTCGTGCACCACCACGCCCAGCAGAAAACATTCTTTTATTGAAATAAAAAGCTATAAAGTTTGATTCCTGCCCATACCAATGGAAGAAAATTCAACATTTCTCTATTTTTTTCCTTTGAGAAAAGGGGCTAGATTTATTTTATTTATTTGAGGTCATGAAACAAGCATTAAGTATAATAGATCCTATGTTCTGTTTCCCAATAAAATCAATGACTGGACTCCAGGGTCATGCACACAGATTTCATGTTATGCTGGATTTATGTTTGTAACTTTGGCATTATATAAGAAAGAAAAATACATCAAACATGAAAATGCTCACTTAAAAGTGACAACTATGAATTTCTACTCATAAAATTCCTGTTAACTATATCAATCATATTGATTCTTAATTGTTTTCCAATACAAAACAAACTGATGTGATGTATTGTTACATTTTTTGAGAGAAACAATGGTCAAGTTAAAGGGCATGATAGAATATAACAGTTTAAGTTAAAATTATGTTTAATATCTGACCCATTAAATCAATTAGCCATCAACAGAAGTGAAAGATAACCTCTAAAGATGATGAAATAACAAGCTAAAGAGAAATGCTTCCAGTTGATTCTGAGAGGTTCATAGGAGACTTGATGAAATCCTTGCCATTTTCACAAAATAAAAAGCTTTGTAATTTTAATTCAACATAAAATACTGCAATGAAAAATACTATGTCATAACATCATATAAATTTATTTGTTGGGGGTATTACTTGAATATTTTGCTTTTAGTTTTGAGAGGAATCTCCACATCGATTTCCACAGCTTCGGACAGTGTGTGAAGCTCCTTGTTGCAGTAGGCAGTGGTTAAAGTGAGACTCACACCTGGCCAATGTGCTGCAAAGAATACAGGATAAGATGGTGGAGTGCTTCTCACTAAATTAGATATCTATGCCTCCGCTAAGACACAAGGAATATCACTAAAGATGGGCTGAAAGAAAGTCAGAAGAAAAGTGTGTCTTCTGAACATGACACAGTTCTTGCACTAATTTATTCACTGCAGCTGTGGTGAGCTGTGAAAGTTTGAACCCTAGAGCATTTTGTAGAACATTTACACTCCAGCCACATGGCTGCTCTGGCAAGGAATCGTATCCACAGTTCCAGGTCTGTGTGATCCTGCTGTAATGTGGACATTCCACACACCGTCATTTCCACTGGCTGGAATACCAGCATCCACTTAGTACACATCTTTAATCCCAAGCAATTAAAGTAAAGTTAGTTTGTAGAAGGAAGTAGCCATGCTCAAAAGTGAGATCTAATTGACAAAGTGAAGAATCAGAGAAAGAGTTGAGCTAATGAGTAAGAGGAAGAATGATAGAACTGTTATGAGAACATCACAGGAAAGGTTGCAGAAAGAATAAGCTAGACACAGGTTGCAGAGAGAACAAGCCAGAGAATGAGAAGGGGCCATAAGATTAGGACAAATTGCTAGAGTTACTTTGAGGCTAAGCAGAGCAATTCAGTGATAAGCACACAGAAGCTCGAATGAATGAGTCAGCTTGGAGAAGAGTTTTAAGCCAGAACAGCTGAGTTAAACAGTTAGCCAAAGTTAAGAGAGGAAAAACAAACAAATAAACAAATAAACAAACAAACACCTAGTAAGAGTGAAGTTATTTAACAGTAAAACTCCGAGGTGACAATTACATCTGGATTATAAAAGTTATTAACAACGCTTATTTTTTTGTTTGATTGTTCCATTGTTTGTTTGTTTGAGGCTTATATAAACTGCATATTTTAACACTTTTATATAGCCTGCATTATTTAATATATTCCTGAAAAGTGTGTATTTAATTTTTTAAAGTAATCATGTAAAGAAATAGAGTGGTATGTGATAAGTGTCTACTTAGTTTAATCTCAATGATCAATCTTTTCTATGTGTAGCAGGCAAAAATATTTCCCATTTTTAATTTAAAAAAATCAGTTTCTACTATGTAAATAGTTTTAATGTTCATCAAAATTTAATTTGCTTTTCTTGGTGATAAGTAAGTGAAATTTATAAATGTTAAAATTTATAACAAATTTAATTCGAGAACCTTGAATATGTTGTCGGGTGTTTTCTCAACTAAACCCCAATTTCTGGTGATATTAATACATAATTAATGTTTTACTAATTATTTTCTATTTCTTGTGCATATTTTCAGTTATGCACTGCTATTCAGTATGCTCACATAAGTGTGATTTTTAAGCATTTAAATGCATAATTTCCACTATGTGTTCTTTATTTTATGTACAGTTTTTCTCTTTGATTCAACAGTCACCGTCAATTATTTTTAAATTTTTATTTACTTATATTTTAAACAATTTTATTAGATATTTTCTTTATTTACATTTCAAATGCTATCCCTATAGTCTCCTATGCCCTCCCCCTGCCCTGGTCCCCAACCCATCCACTCCTGCTTCCTGGTCCTGACATTCCCCTGTACTGGGGCATATAATCTTTGCAAGACCAAGGGCCTCTCCTCCCAATGATGGCTGACTAGGCCATCTACTGCTACATATGCAGCTAGAGACACGAGCTCTGGAGGTACTAGTAAGTTCATATTGCTGTTCCCTCCTATAGGGTTACAGACCCCTTCAACTCCTTGGGTACTTTCTCTAGCTCCTCCATTGGGAGCCTGTGTTCCATTCAATAGATTACTGTGAGCCTCTACTCCACAAACTTTGGAGCTGAGTCAGAAGGAAGGACTATCCAGAGACTGCCCCACCAGGGGATCCATACCATAATCAGCCACCAAATGCAGACACTATTGCATATAATTCAATTCTTTTAATCATTTTTTTTTAACATTTGAGAGTAAAAAGCCCATGCCACTTATATTTATGCTTCACAATTTGATATCTACAATGATCCATTGTTTATTCAGTGTGCGCTTGTATTTGTTAAGTTATATTCTACATTTTCAAAGTATGTAAGATTTATCATGTTTCTGTGCAATACTTAATACTTGATGTGGTCCACATGAGGGTATTTTTAAACTGATATAGAAACCCCCAAGGAATAATTTTATATAAAAAAAAACCATACTAAAGTAATAAGTCTGCTTCTATAATTATAGAAAGATATTAAGTGATTTGATGTACTTTTGGTTTTTATCTATAGTAATATGACCTACTTCAGAAATAAGCAAGTTAACATTCAGGCATTTCCACTCATCTATGAATTTTTCTGGTCTTCTTACATCTTTGCTTCAGAACACTCAGCAGCCTTTCTGTCTGGGAATCAGTTCTTTTCTTTTTCAGACATGACGAATCACACCCCAATCTTACAAAGTGTGCAGTATGTGGCTTTTCTGTGTCAAGAACTTTGTGTTCCGAGCACTGTTTTAGTGGTCAAATGTATCTTTTCATTTTCTCTTCTCAAAGAAAGCCTCTTGGTCAATAGTTTGTTTTCTGAAGTCCCATCTTTGTTCCAAATAAAATGATGTTCATGAGTAATTGAGATACATTCCAATAAATAGTATACCCATTTTCTGGAAGGAAACCAGCAACCAATGTTAATAATATTAACAAGTATTAACAATATTAACAATGTTAACAAATATTAGCAATATTTGGGGCCCTCTAATAACTCCCTGGATAACAACTTCAAAAGAATAACCAATTTCTCAGTCTTTTTATTGTTCTTTGGCATCTAGCATAGCCATTTTCTCCACATTTGAGTAACTAATTTTTTTTTTTTTTGATTCTTCAGCTAACAGCAAGAGGATTTATTGTACATGAGTTACACTTGGCCACAAGAGAGAACAGAACTAGTCCAGAGTGCCAAAGGTCCAGGGCAGAGGACCAGCTGGACTGTTTGGGTTGTAAGAAAGGCAGTCATTTTCCCAGGTGATTGTGGTGAGGTGATGCCAGGTCTCCTGAGACTTATTACCGACAGCAGCGTATAGTCCAACAGCTTGTTCCTGTGTCCCGGCCTTCAGCATCCCTTACTTCTGCTCCTGCAGGCTTCGTGGCTGCACAGGCTGGTTTACTTGGACCTCTGCCTCATCTTTCTTCTCTTGTGCTTCAGCCTGCGCATTCTCTTCTTCTGCCACTTCGCTCTCATGGTACAGGAGTCTCAAAGAAGATGGTGCTAAGCCTTAGAGAGTAATTATGGCACTTTTTAATACATGCACATGGATACATTTTAGAAGCATCTATAATGGTAGGTTCCATGTTGCTTTTGTGAAAAATCTTTATAATATCTGTGTTTACAGGCTGGTGCCTATGGAATTTATTTAACAAATGGGTCACTCTTAATCTCAGTCGCGTTGTATACAAGTGTGAAAATTTCTGCAAGAGAGTTCTGTAACATTTGATTCCCCAGAAAAATAAAAGTATATATTTAAACATTCAGATAGTTTAAAAGCAGACTAGTTTAGTTAGATGGCAGTTTGATATCCAATATTTGGTACTGTATTAGAATTCAAACAGATGGTTTATTCATCCAAATTGGAAACTGTTGAAAGAAGATCTCATCAATAATATGTTAAACTTTATCAAATGGAGATACTATCTATCGGATACTGAGCCTCAATATAACACAAAATAATGCTATTTTCAAATAAGAGTAAAATCTATAGCATACTCACAATATGCTGCTAATTAATTTTGGTTAAAATTAGACTATTTTTGACTGAATTTATTAATACATTTATATTTTGTTTTCCAATTATAAATAATTTCAGCAAGTTCTTTTAAAAAGACTTGATTTCTTTCTTAAATGGTATGTGTTTTGATGTAGTGTTTATTAGACAGGTATTACAAATACTATTTCAATTCTATGACTATTATGAAACAACTATTCATAAACATGGAAATTTCTCAGATTTTGAAATAAAAATAGTCTAGTAAGAAATTTAGAAAAAATGAAAAGTCTGCATTTCATGTCCAACAATTAATGTCTATAAGCTGATTCTTTCTATTGTAATCATTTTATGGATTCAATATGGGCTTTTTCTGACTTCTGTTGGATTACACCTCTTTTAAATATCATCTTATCTTTCTCCAGTGACTTTTCTGATAAAAACTTTGATATTATCATATATATTCTCCACTGCTATTTCTCTTTCATTTTCAGTCTCTTCTAGTTACAGTTTAATAATTTTAATCTGTCTTTTAACCCATGTTTGGTTTCTATGCCTTTTAAACCATGTATCTATTGTATAATTAAATAATGTTATTTTATTCCTAGTTTTAAATATTTACTTAATCAATCAATGACTTCCAGTTTTAAAAGGATTATGAACATTTTTAACTTGTGTACTTATGGGACTCCTCATTTTTGTCTCTAAAATTATTTATTACCATATTTCAGAAAGTTACTTTCCTACTAATTTAAATTAATTGATACCTTTACTCTTCTTTTCCTTATTTGTTAAGCTTCTATTTTTCTATACATTTTATTTTAGCTACAAGTACATTATTTTTAACAACAATATTATTTTGGTCATATGCTAGGAGTCAGTGGTGCTATTGTGCATAGATTATAGTATGAACTTTCTTTTGTGACTGTAACATATTACTCTCAGATACTTTCTCAGTCTCTGAAAACAATTCCTGTCCTAGTAGTGTTAGTTTTTAGTTTATTATCTGCAGACATGTTTCATGTTACTCTAACAACACATACATTTATAGTGTTCACATTATTTATTTTTAAAATGATTCTATTTGGAATTAGTTGAGTTCAAGTTGCTTTATCAATGCCTTCTTGGATTCCAAACCTATACCTCTGGTCCATCCTGTACAGAGACCCAGGGATCTCTGTTTACCTTTAAAGAATGGGAAGTAAATGTGGATAGAAGTAACTTTCGGAGTAAGTTTGCATTCAAACTTTTCACAAATTCGTGGATTTCCCATGTAAGGGTCAGGATCAAAAAGAGAAAATTCAGACTCATACTGCCTCCCAAGGTCCCGCCATCTATCATTCAACACCAGAATCAAGGCTGATCAAGTTCCTACCATTATTCTCCTGTGGCTAAAAGGTGCTTTTCTAGAAAGAGCCATAAAAAATACACATAGCATACCCTTAATTAAAGAATGACTGTCTTTCAAATATTAATCCTGCCAGATTCTGACTACTTTGATGGATTAATATTTTAAAACCAATTTTTAAAACTATATTTTTAAAAACTATATATTTTCAAAAGAATATATAATCAATATCTGTGGGACAGTTAGTCAATAAATCATTTTTTATATCACCACAATCTTTTTGAGAAATTTCTCTTGAATAACCTAATTGGTACATTAATCACCTATTACTTTATAACACATTCTTCGAAAATTTAGTGGGTGAAATAGATTAAGGTCAACTCTCTCTTCATTACTTATTTTCACTGGAAAAGCTGCAACACAACTGGCATGGATTGCCCTCTAAATGCAATAAAGAGATGAACAACAGCACAGACCTTTTTATTGATATGACTGAGGGCATTGCCCATTTCACATTCACTTATATATTGGTAAGCTTCTCCATGTGTACAAGTGAAGATGGAGTCTGTTTTTTTCCACATTTATAAATTCAACCAACTAAAGACAGGAACTTAATATTATGATGCATATAATTTCTGAACTGGATATATGCATTCTCATCCTCCTCATTATTATCTAGAGTTCTGAGGAAGTCAATTATTTATGTAGATATTATCTTGCATTAACAAAAATGTTAAAAAGAATTAAAACATGTGATAAGATGTATGTAGGACCTGTTCAAGTACCACAGCTTCATTTTTTATAAGTGCTTTTAGTTTGTAGAGGTATTAGTATAAGCAGAAGACACATGAACTAATTTTCATGAATAGAGAGACAATGGAACTCCCAAGTTCATTATTAAGATGCAAGCAGACTTGAGTTTTCTTCCTATTTGATTGGAGATAGGAGTTTCTTTTCACATGGCTTCCTGTGAAAGTTATAAATCACAAGGCAGGTTGATGGCTATAAAATTGGATGGAAATGATAAAGCAACCAAGAATCTGTGAATAGCTCNAATTTTCATGAATAGAGAGACAATGGAACTCCCAAGTTCATTATTAAGATGCAAGCAGACTTGAGTTTTCTTCCTATTTGATTGGAGATAGGAGTTTCTTTTCACATGGCTTCCTGTGAAAGTTATAAATCACAAGGCAGGTTGATGGCTATAAAATTGGATGGAAATGATAAAGCAACCAAGAATCTGTGAATAGCTCATAGGAGCTAGGGGTAAATCCAGTAGTATTACTCAGCTGAATGAATGTAGTATTAAAATGATTTCTAATGACTTAGTGCTACCTTCAGATCAGGAAATATTTCACCTCTACTCAGGAAAGCTCTTTGTACCAGATAAAAATCAACACAGAGACATCTGCCTGGTCAAGATACAGTAAACAAAAGACCGTGTAGTGCTAAACTGTAAGTAAATCACATCTTTCTTCCAAAGGTTTAAGGATCATCTCAGAAGAGGAGGTAGAAGGAATGTAAGAAGCAGATGTTGTTGAAAACAGGAAGGACATAATACATGCGATTAGCAGATGTACTCACAGTGATTAGGCAGTATAAACAAAGACTACCTGAAATAAAAAATTGACACATTTTGGTTCATAACATTATTTATCTATTAAAATTTTGATATTTCTTTAATAAAGCAAAACCCAAGTATTTCATTTCTTTTCAAACATTTTTTTTTGGCAAAATGTACTTTCACATCTCTATTTCATTGATTATTCTATTGAGACTAGTGTGAAAAGACATAAGACAAAACCATGTATGGATAATACCTTTTTTGACTTTACATATATCTTAATAGTTAAAGTCAATAAATGCATTAGATTATGATAAGATATTTTTGAAATAGACTTAATTAATTGTTCCTCCAGTTTTCCCTTAAGGGAGTCATCATACTTTAATAGTTACATATAATTTTCTTTTCTAGTAGAAAGCTGAATCAAGGTGGAAAACTTAATAACACCATTAGATTCAATATTGTTTTTTAAGCAAAGGTGTAGATAACTGAGTTAACTGCTTGCTTATTTTTTAAAAATCAGTTTTAGTAATTAGTTACACAGACTTTTTGTACACATCTATGCCGTCTTTGTGACTTTGTTCACTTAAACTTTCTATTAGTTTTACTTACAGTTCTTTTCAAATAACTAACTAAATATATATATATATATATATATATATATATATATACATATATACATATATATACATACGTATGTATATATATGTGATTAAAAATAAATTTAATAATTTATAATATATTTCATATCAAAATCAGCTAAAGAAAAAATAAAGAATGCACACATACACATACACATATAAAACAAATACGTTTTACTTCAAACATAATGGATTGTAAGAACGTGTTGACATTAGAATCATTTTAAGGGCATCAAATGCCGTCCACTACCCTCACACCATTATCCAAATTTAACCTTGAAAAACTCATTAACTTTACTGTGCTTTGTGTTGGCCTCCCTGAACTGAGCTTAATATCATTACTTCCCTATCATGACTCATGTATACTGAGAATTAGTCAAATGGAACAGAATACTTGTGGAGTTCTTTGAAGTTTTCAGAAGTATCATTAACATGAAAGAACTCTGTGTAAAAATGAACTGGGGCTTTAAGAGACTGTTCTTCCATTCTTGAAACAATATTTGGATGTATATTAAGTGCTAACTCTTCAGCTGGTTTTAAATGACTCACTAGGTAATGAGATAGATCTAGCTTTCAGGAAACAAGTTCATTTCTGAACCAACACGAACAACTCAAAAAAGAGGGTAGCAATTGTCCAGAATGTGTACTGCAATAAACTGTCATATTGAACATGAGAGATTGCTGCTTATAGCACCCAAGTCATACTCCCATGGCCTCTATACAGTTGTTAACAGTGTCTTATTTTCTCTTCATTCACAAGATTTAAGCAGTCTGTTGTACTTCAAAGAAATATCCAGACCAACTCCTCTTGATTCTGAAACTTTAGTGTCATAAACTACAGGCACATGGGAGTTTGGTGTAAAAAACTTGATCATTGGGGAGCATTAGAAAGAGAAAAAGACTAGAGTCATCTGAGAGGAGGAGAAATAAAAGCCTTCCTGTGGGAGAATAGGGAGCAATCCAAGTGTGTTTACACTTACAGGCAACTTTCTCATCTTGCTTTCCTTGCCCTCGCTCCAGCCTCTATTGAATGCTCTTGGATGTGAGGATACCTTCTTCCTGCAGACTAACTCTTTTTTTTTTTTTAAATTTTTTTTTTTTTTTACTTTTTTTGATTAGATTTTTTTTATTTACATTTCAAATGCTATCCCAAAAGTTACCTATACCCCCCCCCCCCGCCCTGCTCCCCTACCTGCCCACTCCCACTTCTTGGCCCTGGTATTCCACTATATTGGGGCATATATAAAGTTTGTAAGACCAAGGGGGCATCTCTTCCCATTGATGGCCGACTAGACCATCTTTTGCTACATATGCATCTAGAGACACAAGCTCTGGGGATACTGGTTAGTTCATATTGTTGTTCCACCTATAGGGTTGTAGACCCCTTCAGCTCCTTGGGTAATTTCTCTAGCTCCTCCATTGGGGGTCCTGTATTCCATCATATAGATGACTATGAGCATCCCCTTCTGTATATGCCAGGCACTGGCATAGCCTCACAGGAGACAGCTATATCAGGGTTCTTTCAGCAAAATCTTGCTGGCATATGCAATAGTATCTTGATTTGGTGATTGATTATGGGATGGATCCCCAGGTGGGGTAGTCTCTGGATGGTCCATCCTTTAGTCAGAAGATCTGTAAGATAAGAGCTAAATGCTGACTAACTCTTAACCATGCAGTCAAGAGTTGTATTAGACAGCCCTCACAGCAACCAGCCAAGGAATCCTGTAGTACTCTGGACAATACAAATTTTACAAAAGTCCTTCTCAATGAAAGGTAACTTTAAAATAAAATAGAGATATTATGCAACAGTTTTATATGCTAGAAATAATCGGGCCTTTAAATACTTTAAGTTAATTCTTTGTCAGCATGAAAATTATGCATACCCAGTATCAAAATTTTTTCAAGATATTTTGTTATATTTTCTAATTTGCTTTGTCTTGTGGCAGTAGCAAGTATAAAAATATTATCACCCATTCTGTTGCTGATTTTTCCTTTAATCTGTCCCAGTTTTGACTTTTAATATTATTTTCAAGCATGTTAAGGTGGTTACAACCAAAGGCAATTTTACCTTTCACTTCCAAAGCTAGTGAAGAGATTGTATGACATAAACAATAAACATATATTTAATACATTTTAAAACGGTTTGCCTTCTTTTCTGTTCTATTGCTGAAAAGAGACATCATAACCAAGAAAATTTATTAAAGAAGACATTTAATAGGATGCTTACTTACAGTTGTGGAGAACCTATCCATGACCATCATGGCTGGGAATATGGCATCAGGAAGGCGGGCATGACACTGGGGTAGTAGCTAGGTGCTTACATCCTGATTCACAGCCACTGCGAAGAAAGAAAGAAATACTGAGCTAGAAGTGGCTATTTGAAACTGGAAAGCCTCAAAGCTCACTCACAATAAGATAGCTCTTCCAACAAGACCATACTTCCTTATTCTTTTTAAACCATCCCAACACCTTGATTAAGCATTCAAATATATGAACCTATGGTGGCCAATTTCAGTCAAACTACCATACTGCTTTCATAAAATTACCCCCCCTCCCTTGTCATCCTTTTAGAAGTGAATGTGAAAAGGTAGAAGATGTAAGGGAAGGTAAAGTCAAATAAAAAGGAAAATCATCTTAGAGAAAGATGATTTGACTTGGATACACAGTATTTCTTATCTTAGTTTCTACATCATAGAACAGAGGGCAGATAATTACCTAGAATAATGCTAAAGCCTTTGCTAAACATGTATAGGACTGAGTGTCCATGAGATTAGAATCATTCTTCTTAATAACTAGGGTACAGCCTATTTGACAGAAAGCTGGACTTTACCCCTTTCTTTGTCATTTAATTGATCTCACAAAATTCAAATATCCATATTTTATAACAACACATATACTAATTAATTTTTTGTAGATTATTTTAATTGTAAGTACATATGTGATAATTGTAACCAAAGGGACATGGATATATATCACTGAAATGTAGTACAGGAATCTGAATATTCATTGAGTTCATATTGCATATAGTCAGTTATAATTTGTTACTTAGAAAAAAATAATTATTTCTTCTGTAAAACTACCGTGGGAGCTCCAAGGCATTCATCTGTTAATGCAAACATTGGGATTCTTTTGCTATTATGTAGAAGCTGTTTGATGGCAAGCCAAATCAAATATCCTTTATTGAATAAAACAAAGTGCTATAGAATATTTTCTTTTTTTTTTTCAACTTTTATTAGATATTTTCATCATTTACATTTCAAGTGTTATCCAGAAGGTTCCCTATACCCTCCCCGCTCCCGGCCCTGCTCTCCTACCTATCCGCTCCCACCCCTTGGCCCCAGCGTTCCACTGTATTGGGGCATATAAAGTCTGCATAACCAAGGGGCCTCTCTTCCCACTGATGGCCAACTAGGCCATCCTCTTCTATATATGCAGCTAGAGACACGAGCCCAGGGGGTACTAGTTAGTTCATGGTTATTCTTCCACCTATAGGGTTGAAGACCCCTTCAGCTCCTTGGGTATTTTCTCTAGCTCCTTCTTCCTTGGG
>LR750310.1:402665-422950 GCA_902729485.2 Mus minutoides | reverse complement strand
TTTGTTTTCCTGTGTTTCCTTCATATAGTCCTCCATCATCATCATGACCAGTGATTTTATATCCATGTCCTGCTTTTCTGGTGTGCTGTTGTATCTAGTACTTGATGTGGTGGGTGAGCTTGGGTCTGGTGATGCCAAGTACCCTTGGATTCTGTTGCTTCTGTTCTTGTGCTTGCCTCCTGCCATCTCTGCCCGATGAGACCTGGCGTTGGTGCAGACCAGAAAGGACCCTCTGTTCTGCCCTGGGCCTTTATCAATCTCCTGGTTGATGTCTCAAGTTCCACGAGATTGGGCCGGAACAGAGGCTTTGTCCCCCTGCTCACTTGAGGTCCCCAGATAGCTTGGAGGGTCCTAGAGGAGCCTAAGAGAGTGCACAGCACCTGAGGCCTGAGCCTTGAGCTCCTGATGTGATCTTAAAGTCCTGGAGTTGCTGGGCTCAGAGGAAAATGGTGGGGTGGAGGGTGCTCTGGCTGGTAGAGGCCCAGCCTCAGGTGGGATGGAGTTCTCGGATCCTGCCCCTGGGGGTAACTGGTGACCCACTGCTCCCAACACCACCTCTGCACTGCACTCACGCTTAACCCGGATGCGATCGATCTTAAAGTCCTGGGGTGTGTGAAGCACAGGACAGGCCCTAGCTGCCTCTGCTGGGCTCAGATGAAAGATGGCGTGGTGGCGGTTGCTCTGGCTGGGAGAGGCCCAGCCTCCGGTGGGGCAGAGTTCTCGGATCCTGCCCCTGGGGGCAACTGCTGACCCACTGCTCCCAACACCACCTCTGCACTGCACTCACGCATAACCCGGATGCGATCGATCTTAAAGTCCTGGGGTGTGTGAAGCGCAGGGCATTCCCATTGGACATACATATACCTTGGAAGATGGTAGTTGTTCAATCACCTTTTATAAAAAATAATATTTGCATTTTACTTAAACTTGAATTTAGGGTTATTTGACTACCTTAATTATTTTATAGTGACAAAATACCAGGAATAAAGAAATATATTAATGTGATATATTAAAAAAATCCACAAAAGGTCTATCTGTTGGAATTCATTGCCAGTTTTTCTTACTGTTTTCTTTTTCATTATTTTATTGGTTATTTTAATTATTTACATTTCAAATATTATCCCTCTTCCCAGTTTCCCCTCCTCAAGCCCCCTAACCCCTCCTCCCTCCTCCTGCCTCTATTAGGGTGCTCGCCCACCCACTTCTGCCTCAGCACCCTAGAGTTCCCCTATCAAGCCTCTACAGAATCAAGTGGCACCCCTCCCAGTGATGCCAGATAAAGGAATCCTCTGTTACATATCGAGCTGGAGCCATGGATGCCCCCCTCTGCCCCCCTCCCGTGAACTCTTTTGATGGTTCAGTCCCTGGGAGCTTTGGGAGATCTGGCTGATTGATATTGTTCTTCCTATGGGGTTGCAAACCCCTGCAGCTCCTATAATCTTTGCTGTAACTTCTCCATTGGGGTCCTGTTTTTTGTGTTCCCTCTTTGACAGTGGGAATGTTTGAGAGCCTTGTCTATATATTTGTGTTGTTTTGTTTTTGTTTTGATTTTCTCTGATTAAAGCTGATACTTTAATAAGCTTATACTGCAGCTGCTTCAGGCTTCTGTATCTAAGCTCTAATGAAACCCAGAATTTTCAAGAAGAGTGTACACATAGTGAGTGCTCAACTCTTTCTCCAACTTTCGTTCCTTTTGGACCTCGGAACAGGAAATGAACGGTTTCTACCTTCCTTCAGTACATCTTCCTACCAACCGAATCCACATGCAAATCCTGTATGAGGATATTGAGGGTTTTTTAAAGAGTGAGTAGTAGATCTCAGATTGGTAATATGAATCGACATACTGTAGCTTTCCTGGTTCATTCCTCTCTACTACTCCAGGGGCTGCTTTGGAGCCATGCTCTAAAAGGCCAGTTTTTCTTTTGCCTATTTATTTTCCCTAAGTGTTCCTTGTTTCAAACCCATTGATAAATCAAATAAGAGAAAGTCTTTCACAAGGAACATTGAGTTTTATGAGACAAGGGAATAGCGTGCCATATAAGATAGCGACAGGCCCCATGCAAGGATGGCCTGGCCATCACTTCTTCCAATGATTTACTCCTTACAACTGTTAAGGGGCTTTTGGTACAGCTCAGCTATCTTTATAAATATGGATTGTGGGTCAGCAAGATGGCACAGTAGATAATGCTATTGCCCTGTAGGCCAAGACATCTGAGTTTAAAATCCAGAAGCCACACAAAGGTAGGAGACAATTAATGCCATAAAAATGTTCTTTCCCCTTTACACACACATTATGCCATGCATACATGCACTATATGCACACACGCACGCGCGCACGCACACACACACACACACACACACACACACACACACACACACACCCCACATGCTAATTTGTAAATACTCCTTTACATTTCTGATAAAGGAAACACTGGAGAGAAAACAAGAAGCACAAACATGTTTATCAAAACATCAGTGGAAGACACATTTACTGCACTTAATAAAAATAATTAGCATTTTAGGGATAGTGATTATTGTAAATATAGTTTCTAAATGTGTAGCATGCTGATGAAAATATGATTTAAAAAGGGTAATACCTTCACATCAGTTTAGACTACTGTCTCACACCTGTCTGAGAATACTACCATGGTGCTATCTGTTAATCTGTTCTACACTGACTGATTTAACATCACTGACTAGCTTTATTTCTGATTTGTGAAAGGCACTGAGGCCATTAGACAAATATTAGTTTAGTATGGAAATGTCTTCTATGCAAATTTTGAATTCTGTCAAGTTGTAAATGTATTAAACCTTGTAAGTCACTGAGTACTGTCCACATGACTGCAATTCGTGGGCTTTGAGGTGATTTGGGTTATTTTTACTTGGTCTTCCTTCAGCTAGATCTAGCTCAATTTTCTAATATTTTTGGTGAGCCTAGCCTTTAACGGCTGAGCCATCTCTCCAGCCCTAGCTCAATTCTCATATTCAGCAACCAGAGTGTCCAGGTTCTCAGAAACTTAATAGAGGTATCTCATCCATCATCCAATTCAAGCTCTTCCAAAGTAATTTACCCAGGTCTCTATTTGCGTATCTCCAGATTTCTTCTTAGAGTGTCTACTAATACTACATCAAATAAAGTTGGTATATTTCTGTGTGGATGTAAAAATATTTTAAAACAAACAAATCATTTCTAGTTGTTCTAATCTATCTATCTATCTATCTATCTATCTATCTATCTATCTATCTATTTATCTATCTCTCTCTATCTATCTATTTATCTATCTATCTATCTATCTATCTATCTATCTATCTATCTATCCATCTATTCTATCATCTATCTATCTATCTATCTATCTATCTATCTATCTATCTATCTATCCATCTATTCTATCTATCTATCTATCTATCTATCTATCTATCTATCTATTCTATCATCTATCTATCTATCTATCTATCTATCTATCTATCTATTATCTATCTACTATATCATCTATCTATCTATCTATCTATCTATCTATCTATCTATGTATTTATTTTGAAGTTAACATAGTATGTTCTCTAGATTTTTACTACACAGTTCATTGGTCATGCTAAAAGTAAGTAGAAAATTTTTTTTTATATATCTTCGAAGCAAGAAAAGACGTAAACAAGTAAACACCTTTGATTTTTCAATTACAAAAATAAAAAATAATCAGTATTTTGTGATGTGAAAAATAGAAAAATGATAGATACTTCTCACCTCATAATTCCCCAGTGAAGCTGACAAACTTAGGATTACACTCTGAAGCATAAAGGCAATGAGCATCTCAGGAAACTGTAGATCTAACACCCACTGTTTACTTATGATTCCTGTGTATGTCTAAATATAGATGGGGTCCTTAATCCATTTAGATAGTGACTAACAAAATTGTGTCCTTCGGGTGAATGAGTATATACATTATACATGTCTCATAATTCTGGGGGACAGGAGGGTCTGAGCCACTGGCTGGTAGATTTGATGTGTGGTGAGTAACTGCTTTTAAGCTTATAGATAACCAAGCCTGAACAAATACTCTGTAGTTTCTTATATGAATCACAATCTCTAGTTTGAGATGCCTTGAGGATCTACTCTTGTGTCAAAATCTCAACCAAAAATGAAGGTTATAGTTTTAGCATAACCTTTGGGAAGAAGGTAATCACTCAAACTATAACAATTTACTTCTAATATTAGATACTATTTTCCAATTCATAATCATGTCAGTATATATTCTGATACTGATTTACTGAATTAATATAATTTTTATACATATTACTCTATATTCAAAAATCAAAGGTTCAAAATTTATACATAAACTTAGTCATATGTATTTAAAAAGAAATTCATTTTTTTCTAAATTTGGTCATTCACAACATTAATTAATCATTTTTGGTAACATATATTAATATTACTAACATAATACTTATGTTACAAATACCATATTTCATATGACAGGTACAATATAACAGTTTATATGTCATTTAACTCTTATTTTAGTGTGATAAGTTTCATGACAAGTACTTAAAACTTATCATGCCACTTAATCCTTGACACATACATTTGGTATTTAGAGATTAGTAAAGTGTTCAGAATTTTAGGAGGGAAGCCTATATATGCCTGAGAAATCCAATGACTATCATAGAGAAAAAGGTTTACAAACACATGTCAAAGCTGCAGCAGAAAGCCCTGACATCTGACTAAGGAATACAGCCTATGTCAGACAATGAACTAAAATATATGGGATTGAATGAAAACGAAAATTACATTTTCCTCACCCTTGTGTTGTCTTAAACCAAGATGATAAAACAGATAGAGAGAACAGAGCATACCATTGGCTAATCCCTGTGTGTCCACTGCCTGAGGAAAGAGTGTAGTGTGGAATGGATCTGGATGACTAACTGTAGACCATCATAGAGGGATTTGTTCATTTTGTTTCTGCTCCTCTGTTGGGGTGCTCCAAATACACTAAGAACACACTACCCTCAGGATGTTTTCATTTGTCTTTAACACTGTCATCTTTCTTTAGATATTCTCCTAACTAAAGTCAGTAAATTCTCTGCTAACCTGTCCCTACCTCATGAGAAAATATTTCATTTCTCTATCAACAGTGTCATTCTCAGAAACTTTAAAAATATCTCTGTTTTCTCTTCTTTATCTAATTTATATTTTAAAATTGCATACAAAATTTTCTTTATTCCATGTCTCCCAGAGTAAGTTATACAAAACAATGCTTTTGTATCCCTAACTCTCTCCAGGGCCTGAGTCAGCATCTATTACAGATAACTGTTATTACACCAACATTATACTTCCATTTTAATGATTTTTTGCAAATATTTTCTGTTATCAAACTTTATTATTTTAGTCTGCTTCAAAAACTGGAAATTTCTTTTTTCTTAGTATGCAGAAAGTATTTTTTCTTACCTATAAGCACTTTCAATTATTTGATTAGTAAGATTGTACCACCCTGACCAAACACCTAGTTGAAATGTATTAAGGGAAATTAATTTGTATCTGTCTCACTGCTGTGACCAAATGTCTGACCTGAAAGAAATAAGTAATGATGAGTTTACTTCCACTTATAGTTTGAATTACAGTCTACCATGGCAGGAGGTGTGGCAGCAGGATCTAGTTGAAGCTCATTCACAGTTATGGAACAGAGAGCAATGACATATCATGCCCTCCTAACTCTCTCCTTTTTAATCCAGTCCAGGACTCAGAGCCTTTGGAATACTGCCACCCATATTTACAATGGGTCCTTTTACTTTGGTTAGCTAACCTAGAAAATAACACAAAGACTTGGCTAATGATGTGTTTCCTTTCAAGCCAACAACTGAGATAAGCATTGCAGAAATAGAGGTTTATTTTGGCTCAGCTTTCAGAAGCATCTGTCTGTCTAGCATGGTAGGGAGAGAACACAGAAGAGAAGAGTCAGCTCAGATCATGACTTTCAGGAAATAGAGAGAGGGTAAAATGGCTCACAGAATCCTGGACAAGAAGCAGAGTAGAGCCAGTTGTGAGGGACACCTTTCCTCAGTAAGTTATTTCCAACTTGGTTGGAGAGGTAAATAAGTTTGACCACCACAACTATGATGGTTAACATATCCTCTTCCCCCACACTGTGGTACCTTCTCGGAACCTAACCAATATAAAACAGAGTAGCTACCACCATCAAAGACCTTACAGTATACTGGGAAATTTAAAATATATATATATATGTATTACTGCACACAAATGATACTGTGCCTTTATTCCATTGCTTCAAATGCATATAATCAATTCTTGGGCATTATTCTGTCATATATTTAATTTTAAGTATTTATTTTGGAATCCAGCCCATCTACAAATGGAATACAAATAAATTATTCAGAGGCCACTTTTTCCAAAGTGTATTATATCACCTTAACTTCAGTAACTTAAGTGTCATCTTATAGAGCCAGTAGTTCATTTCAATATTTGGAAGTCTTTGGAAAAAAAATTCAGTTCTGTCTGTATGTAGGTCAAAGTGAAAATTCAGTTACACTTATGTAGGTGCTGTATTATTTCTATTTTAGAGAAAATGATATATATGTATAAAAAGTTAACTATAAACTCCTTAGCTTGGAAAGATTTGAAGAAAAACTGATCCTTTCTTTGTGAGAATTAATTACCGAAAAGGTAGATTCTTTTACATCTTTGAGGACATGATGCGGGCAGATTTTAGGCTTGTTTTACCTAGCAACATGCCGTGTTGTGTTCAAGTGGTAGAAGAGCTGAGCATGGTGAATTGCAACCTTTTGCTTTTGCTTAAGAGGGATGATGAATAACCTGTCTGAATTCGACACTGGTATTCACCTACCCAATATTACTATGATAGAGGCTCTATCACGTTATATACTACATTATAATTTTTGAGGTGTTAAATTTTACATCATTTTTGTTTGTTCACTCGTGTGTGTGTGTGTGTGTGTGTGTGTGTGTGCGTGTGTGTGTGTGTGTGTGTGTGTGTGTGTGTGTGTGTGTGTGTGAATATTTGCAATATGGGAGCCCATGGAGGCCAGAGAGGAGTGTCAGATTTCTTGAATCTGAGGATGTAGATTCTTGTGAGATACCTGAAATATATATGTTGGAAATGAAACTTGGATACTCTGCAAGAGCTGTAAAGACACTTGATTACTGGGCCATCATCTTAGCTTTTTCTGGAAATATAAACCAGTTCAAGTGTTCAAGATTTGGGAGAACCAAAGGTGCAAAGCAGTTGTGACTTGTGTTTTTTTGCAGTGGTTTCAGCTATCTAAGAAGTTCATCCATGGTTACTAGGAGAGAAAGCAACAGGGTTGGGGCAGCAGTTCATAAGTACCTTCCTAATAGATTTGCATGGAATATATACAACAAATGTTAGTGAGAATATTTGCTGGCCCTGTTCCTATATCTTTTTTGGTCTCCAGGAAGATTTTTGTTAATTGTTTTCCCAGGTAAGTCAACAGTCTCCTATATACTATGTTATAAGTACCAGTCTTATTCTATATTTTCTTTTGTTACCTATCAAAATTGTATTTATTGCCTTTATTAATAATTTAACATCTTTCTCACTCCTGTTTTTTAAGCCAGAGAAAAGGTTAGATTACCAGGGTTCAGTGTACATCGAATTTTGATCTGCCAAGAACCCAGTACAAGTGTTATCATTAGATGAAATAGTAACTCAATGACTATGGATTGCATGAAAAAGCAAGTATAGAATTTAAGAATTAAATTTTGACTGAGAGATGACAGTATAAACATGATATCATGTCTATATCATCTAGGGACAGTGAAAACGATTGGGCCATGCAATATATGAACATATGCACACTCACATCCACACATAAATACAATTAGAGAAATCATTCAAAAATGACAGAGACAGACACCTGCAGAAGGAAAGGACGAATTTATAGTATCCTTGATCATTGATCTGTTCTCAGATGTTTCTTTATTTCTGTCTCTCTTTTAAAGAGATGAGAGCCTATGAAAAAGAATACCATGGCTGTTTGTATTAGCTTTGGGGTGTGTTCTAGCTAATTCATAAAAGATATCCATAGGTACATTGCTGAATAAAGACATGTGCTATTAAAAATCAGAAATATGCATTGTAAAACAAGAGCAGCATTGATAATTTGACATACACCAGGTTAGTAATTCTCTATTCTAAGGTTTAACATGTATACTATAGAAACGAGTTAAAATTGGTGTTAAATCAATATAGAATCAATACAAAGAGTTGTTATACTTACTCATCTTAATGTAAGTCTTAGTTAATAATCATGAGATAGCAACTTCCTTCTTGTATTCTGTGTGCAAAGCTTAGCATTGTCCTTCTCTTCCTTTTTCATATAGTTTATTCTCCAGTCTTTCTCATGTCAACAGGATTTCTTTTCTAAGCACATTCAGACCTAAGCCATGGTGTTGCCATGGGAACAACTAAACTTGAGATGTAGTGCTCAATCTTCCCTACTTTATTTTCCCCTCTAGAAAGTACTTTCTCTCACAGATCACTGACATTAAAATAGGCCCTACTCCAATTGTAAAACAAAAATGGGAAAGAAGTAATCAGTAAATTGAATAATCTCTATGAATCAGTAAGATGAAAATAATTGAAGTCTCTAACAACTTTACATAAATTTTTTCTTTTTTTCTTAAATTTTACTTAGAATTTTTTCAGTTTTCTCTGAAAGTTCTGATAAAATTGTGCCTGCACACTTAAAATTATATATATTTATGCTCATAATTTTGTGTACATGTATATTAATTATATATTTTAATATATAATATATACTAAATATATACCTTTATATGTGTTTTTATATAATTATATATGTTATGCACAAACACACATATATAAATGCATTTATATATACACATATACATTTATATGGAACCCTGGGGATTAAAGATACTTAGGTTCAGTTTCAGACAGAAGGAAAGAAACTGAAGTTTGTTGTATGGGCAGGGGAACATGAATCACTCAGGGAATTCATAATATTGCCTTCCCAGACTAAGCCCAACGGAATGGCTGCCCATCCATCTAACATTCCCCTGTAGCATTGTGCTACTTGAAACTAGCTAACTTTGTCTTTTCTTTTATTCCCTATAACTAAAACAACACATGACAGAAATATAAATTTGTTGGTTGATGTCATTTTTAACTGAACCTTATTGTCTCTGAGAGCAGATAGCATGTTTTCTATATTTCAGAAAAAAATAATTTTAAATTATAATGTGTTCTTTATAAATGGAAACATTTAAGGTGTTTTGATAACCACCCAACTTTCTTTCACTCAAACTATCTCTTGGAAAATATAAATGTTACCAATGCATTTAAGTTCCTCTGTACCCAAATGGAGGTGGAGGTGTGTGTGTATGTGTTTGTGTGTGTGTGTGTGTATGTGTGTGCTTTGTGTGTTCAACCAGTGGTTGCATCTAACTATTATGTCTCAGATCCCACAGACCTTCACAGATAGCATTATTTGAGTATGACTGCTCCATCTAGATACCTTGCTTCCTTTCCTTGCTATTGTCAGTACCATACCATTCTCTGCTTGATGCAAACTGTCTTTTCAGACTTCAGTATCTTCAAAACTGTCCAATGGTTGTAGGAGTTGGTTCTCACCCTCTACCTTAGTGGATTCAAAAATTGAAATCAGTCATCTGGCTTTATGTCAATGGTTCCTACCCACTTAAATTATGTGTATGATAAGAAAGATTAATTCTCATAGATAGAAATAAAATGTATATATAACTTTAACTGTTGGTAGAAGAAGCCAATAGAAAACAACATAAGACTTGTAATGTGTACAAATAAGAACCAAGCAGAGCCTTGGTCAAAGGATAAGGAAGCAATAGCAGATTGTGAGACCTTATTAGAGTTGGAAGCAGCTATATCTGACTCAGTTAACACTCCTGATCTTCTTTCTTTTGATAGCCAAACACTAACTTTTTTATTCCTTAGCTGCATCTTATTTTTTGCAGTGAAGGTGAATTTCAAGAATCTTCCTCATCTGAGTCAAAATGTGTAGCTAGTATGTAAATGAATACCAATAATTATCACTCAATATAAGTTACACTATTCCTAAATTAGAATATGTATTATTCAAATTGAAAGAGTGAAGTCCTACTTCAGAACAAGTAAGGAACCTAATAGAAGATATCATGGTATGGGGAAGAAAACAACATAAGGATACAATGGACAATGAATCATACCATCAGGATGAATCTGTACAATTAGGTAGTGATTTTTTTGCTTAGTATCCTCTATAATTCTGACATGATAAGACTGGAACACCTATTGAAAGATGCCATGGACCAGGCTCAGTCAGCCCCCCTCAAGCCTTGGAAATTAGGGATTCTGGCAGGTGGACATGGAGTTGGCGAGAATTGACAAACAGATACAGACACAGGGGAGTGCTGAATCTGAATGTAATTTTTTTTCCAAGCAAACACCAGACTTTTAATACAGAAAAAAAAAAAAAAAAACATGAAAGCCAGGTGAACACATCCACCAAGTTACATTGACACAAAACAAAAAGGAATGCATGCATTAAAAGATGGCAGGAGCCAGGCCGTGTTTAGAACTGAGAATAGGAACAGCCCTAATTAAGATCAGCTAAACACAGGAGCCAGGTGAATGCTCTGATACAATGCTAGTCTATTATTAAACCCACCACCAGGGGTCCTTTAGTAAATACCAGATTATGCTATTCCTCTGGGCCTACCTAGTGAAAAAAAAAACTGCACCAGGGGAATTCCCTTCTACTAACCCTTTCATACTACAACCCATCTATTTCCTAGGCCATTGTGTATTCCTGTGTTTGGGTGTTACTTGTCCTAAGTAATTACCATGCAGACTAGCCCTCAGCTTTTCTAGCTCTATTCATTGTAATGCTTAATTAGTTTCCCTGGCTCTACTAGAAGTGAATTTAAATGTTACTAAATAGGTAACCTTCTTACTAATTGCAAGATCATGGTCAGTTTCAAGGACTTTCTAGGAACCATTGGAACACTGGTGGAGGCTTAGCTACATGTCAAAATCAATCCTTTAAGGCACTTATAATAAAACAATACTGAAAGAGAGCACAGGGATCCATACATCAGACTAAGGGAGGCTGTTTCTGTGAAACTCTTTGCCTCAGGACTGCTTCCAGGTTTCTAAACTTGTAATATGAGTCTCTACCGGAGTGGATGTAGCAAAAGACAGTTTACTTTCAGGAAATTTCCCTTTGAATTCTTATTTCTATCATGCCTGAGAATTTACAGAAGCCCCTGGTCAACTCATAGTCATCACACAGGCTAAAGCCTCCAAGACCATGTCTTTATCATCAATATACTATAGTTTTAAATATGTTCAAGAATGTAATGTGATCCATAGTCACCTGTAAATGCATTTGAGTAGTAATGATGGCTTTGGGGGGGGGTGCTCCAGATATATATTATAACATATGTAGTAGTCTAAATCGGTACCTCAAGATAAGCTTATAAAGACCAAGTTATTTTGGCACCTGGATTTTATGGGTGCAGTTTGAAGACCTATATCTGGTTTTGACTTTCTGGCTGGAAAAAAACAGAAGATTTATAACTTGATAAGAAGAAGGACAAGGAATGTGCAAGTGCATGCATGCTCATCTGATGTTTCCTTTGATTTATAAATCTTGTAGGATTCGATCATGGGTAATCCTACATAATTTTATACAATGCTAATTATTTCTCAATGTTCTTAATTTTGATAGTATAGATGGATTAAGTTTTTGCAGACTGGATAAATTAGAGATGATATTCCACTGCATGAAGCTTTAGGAAATACTCAAGCCACATTCGCAAAATTATAAAGATGAAGCTAATTTACTTTTGTAAGGCGATAACATGGTTATACAAAGGAAGAGGAATTTTGTTTATAACCAAGTTAGTAGCATATTAGGAAGCAAAAACTGCTATTAAGTAAACAGAAATAGTAATACAATAACTAAAAGTTATGATATGTGTTTCCAAAAATAAAACAGGTCTTTGCTTTTTATTTTAATTTTCATATTATTATATTGTGAATTTCATGAATGAGTACTGTATTTACACCATTTTACCCCTCTTATGGCCCCAAATTTCTTTACAAATTCATAGCTTCTTATTCTATAATTATTTATCTCTTTTCCCCCTCTTTCTCTATTACACACACAAACATACACACACACACACATGCACACTCATATGCACATTTATATATGCAATCTTATTAGTCCATTTGCAATTGTTCAGATGCATATGCAGTTAAGCCTGACTGATTGGAAATATAATCAATTAAGGGACAGTTTCTGAAGATTTATTTATGCCTTATTAAAAGACCTTAATTACTTGTAGTCCTTCATATGAATGTAATGCCTTTGAGACAACTCCCTTCCACATGGGCAAGTGAGATGTATTATTTTTCAGGTCTTCTTTAAGAAAGTGTATTGCTGAGATTTTATGGGTGCAGCTTTCCTGTCATATACAGAGCACACTATTTTGCAGGGGAGGTGCTGATCCTCTGACTTTTGTAATCATTCTATACCCTTTTTCATAATGATTCGTGAGCTTTAGGTGTAGGGTTGTGTTGTAGGTGTATAAACAGGGACTGGGTACCACATAGTCAGTTTTTTTCTGCACTTTGATTAATTGTGGCTTTCTGTTATTGTTTCTGCCTGCTGCAAATAACATATTTTCTTCATAAAGGCTGAGAGCTACAGGTATCTGTGGGTATAAGTGTTTTTAGAGTATAATTAAAAATCATTCTGGTTCATAGAAATGGTAGTAGTAGGTCCCCCTTTAGGGTCACTGTCCTCACTAGCAATGAGTAGTGCACTGTGATTACAATACTGCAAATATATTAGCCTCCATATGTTTAAGCTGAAAGTTCTGGTTTCTTTGGAAACTCAGTTGAGTTATGTGATGTTTTACTGACACAGACCTATGAGAAGGCACATGAAGTTTTGAAAGTGTATAAATGGAAAATCATAAACAATGAGAGACCCCTATTGCATTTAGATGCTGTGTAATCTTTTGCTTGCCTTTTCTGAACATGCAAAGCTATGCTGTTCTTCACTTCATAGAGAGAAACTCATGGTAGTGCATGCTTTTAAACACAGTATTATGGAGGCAGATGAAGTCAGATCTCTGCTTTCCAGGCTAGTTGGGTCCAGACTATCCAAGGCTACATAGAGAGATCATGGCTCAAACAAAGAAACATCATATTTACTTAACTATCTGGAAGGAAGTAATGTTGCTCAGCTGCGGGTTTTTTTTTTTTTTGGTTTTTAATTTAATTTAATTTATTTTTTATTCATCTCCACAAACACTGTTTCCAATTCTAATAGTGCAAAAAGAAAGTAAGTATGCACAATTACCCACCACATGCCGTTAAAAAATAAAGTTTTAATTTTTAAGGATTATCTACAGTATTAAGATTTATTAATTTCTGTCTAATATTCTCAATTACACATTGAATAAAGTAGCATATAATATATGGAATCATAGTTATAGATTTATAGTCGATACTATATTTTTGAATTTTGATAAAAATTTCCCCCATGCTTGTTTGAAATATTATAAATATGACTTGATTGTGGTGTTTTGTTTATTTTCTTATTTATTTTGGTTATTTTATTAATTTCTCACTTTCTAATACTAAAACAATGCTCTATACTCATCTTGTGTGTATATATAATGTATATACTAAATTAATAACTATTTATTAACATTAACACAGAGAGTGCAATTCTAATATGTACATGTTTTACCTGTAGGTTATTACATATTTAAATTATTTTGAAAGGAATTTAGGCCAACTTATCTTTCCCTACCTTCCTCATTAATTTTTATCATGTTCAGTTACATTTAAACAATGTTGTATTATACATTCTATCCAATATTATGATCTATTAAATTTTGTATTATTATTTACAAATATTAAGGCTCAATTAAAAAATTGTTCAAAATCTTCCCAGCATTAAGAACATGTATCTTAAATCCATCACTGACAATATTAGAAGGAATTTTTAAAATAAAACTATGTATTTGTATTTTATGTGTATGCATGTTTTCCTCTGTGTTCTTATATATAGCACATACATACTTGGTGCTCATGAAGATAAAGTGTGTCAGATGCCCTATAACTGAAGTTTCTGAAGGTTATAGCCATAATGTGGATGCTAAGACTTGGAACTAGGTTCTTTCCAAGAAAAAGTGCTCTTTGCTCCTCAGACATCTCTCTAGTTCCTAGAAGAAATATTATAGTTCCTCAGACTTAAATTAAGATCATGGGCAAGAAGAAATACCCGAGGAATATTGTACAGCAAAGAAAAAAGTACCAAACAAGTTTCTCAATAATCAAGGCAACATACATCCAATTTAATATGTGTTACAAATGCACCCAATAGCTTAAGGTCTGCACCTCTACCTACACTCATGGTAGCTCATTGTGCCTGCTCACCCTCCAGCCCCCACCAAGAGCCCTGCTTATCCCAGATGGAATGCTATAAGCAGAGACTAAAGTAAGACTCCTGCCTGGAACCCAATGCTATCTGCTACCCCAAAGAGCCTACTTGAATTCATGAGGGATCAATATGCTTGCCCACAAAACCCAAGCCAAACCTTGGCCTGCCTCCCTGGGATTCAAGGCACATACATAAACATAATAAAAGCAATAATTTGCAAGCTAATAGGCAACATCAAATTGAATGGCAAGAAACTTGAAGCAATACCACTAAAATCTGGGACAAGACAAGGTTGACCAGTCTCTCCCTATTTATTCAGTATAGGAATTGAAGAAAAATAAGAGAACAAAAGTACATCCAGGATTTGAAAGGAAAGAAGTCAAAGTATCACTATTAGCAGATAGTATGGTAGTATATATAAGAAACTCCAAAAATTGTGCCAGAGACCACTTACAGCTTCAGCAAAGTGGCTGGATATAAACTTAACTCTAGGAAATCAATAGCACTCCTTTATACAATTAATGAATGGGCAAATAAAGAAATTAGAGAAACAATACCCTTCACAATAGCCACAAAGTAATATAAAATATCTTGGTGTAACTCTAACCAAATAATTAAAAGATCTGTATGACAAGATCTGCATGTCCCAGAAGAAAGAACTGAAGAAACCCTCAGAAGATGGAAAGATATCCCATGCTCAGGGATTGGTAGGAATAACATAGTGAAAATACCATCTTACCAAAAGATGATTCAATGTAATTCTCACCAAAATTCCAACACAAATTCTTCATATACATGGAAAGACCAATTCACAACTTCAGATGGAAAAACAAAAAAACCTATGGGGTTGTAATCCCCTTCAACTCCTTCAATCCAACTGCTAATCTTCTATTGGGGTCCCTGACTTCAGTCTAGTGATTGACTGTAAGTATCTATATCTGCCTCAGTCAAAGGACACTGTCTATAGGACAGAACAGCAACCTACAGATTGGGAAAAGATCTTTACCTACTCTACATCTGATAGAGTGCTAATATGAAAGTATACAAAGAACGCAAGAACTTAGACCCCAAATAATCAAAGAGCTCAATAAAAATGTGGGGGCTACAGAGCTAAACAGAGAATTCGCTCTCTGTCTTTAAACATATTTAACATTTTAAATTAATTATTTTATTTATTTACATCCAAATGTTGTCCTTCTTCCTGGTCACCCTCTGTAAGTTCTTCCTCTATCCCCCATCTACTTTGGTTTTGAGAGGGTGCTCCCCCACCATCTTCCACCTCACCCCACTAGCATCCTTCTTCCCTGTGACATCAAGTTTCTACAGGATTAAGCCCATTCTTTCCCATTATTTCCCACTGAGGCCAGACAAAGCATCCGTCTGTTACTTCTTTAGTGGGGGCCAAAGACCAGCCCATGTATGCTCTTTGGCTGGTGAATTAGCCTCTGGGAGCACTGAGGGGTCCAGCTTAGTTGATATGTATTTTCTTCCTATGGGGTTGTGATCCCCTTCAGCTCTTTCAGTCCTTCCCCTCACTCTTCCATGGGGTCCAGGACTTCAGTCCAATGTTTGGCTGTAAGTCAGCTGCTGGTAGAGACTCTCAGAGGACAATCATGTTAGGCTTCTGTCTGCAAGAATAACATAAAATCAGCTACATAAGGGATGGATTCCAAGATCGAAGGATAGAGACACCAATCTACCTGCAAAACTTTTTATCCCAAATTGCTCCTGTCTAAAAAAAATGCAGGCACAAAAAATGGAGCATAGACTGAGAGGATGTCTGACCAGTGAGAAGTCTAACTTGTGGTCCATCCCCTGGGTGGGCACTAATCCCTGACACTATTTCTGATGCTATGCTATGCTTGTAAACATGTGCAGAGCATAGGTGTCCTGTGAGAGTCTCTACCCAGCTGCAATAGAGGCAGATACTCACAGCCAAGCATTGGAAAGATGTGAATTCTTATGGAATGCTTAGGATAAGGATTGAAGGAACTGAAGGGGATGAAAATCCCAAAGGAAGACCATAAGTCTCAAGAAATCTGGAACCCTGAGTGTTCCCAAAGTCAGAGCCACTGATCAAAGATCATACATGAGATGCTCTGAGGTCCCTGGCATAGATATATATATATATATCCATCCAAGGGCTGCATTGTCTTGCCTCAGTGGGAGAGAATGTAGAGATTTGATGCAAAGAGTTGAGGAGATTCCAGGGAAGCACTCTCTCAGAGGTGAAAGGGGATGAGGAAAGATCTCTGTGAGAGGGTACTGGAGGGTAGTATTTGGGATATAAATTAAATTAATAATGATAATAATAATAATAATAATAATAATAATAATAATAATAATGATAATAATAATGAAACAACACATCCCAAAACCTTTGCGGAGTTTCAACCAAATTCCAAGTCTTTTAAGCACAACTTTACACTAATCAATTCATAAACAAAAATGCATCATACATTCAAAATTTATAATGAAGATCATACATATTTAAACGATGGTGGGAAAACAACATAAAAATAATGGGCATTCAATAAAAATGTTAGAATTATCAGAGAATGGCTACATAAACTATGTAAAAAGGTTTTAAATTTCTAAACTTGTATAAAGTGAGGGGTATACGGCATGCATTAGAAAAGATTTAAAATTTCAAAAAATGAAATGAGAAAACATACAACTTTGAATAGAAGTTTTTCACTTGATAACTTTGTTAGGATATCATGCAACATAGAAAGTTTATGTAAATTTTAAATTCCAGCACCACAGAAAGGACAATTGCTAAAAATTCTGAGATGTAAGTGAAAAAAGAAAAGTTTTGAAGTGCTTCCGTAGTGTTTGATACTTTGATCTTAAGATTATGTAAATAGATAAATTTTACAATAAGATAAAAATTCAGGTTTTTTTAATAGTGTAATATCCCCTATTCTACTAATATGGAGACCAAAAAATGAATATAAATAATGGGGATAAAAACATTTGAATATACTGGCCACTGTTGTGACATATTTAAAATAGGTCAATAATCTATAGATTAGCACATGTGAAACAGCTTTATATTCTTTATCTTCTTGATATATATGTTTTTAAATGACAGATGTACTAGTTTAGGACTAGTTTCTCCCTCATAGACAGCGAACTAAGGAATGAATTACACATGTATTCAGCAGTACCATAGAAGCCTATATTGATGTATTTCCAGGTCTATAATATGCTGGAAATTATGTATAGTATTCTCCTGTTCTTATTCAATTAGCAGCACTAAAAAGTTAAAATAATATCAAATCATCTGCCAGATATCACACTAGGATATTATAGAACAGAATAGCCTAAGAAAATATTCTTGTGGGTCTTTCCTTAGAATCGATACAACCTTACCTCAATTAGTGTTCAAATATATTTTTAACCTCAATCACTCACAAATATGTGTTTTTGGAACATTCAGAATATTAGCATATAAAATATTTACTATGTAGTATTCTTACAAGATTTTATAAATTGTTGTAAAAATTATTTTGTCAGTTGAGCTTATAAAGTAATGTCTGATTTTCGGCATAATTGAACTATATAAATTCAATGTTGGCTGAAACTTAAAATAAATTTGTTCTTCTGCTTATGGGTTGTAAATGTCAAATATGAAATACAATATTACAAAAATATCATAAAAACCTTCCAACAATATAGTGGTATTTTATTATGTCAATACCAAAATTCCATTATTTTGAAAGGTACTTTTGCCTATAAGGTTTAGGGTTATTGTTTGGCTCAGGGGTTGTTAAATTTCAGTACCACGGAAAGGAAACGTTAAAGAATGAATCGCACAAAGCAGATTCTGACATTTACAGCATGATTTGTATCGGCCCAAATGTGGTGCAGGTGTCTGAAGAATGTCTCCCTATTGGGTACTCAATTGTCATGGAATCTTTTAGTGAGGCACTTTCCAGTGTTCTGAGCTGACCAGTGAATACAAATCCAAGGTTTTGGATATCAAACTCTATTCTCTCAAATTTGAAAGATATTGAGGAAAATGTAACAACAGCAACACAAATTCAATTCTATTAAATATTAAATCTGTCCCATAAGCCTCTAGGCTACAAGCTTTCTGTGAGATGCCAACTTGAAAATGCCCAATGAATACTTTATATTTAGAGACTTTGGTAGGATCCAGAAGAGGGTCATGGCCAAGTTTTTATCCCTAGAATCTCTAAATAATGTCACATGACAAGGCAAAGGTTAATTCGGTTCTGAGGTAGCATTTAAGCTGCCAGTCAATGATTTCATCCTGGATCTTGTCAGTTGCTCAAAGTTATCATGAGTTATAAGTGGAAGTGGAGGGAGAGAATGAGACGGATCTGGGGATGTATGGTGGCTGTCTTTGCAAGTGGTATGTGGGACCACAACCATCAAGGAACTGGGCACAACACAAATGATTCTCCCTAAAGTCTCCAATAGATGTCAGCCCTTTTGATATATTTGTTTTATCATAGTAGGGACAATTTAGGCTTCTATTCCTAAAGCTAAAAGGTTATAAATAGTTACACTGAATTTATAATAAATTAATTATAGTGAAAATAGCAAAATAATATATTGCATTTTCATAATGATTAAAATACATGTGTATTTTATTTAAAGGTTTATTGTTTTTTTCAAATAAACAACTGCCTATAAATATTTCACAGACTAGAACATTTTATAGTATCAATTTATAAGAAATTATAAATTTTGATAAAAATTTATCTCATGAGTACATACTTCAGATTCTTAAGAAAACATCATTGTGGATACAGATGGTATATCGAGAGACCCATTTGTGGTAAAAACTTTAAAACTGTATGTTTCCTGGACAATCAGAATGTAAAATCAATGGGTATTCTTTTTTATTATGAACTCATTAGCTAAGGAACTTATTACAACTAATTGGGATAAAATTTCTTCTTTCAGTTAATATTTTGAAATGTTATTATCACATTTCAATCATAATCATCAGCTGAAGAACCTTTTTATGATTCATTAAAACTTTCTGAAAACACTGTTGTAAAATGAAAGTTTTATATAAAAATTTCTTACTTCAATCATGTCATTTTTTTTCAATATTCCCATTTTCCTTACCCAGTGAGAAATTTTCTTCAAAATTAAAAATATTTTCTTGTATATTTAAAATATTCAACTAGGTATAAAAATATTTAATTTTTACAAATGCTATTTTAACTAGACTAGGGTTGACTCAGACTTGAAAAGAAAACAAATGACTTTAATAACTTAAAAGATTCTTTCAATAGTCCCAAGCTTGACTAATTCTCTCTCTGTCTCCTCCTCCTTCTCCTCCTCCTCCTCCTTCTCCTCCTCCTTCTCCTCTTTCTCCTCCTCCTCCTTCTCCTCCTCCTTCTTCTCCTCCTCCCTCCTCCCCTCCTCCTCCCCTTCCTCTTCCTCTTCTTCTTTTTTTCCTCTCTCTCTCTCTCTCTCTCTCTTTCTCTCTCTCTCTCTCTCTCTCTCTCTCTCTCTCTCTCTCTCTCTCTCTCCCCCACCCCCGCTACTTTGAATTAGAGCACCAGTATTTTCATTGCATTTTCAAACAGGTTTATGTTATCAGACTAATTTTTTGAAAATATTCTCAAGGGTCTGAAGAGATGGCTCAGTGTCTAAAAGCACTGACTCGTCTTCCAGAGGTCCTGAGTTTAATTCGCAACAACCACATGGTGGCTCACAACCATCTGTAATGGAATCTAATGCCCTCTTCTGGTGTGTCTGAAGAGAGTGACAGTGTACTTACATACATAAAATAAATAAACCTAAAAAAAGAA
>LR750310.1:0-216285 GCA_902729485.2 Mus minutoides | reverse complement strand
GGTGTCAGCGTGAATTTCTCGCAGGCGAGGAAAGGCGCGTGCAACATAGTAGTTTTATTATTATGTGCCAACAGGAATTTCTTAACTGTTCTAGTCTATTTGCTGTTCTATATGCTTTTCATACCTTGAAAAGCACCTCCAGTTTTAGATTGGGGGGGTTCTTCAATAATTTTATAGAAAATTTATTTTGTGCATTCTACTTGAGTTTTTCTCTTCTTCTATAACTATTATTCTTAGATTTGTTTTTTATACTGATTCATATTTGCTGGATGTGTATATATACTTTTTTTCTTTGACTGAGGAGTCTACTTCTCATAGTCTTATCTTGAATGCCTGAAATTCTTTTTTAATTTCCTATATTTGGTTGAAGAAGCTTGCTTCTGAGTTTCATGTTCTAGTTCCTATTTTTTCCATCTCCAGTCTTTACCCAGTGTGGGTTGTCTTTATTAAATCAATTTCATGTCTTGAGAAATTTTCTTTGTATCATTCCATTTTTTTGTTTGTATTTTCATGGATTTGTTCATATCCTCTTTTGGGTTCTTATAGTAATTTATAAAATTAGGTATTTTGAAGTCCTTGTGTTGTGCTTTGGATATATTGCACTTCTCAAGGACTACTGTAAGCAGTGGTATTAGATCTAGGGAGAGATAATGTCCTGGCTATTATTTATTGTGTTTTCACAGTGGCATCTAGGAATCTGGGTTTGCAATGATTGTAATTCCAGATGATTTTATCTGGTTTTGTGTTTTGAGATGGATTTTCCTTTCTGTTGTTCTCTCTGTTTCTCTGGAGAGAGTTGTGATGGTGGGTTGCCTAATTGGAAACCTTTTGGAGGTCCTGCAAAGTATACCCACTGGAGATCTTGTGTAGAATGTTCTTTTAGGTATTGAGGGCTGACACTAAGGAATGGGGATGGGCTAGAAGGTTGAGTGGGTACATTGGTGGGAGAAAAGCTCTCTGTGTTTGACTAGGCTCTGGATCAATCCTTGTGAATTGGGGTAGAGAGGAAGGATAAGCCATAGCAGATGGTATTCTAAAAATCTGGGGATAAGACTATGGCACTAGAATTGTCTGAAAAGAGTGAGAGTAAAGATTTTATGTCTGATTCCCTGGTGTCTTTTGCTGTCAGGTTCCCAGGGAGTTCCTTCTGGATTTGGTAGATGAGAAAAAGGGGTAGTGTGGTACAGAAAGGCTATAGGAAAAAATCTGAACAATCCAGTATTTATTTATTTTTGAAAGTCATTATCACTGTGTAGTTCAATTTGGTCTGGAGTTCATTATGTATCTCAAGATGACCTCATACTTGGTAGGCTCCCAATTATTACTATTACAGGAAACAATATTCTGAGTGCTATGGATTTAATAACAATGTAGATGACAACCATTTCCAGTAGTTAAAAAATTATATTATCTGTGTTTATCAATGTAAATACATATTAAAAAAATCAAAATACAACTACATATATATTTTGGTGTATGTAACACAAGTCGCATCAAGAAATATCAATAGGTTATAAAATAACAATATGTAAATCTTTGCAAGGTATGGAATAGCTCATCATGGTGATTTTAAATTATTTTAAAGGATTCTACAATTCTGTATATGTGTTAATTGTGGGGCTGTGAAATTTATGACAAGTAAAAATACTTTAATACCTGCATTATTACTCAGTAAAATAAGACCTTCACGAATATATTTATCTGTATCTGACGCATTATAACAAATTTGTACAGATTAGTATGTGCCTCATATTAAAATACATATACACATTCTATAAATTCTATAAGATTAAACATATTTATCACATAACAATTCATCATTTGTTTATAAATGCCTTTATTTCCTTATATACAATTACTTTTAATTTAATTAGTTTACTGCTGAAGCACATTGATGATGTAATATCTTAGAAGTTAAAATTTCTTATCTTATAAATTATATCATTTACATATATTACTCAACTACAAATTTGTTAATTACTTATGATTCATTAATGTAAACATTATTATTAAGACATTTTTTTGTTTTATATAAATTTAAATTTATAGTAAAAAGAATTTTCAGTAGAGGAAGTAAAAAGGTTTAGAGTCTACTGTATTTGCAGCTCATATGTACATTACAGACAGATAAATAGAATCTCTTCAGTAGCCAGAACAAGAGCAAAATGAAAGGTAGATAACACCCTATGGTAAAGGGTATATTTATTTAACTTTTGATTCAATTAATATTTAACTACTCTTCTCTGAGATGTGAGGTAAGCCCATCTTGGTACCAATTTATATACTGTAGAAATTATATCATCTTTCAAAATCTTACTTGATGTCCTGACTGTTTGGATTATTTATATCTTTAATATTAATGAAAATATTGATTTTCTTTGCACAAATTATCTTCACCATGATATCCATGTTGAGATTTTTGAGAAATATACAATATTAATACAAATATTTATAAATGTGCTTACAAAATATCTTACAAAAAAGATCATAGATAACAAACATCTTCTGAGGTTTCACAAACAAAATCACCACAAATATAAGATCTTAATCTGCTTTGTTTAAAATGTGCTAGCCAACAATGAGTATTTCAGTGAAACACTGGAACACAATGTTACAGTGTGAGAAAGAATAAGGAAAGTGTAGATCTAAACTAGAGACTGCTCCGTTTCATGTCACTTACCTTGTGTGTTAGGAAAAGGAGATCATGAAGAAATGGTCTTATTATGAGCAGCAAACTGTTTCAGCCTGCTGTTTTAAGAACAGTATATCAAAGCAAGAGTCAGGATGAAGCTGGCTTCTTCAAGAAACCTGGATGCCATCATTTACTGTTCTGATTTCACTGAAGGTCAGAAAACAGCTCTTTTCCTGTGCTGAAAATGGACATTTGGTATGAGTGACTTTGATTGTACTAATAGGTAATCAACCAGGGTCTAGTACAGAAGTCTGTTCAAAGCAATATGGGTGGTTTTGTTTGTTTGGGGTTTTTATTTTTTATTTTTTGCAATTTTTATTTAACAGAGAGAATAAAAGATACTAGATTAATATACATTCAACACCTGTAAAGTATACCTGTATATGAAAGATCTTCCTATCTCTTCTTCAGCAGGAAAGGATTCATAATGTAGATTTCAAAATATCAAAAGTAATTGAAGGGAATCTTTAAGGTGGGAACTGGAATTGCCAGTCTTGGTTTCACAATGACATACAGGATGTTGTTTGCATCTTATCAGTTAATCTCACTGAACATTGTATTCAAGACTTAACACATCATCATTTGTTATTAGAATCCTCAAAAACATAATGGAAGTTGAATAAAGATTACTAAGGTCTATAACAGTTGAAGAGTATAAGGGTGGGCAGAAAGACAATAACTAGTGTTCAAATTATATTTAAAGGGAAATAATAGCTTCACTCTTTGGACAATTAAAAGACTCAATGTTCTGAAAGAATATATTAAACTATTGAGAAATGCTGAGAGGATAATGTGTTGTCTTCACAAATGTTATAGTTACATAATGAAAAATAAAAAAGAATGCTAATTAGATTTAACCTCTAAGCAACATAATCACATTCTTCTGACATCCTGTGTAGTACATGATAAACACACGATTTCTCTAACAATTTAATAGAGAGTTTACATTGGAACACTAGAGCAAAAGTCAAAATCACTATATCAAATTTCAAATATAAAGTATAAAATTTAAGAAAATAAAGCAATCAATACTTTGTTTCTAAAAGGAGAAACAGAAGGATGATTGTATAGTTTTTGTTTCTATGAGTGCAAAAAAAAAAAAAAAAACATTCTTTAAGGTTTTGTGGGCCAGGAAATTAGGCCAGCTTCAGTATGAACCTTCCTTTCATTCCTCTCCAGAGTCATACTTCAATGAATCTGTTACTTCATTATCATAATCTAATCAGTTCTAGAAATATCACCCTGCATTGCTATCATCTTCCAATGTTTGTTTGTTTGTTTGCTTTTAATTTCACAGCAGTCTTCATGAACTGTTCGTAGGTCCTGTGTATATGTATTTGTATGATTTCTCTTCTTATAATGAAAAAGGATGCCAGATTTGTCTGTGGCTGAACTATGTGTAAATTCTCAGAGCTGCTGCCAAGTAAATTGTGGGTTAAATGTGAGGGCCTGCATCTGGCCTGCCACAGGGCTAGAGCCCAAGAAGAACATGGGAAGTTTGACATTGCTGCCTGTGGGTTTTGGGCTGTGAGAAGCCTCAGGACTGGCTCTGGGTTAGGGGGTATGTGGAACTGCTGGAGTTGGCTGGGTAAGGATCCATGATGGAGGTGACCAGCAGGCTCTCAAACATCACAGTCACAGCTGGATGTCACAGAAGAGCTGAGAAGGAGTTTGGCCTGAGTGGCTGGCTGAGGGGAAAAGGGCAGGAGGAGGAAGCTCATGCCCTGGGAGGGAGAGCCAGGAGGCCTCCCAGCTGGAGCTGGTATGGCTCCTTAGAGGAGGACTTGCTCCATTGCTCCAGCAAGATAGATAATGATGAGAAGAGGCAGTCCACGGTTTTAAGGCATTTATTGTAGAAAGGCAGAGATAGGGAGAAAGTAGGGAAGTAGAGCTATGGCCACAAAGGGAGAAGGGAGAAGGGAAGGCAGAGAGATGGGGAGAAAGAGGGCAAGATGCAAGAGAGAGTCCATAGGGTAAGAGAGGGAGGAGGGGCAAGCAGTACCTTTTATAATGGGCCAGGCCTACCCAGCTGTTGCCAGGTAACTGTGGGGAGGAGCATACCTTGCTGTTGCCAGGTAACTGGGGATGGAGTCCAGACAGAATACCAGGAGCTTGCTGTGTTGCTTTACCTGACTGATGGTCACACACCTCTTTTTGGATGGGCTGTGGTAGGCTGCAGGACAGGAGCCAGGGGACCATGGGGCATGGCCAAACACCGGCCATCCCTTACAGGCTGAAGGCATCTATGGAGTCACCAGGTTAAAAGCCTGTGCTAGACCAGGGACCAGGCTGCCTATGCACAGCTCAGTGCCCCACAGTAAATATTTCTGCTGACATTTTAAGTGGTAAAGAAAGAGAGTGAAATATAAATTTTCTAAATTCACCACCTCTATACTGAATGTCTTTGGGCTTTCTTTACTCTATGAATCTGCTTATAGAAATAGAAACTTTGTGACCAATATGCTATGATTTTTCAGGATATTTGTCAAGAAGATATGGAATGGCTTTGGGGATAGTTTCAATATAAAATCAATTTCTGATAAAAATTCTTAAATTGAATATTTGGGGGACTGTCTTCTTTTGCCTCTATGCAGAAGAAACTACTTTTGAATCATCAGGTTAAATTCTTTTCACAGAATGAAGCTAAATGGAAGAGATTAAGTTGTTTTGGTTCTAGTCTCATTATTGGTATGTTAATTTGATTTATCTGCTCCCAAAGAGAAACAAAAATCAAATAATCAAATGGCAATTGTAAAGAATTAATACCTCAGGTAGTAGGGATGCGTGAAAGGGAGAGGCGATAGGCAGAAGAACTCTGCAAGGGGTGACCAGGATGGGAGGCAACAATTAGGATATAAATAAATAAAATAATAAAAAATTAAATGGCACTGGGCAGTGGTGGCACATGCCTTTAATCCCAATACTTGGGAGGTAGAAGCAGGTGGATTTCTGAGTTCAAGGCCACCCTGGTCTACAGAGTGAGTTGCAGGACAGCCAGGGCTATACAGAGAAACTCTGCCTTGAAAAACCAAAATAATAACAATAGTAATAACAAAATAAAAAAATAAAATAAAATGGCAATATATACTGAATATGATCACTGCCTAGCCCTGCTTTCCATTTTTATTTTAAAATGCATTTAATTTCTGATGATATTTTTCTATTGGTATCAAAGACAATGGTCATTTGTCAATGGGTCAAGTATCAGTGACTCAATAGTATCAAAGAAGAATGACTAAGAGCTCATAGAAACAGTAGAAACACATACATACACTAATGCACACCACAGATGACTTTTTACAATCACATATAAAAGTAAGTATATTTCCATACACATTGATGAAATATTAAAAGGAATTAATTACATCCTAACAAAAGCAATAATTCTTTCTCTAAAGAGATGATAAATGAAAATACTGTTTTGAATTCTATTTGTCATTGAATTGCTTTGTGGAGCTACTTAATGTAATTGTTAAACATAGACTAAAATGTGTTTCTTTTGTGAAACACATTCTGACTTTTAAGCAGACCCATTTAGCTACTATTGTATACTCTATGTAAATATTTGAACTTTTAAATGCATGTAATGCATGCATAGAATAATAATTGGTAAAATGATTCCATGAATTTGAATGATGATAGGGAGAAATATATGGCAATGTTGGAAGGGAAGAAAGAAAAGAGGGGATTCTATAATTAAAATAAAATATCAAAAATAAACAAATAAAATGTATGTAGGAGAATATGTGTATTCACACACACACACACACACACACACACACACACACACACACACACAAAATTGTATCCAAGCTCACATCTACAAATAAAATTTAAAAACTAAAGGAATTAACTGAGAATAAGTAATATGTTTGCCATCGTGATTAAGGTACTCACAACAAAATTTGCTTGTCTCAAGTAAATAGTATTATACTGTATGAATATAATCTTGTTCTTTTCTTTTTATTCTTTCATAGATGCTAGCTGATTATACTGCTGGTCAATAATAATGTTGTAGTGATCATTGGTGTGTAGGTTTATCTTGGAAAAATTGATCTCCTTGCCCTTGAAGAGTATAAGCTTTTATGAGTTTACAACTATAAACTACATCTCTTTTTGCTCGATTTGGAATTGCAATGCAAAGTATATTATTAAAATTATTTAGTGTGATACTTACAGTAAATAAATTTACAATAGCCATTGTAAATGTGCAGCTGGGGCAGACTGCTAGCTAGTCTTGCTTCCCTGGCAACACCATATTCTGAGCCAGCCCAGAAGATCGGCTGCACTCAGAGCATTTGGTAAGAACACTCAGGAAGTGCCACAACTGCCTCTGTGAGCCTGGTGGACATATAACCACCCAATCCCTTCCCTTCTGCCTGGTCCTTTCTGCTAGGGCAGACTGCTAACTAGTCTGCTCCCAGGAGACACCAGGCCTGGAAACAGCCCAGAAGATCCACTGTACTCAGGGTAGTTGACACCACAGGCAGAGGCATACCAGCAGATATGCTGCTCACAGAGCAACTGACACTGAAGCTTGAGTCATCCAAGGAGATCTGCAGGCAATGGAGCAACTGATAGCCAGATTCTATGCTCCCTTGAAGACACCACAGGTTGAAGGCATCCCAGTAGCTCCTCTGTACACTAGGCAACTGGACAACAGACACTAGAGTATGAAGACCTCCTGAAGGCTCTATGGCAGGCAGGGAAACTGATTCAACAGATTGAAAGCCTCCCTAGAATTCTGCTACACACAGGAAAACAGAAACCACAGTCAGTAGACACCCTCCCCCCCAGCTCCAAGAACATCTTCACACAGGACAACAGCTTGACTGTTCCTCTGAAGACTTGACAGTCGGAAGGCCTTCCAGGAGATCTACTGCATTCAGGGCAACAGATCTTTGCCCCTCTGAAGTGCCCCCAGTTGGATGGCCCCACAGGTAGTCTGCCACAGCCATTGCCTCAGGCCTACCAGGAGACCTGAAGCAATCCAGTGACAAAAACAAATATATTAGGACCAACAGTCAACTGCCTTTAATGTGTCTTAATATTAATGGAATCAACTCACCCATAAAAAGACATAAACTAACAGACTGGATATGCAAACAAGATCCGGCATTTTGATGCATACAAGAAACAAACTTCAATAGCAAAGACAGACACTATCTCGGAGTAGAAGGATAGAAAGAGTTCTTTGAAGCAAATGGTCCCAGGAAACAAGCTGGAGTTGCAATCCTAATATCCAATAAAATAGACTTTCAACCAAAAGTTAATCAAGCATAATGAGGAAGTACACTTCATATTCATCAAGGGGAAAAATTACCAAGGGATAGTCTCAATTCTGAACATCTATGCTGCAAATGTAAGGGCACCCACACTCATAGCAGAAACTTTACTGAAGCCCAAAACACACATTGAACCCACACAATAATAGTTGGAGACTTCAACACCCCACTCTAACCAAGGGACAGGCCATTAAAGCAGAAACTTAAGAGTCATAGTGAAACTAAGAGAGGTTATGAACCAAATGTATTTAACATATATCTACAAAAAATTTCATCCTAAAACAAAAGAATATACCTTCTATACAGCACCTTGTGCCACCCTTTCCAAAATCGACCATATAATTGCTCACAAAACAATAAAATAAACTCAAATAAACCAGTAGCCTTCCTTTATACAAATGATAAACAGGGTGAGAAAGAAATTAGGTGACAACACATGTTGGTGAGGATGTGGAAAAAGAAGAAAACTTCTCCATTGATGGTGGGATTGCAAACTGGTATAACCACTGTGGAAATCAATCTGGAGGTTCCTCAGAAAATTGGAAATAGGTCTACCTGAAGACCTAGCAATAACACTCTTGGGAATGTACCCCAAAAGTTCCTCACCATGACATAGGGCATGTGTTCCATTATGTTCATAGCTGCCTTGCTTATGATAGTCAGAAGCTGTAAACAACACATATGTCCCATGATGGAAGAACAGATACAGAAATGTAGTTAATTTACATGACAGCTATTCGAACAAAGACATCCTGAGTTTTTCAGGCAAATGGATGGAACTAGAAAATATCATTCTGAGTGGGGTAACTTAGACCCAAAAGGACATGCATGGTATGTACTCACTAATAATTGGATATTAGGAAAAATAAAGAAAGAAAAGAAAAGGAAAAAAAAAAGAAAAGAAAAGAAAAAAGAAAAGAAAAGCCAAAAACCTAAGATACAGCCCATTGAACTCAAAAAAAAAAAAAAAAAAAAATCGACAAGCTGAAATGCCCAAGTGAGGATGCCTCAGTTCCACTTGGGAGGGAGAAGAAAGCAAGCACAAGCGGGGAGGGAGGGACCTGGAAGGGAAAGGGGCTGGAGGGATAGAGAAGGGTACATGGTTGGGTATTAGGTGAGGGAAAAGATTTGAAATCACTGAGGGCAAGCAGAAAGATTGGAAACATCAATCTCGGATGGTAGGAGGTTGGGGGACCCTCCAAAATGTACCAGAAACCTTTGAGGTGAGAGACTTTCAGGACTCAAAGAGAGGGACTCTAGATGAAATGCCCTACATTGGGGAGAGGGAACTTGTAGAGCCTACCTCCAACAGAAAGACAGGGCATCAAGTGAGGGATGGGGTTGCCATTCCACAGTCAAAACTCTGATCCATAATTCTTTCTCTCTGTCAGAATTGCAGGGATGGAAATGGAGAGGAGCCTGAGGAAAAGAAGGTACAGAGACAGGCCCAAAGTGGGCTCCAGCTTAAGCGGAGGCCCGAGGGCCTGACACTTACTGAGGCTATGGAGTGCTCACAAAAAGAGATTTATCATGACTGCCCTCCAAAAGACCCAACAAGCAGCTGAGGTATAGATATCTATACTATACCAATGGACAGAAGCTGCTGACTTCTGTGGTTGAATAAGAGGAAAGCTGGAAGAAGCTGAGGAGGAGGGCGACCCTGTGGGAGGACCAGCAGTCTAAATTAACTTGGATCTCTGAGATCTCTCAGATGCTGGAACACCAACCAGGAAGCATATACCAGGTGATATTACTTCCCCAACAAATATACTGCCGGGTAATCCTCAAGACCCTGGAGCCCCCCAAGGAGTTTATAGGTCTGGTGGGATGGGAGTGAGGACATCCTCCAGGAGTCAGTGGACAGGGAAGAGGTATGGCATGTGGAATAGTTGGTGGATGGACCAGGATGGAATTAAAATCTGGAGTTAAAAAAATAACAGTACAAAACATAACAACAACAACAAAAAAAGAAATTAAAAAAAATTTAAAATGCATACCGAGATATTTACTTCTGTGTAATCCTTTCTGTAATTTTAGTTTTATTGTATCTCTTACATTATTTGATTAGAAAAAAAGGAATGTTAATGAATGTTTAAATCAAGAGACTATGTCCTAAATTATTATCTTTCTTTTAAGAATATTAACTTTCAATTGTACTGTGTAATTTCTAGAAAGAATGTACTTTGCAATATACCATATAGTTATTATTTAAAAGTATCTTCTATACATGTATTTCTTGCATGAGTATAAATTGAGTAATTTTTAAAATAATAATTCACATTTTGTTATTCAATAAATACTTCCAGAATGTTGTACTAATTTGAAATTTAATATTTAATCGATTTTAGCTATTTTTATGTATATGTGTCTATGTTGGTAACAAAGCCCATCTGGCGTTCAGAGGGCAATTGTGGCTGTTGGTCCTCTGCTTCCATTGTCTTCATACTGTGGTGGTCAGGACGGAGCACAGCATTTTTACCTACTGAAATACTATGGTCCTAAATTGAGTCATTTGACAAACGTGCCTGTTTGTTATTCACTTGGAAATTAGGAGATTTAAGTTGGTAATCTTAAGCTAATTATTAGTTCTATGTGATTACTAATGTTAACGTCATCTGGTACATTGCATATAGATTTTTCTCTAAAGCTCAACTTTCCCAATCATTATGGCATCAGAGGAATACAATTTAAAATAATGAGATCTTAAAAATCACCCCACTACCCTATGAAACTAAATTATCAAAAAGACAAAAAGAGGAAGTTTTGGCAACCATGTAGACAAAAGGGAGCACTGTTAGAAGGGATATAAGTTAATAAACCATTGTGAAAGATAGTATGGTTATTTCTCAAGAAGTAAAAATTAGAACTATCATATGATTCAAATTTCAAATAATGGGTAATCATGCAAATGAAGTAACATGAGTGTGTTAAAGAGCCACCAGTCTTTCAGTATACACTATAGTGCTATGAGTAAAGAAATAAAAACAGTCATAGCATCTGTCATCTAATGAGTGAATAATGAATGAATGTGGTATAAGTATACATCAGAACACCCCTCTCAAGCATACATCAGAACACCTCTCAGCCAGAAAGAAGATGAAATCTTACCATATGTAACAACATGGACAGATTGGAGATAACCATGTTTACAGAAATAAAGCAGGTATAGTGTGAAAATACTGTATTGCATATGTATGTTCAGAATGTTAAAAATTAGATCATAAAAGTTGAAACTAGACTAGTGATGAACAAAACCTGGGGAAAGTTTGAAAGAAATATAAGACAAAAAAAATATCAATGATTCTTGATTATCAAATATCACAGAAGTTGGATGCTTAGCTGCAAAGTACAGTAGCAATATATAATAAAAAATTAAATTAATTTTAAAATATACTTGGTTATTTAATTAATTTATCCTAAACTAGATTGAGATAACAAGGTATATGTGGAGAAAGGGGAACACTCCTCCATTGTTGGTGGGAATGCAAGCTGGTTCAACCACTCTGGAAATCAGTCTGGTGGTTCCTCAGAAAATTGGACATAGTACTACCAGAAGATCCTGCAATACCTCTACTGGGCATATATCCAGAAGATATTCCATCTGGTAACAAGGACACATGTTCCACTATGTTCATAGCAGCCNTGTACTCACTGATATGTGGATATTAGCCCAGAAACCTAGACTACCCAAGATACAATTTACTAAACACATGATACTCAAGAAGAAGGAAGATCAAAATGTGGACACGTCACCCCTTCCTAGAATTAAGAACAAAGCACACATTGAAAGAGTTAAAGAGAGCATTTGTGAAGCTGAATCCAAAGGATGGACCCAACGACTGAGGCTGCCAGGGATCCATCCCACAATCAGTCACCAAACATAGACACTATAGCAAATGCCAGCAAGATGGTCCTGAAAGGGCCAGGATATAGCTGTCTCGGGGGAAAATATACCAATGCCTGGCAAATATGGAGGTGGAAGCTCACGATCAGCTATTAGATGGAACACAGGGTTCCCAAGGAAGAAGGAGCTAGAGAAAGTACCCAAGGAGCTGAAGGGGTCTTCAAACCTATAGGTGGAAGAATAACCATGAACTAACTAGTACCCCCTGGGCTCGTGTCTCTAGCTGCATATATAGAAGAGGATGGCCTAGTTGGCCATCAGTGGGAAGAGAGGCCCCTTGGTTATGCAGACTTTATATGCCCCAATACAGGGGAATGCCGGGGCCAAGGGGTGGGATCAGATGGGTAGGGGAGCAGGGCCGGGAGCGGGGGTAATAGGGAACTTTCTGGATAACACTTGAAATGTAAATGAAGAAAATATCTAATAAAAGTTGAAAAAAATTAAATAAAAAAAAAGAAGAAAATAAAGAGATTCAGGAAGATTCTACACAGGTAGGATTTTTGTTTCTTTGTTTTGTTTGTTTGTTTGTTTGTTTATGTTTACAAAGGCTGGTAGACTCCTGAGTTCCAGGTCAGCCTGGAACAAAAGGAATTAGGTCTAGGCTAGTTAGGAATAGGATTTTCTGTGCAAGGTCTCACCCAGATAGCTTATTGTCTGTGCTTGTGTTTGTTGTCATTTTCTAAGAATCAAGGGTCTTGGGTCATGGAATGCTGATTCATGAGATACATGTATCTTCTGAGTAGGATTTATTTTGTGCATTACATGAAACCATTGCTGAAGATATGTAAAATGGTTTCCTTGCTCCTATTTTTAGAGCATAAACTTAATAAATTTGAGCTTCTCTTTTATGTATAACTAAAATTTAACCGAACAAACTAGCCCTTGATTCTTTAACAATGGGGTTTAGTAATAGAACAATCTCACCATGATACCTCAGTGGAGAAACTTTGGATAGGTATTTGTGAATGAATTTTTGAGAATTTTCCTTTCAATTGCTCAATGAATTGGGTCATTATTTTTAAGAATTAACTTGTTCATAACTTAATTAGTTAGTACTATATACCAAAATGTCTTGGTTAACACACTCTTACAATATTTCTTGATAACATGTATCATGATGTCTCCAAAGTTTGGACATTTTGTTTGAAATTGCTTTGTCTATTTAGAGTTTATTTTGCTTTCATAGAAGTTTTTTTTTTTTTCAATTGATTTGAATCTTTGAGTTGGATTCCATAGTATGGTACTTTTAACAGTATCTTTTTCTTCTCTCTCTCTCTCTCTCTCTCTCTCTCTCTCTCTCTCTCTCTCACTCTCTCTTTCTTTCTTGAATTCTTCTTTTGGGTGTGTAGATACCTATTCCATTTCTCTCTCTTTAAACTTTCAATTACATTTCATTATTTTTTTCAAATTTATTTAGTATTCTCTCATATATTATATCATGACCACAGTTTCTCCTCTCTTCTCTCCTTCTATTCCCTTCCCCTGCCAAAAAACTTCTCTTTACTTCCTCCACCTACTCTTCCTCCATTTTTCTTCAGAAAAGAGGGAGATTCACATGGATATCAACCAAAGATAGCATTTCAAGTTGCAGTAAGACTAGGCACCTTTCCTTGTATTAAGGCTAAACAATGAAAAACAAAACAAAACAAAAAAAGATCCCAAAAGGAGACGAGAGTCAGAGACAGACATGGCTCCCACTGTTAGGAATCACACTAAATGATCAAGCTTCACATTGTAACATATATGAAGAAGGCCTAGGACAGACCCATGACGGCTTCATTGGCAATCAATCAGTGACTGATCTAGTTTGAGATCCATGCCACAAGAGCAAGCTCTCCCCTGACAATACTGCCTGAAGGGCCAGAGAAACAGAGGCCAGATAACATAGGATAGGACAAAACATGACCAGTAAAATAGAAAAATTATGAGGAGGAGGAACAGGAGGAGGAAGAGAAGAAGAAGGAGAAGGAGAAGGAGAAGGAGAAGGAGAAGGAGAAGGAGAAGGAGAAGGAGAAGNGTTGTGCCAGCACCATTTGTTGAAAAGGCTGTCTTTTTTCCACTGGATAGTTTTAGCTCCCTTGTCAAAGATCAGGTGAGCATAGGTGTGTGGATTCATTTCTGGGTCTTCGATCCTATTCCATTGATCTACCTGTCTGTTGCTGTACCAGTACCATGCAGTTTTTGTTACGATTGCTCTGTAATACAGCTTGAGGTCAAGCATGGTGATTCCACCCCTGATCACTTATTTATGTTTATGGTTGTACAGTTCTTTGGTGTGACAGAATTTTCATATTTTACTCTTGGTTAATTTTCTTAATTATTGTGGGTATCTGTTCCTCTGGTTAGTTTTATATTTCCAGAGTTTTTAAAATATCAATGTCTCCTTAAACCAAATGACATGTTTGTTTTCTCTTCTTGCTAGAGTCTAAGGTACCAAATTACAGGGCTTGTCTTTCATTTGGTGGGCTCTATGTTTAGAACAATTGTGTGACATATGGAGATTAAAAGTAATTGTTATGAACAAGTAAATACATGAGAAAAGAAGAAAATGGATAAGCAGATTATAAAATTTTCTAGTTTTGGCACCATATATTTCTTCCATAGAATAATAATTCATTTCTTATAGCTACATCATAGTTCTATATTGTGCACTAAGACCTAACAAAATCTAAAGTCACAGACTGTTTTAATTTGATCATTCCAATAAATTAATCTTAACTATAGAGGCAGGTTTTATTCTCATATAAAACCAAAAATATATAAGGACAAACCAGAAATGCATTTATTTTTCATCATATTTGGTATCTTTTCATAATATGAGAAAATATGTCTTTACAACATGATATTAGATTGTGATAAGTTCTGGTTTATAAAGTACAATGTATTTGAAGATTGCTCTCACAGTATTCCTGTGTGCATTATACATGACTATTTCTCAGTAGGGTACTCATACAAGAGTACTCTCATCCTGGACTTGAAATATAAATATAGCTTTCTTGTGGAAAATGAAACTCTAAGATTATTGTTCTTAAAACTTGTATATTAGTTTGTTCAGGAGAAGCAGAGACTTGAATTATACCAATATCTTAAGGGGGAAAAAAGGATTTGAAAAATCTGTTATTCACTCTTCCCTGTACCTCCTGACATTTACATGATAGAGAGGAACTTTGCAGAATTTAAATTAGACATAATAGATGCATTTTAGAGAATTTTGTGGTAAATGACCCGGCATTTGTAAGAAAATATATATGAAGCTTTAATAGTTTATCTCGCTGGATGATTATTGCAAATTTAGTGCCGATGAAGCAATGCTCAGGTGCTCTACAAAGCAGCTCCCAACAGATTTCCCTGTGAGCTCCAAGGCTTTAAGAAATATTTACTGTTGCTTCTCTGGTACAGATTAAAATGTGAAAGAAAAGGGTAAGAAAATGTGATCATTTTAATGCATTGATGATAGCTGTAGTTTCAAAGTATTCTTCTGTAAATGAAAGTATTTAAAGCCCTCAGTGAGCCTCCAGGCAATCCAGCACCTCCTTATTCCTGCTGTGTTAGAAACATTTATAACCCAATTGGATTTTTAGAAATCCCCATTTCAGGAATCTACATTCAAGTCTGATCTTACCTCAGAGGTGAAGGATGCCTCAGGCCTAAACTTCACCCTGGCAGCCATGAGAAAGCCCTACTGAAGCCAGGCAATGTCATTTGCATAGTTAAGTCTGAGAAGGCAAAGACTTTCCCCAACATCAGAATGAAACAGAAATATTATGATAAATGATTTCAAATCATATACAACATTCTCTGTGCGATTTTTTGTTTCTGTGAACAACTTCATCAACACTGAAAACGTAATTCCTAGATAAAATTAAATAGACATCTTTGAAAATGTTCAAAAATGGAGTTATTACCTTACAGACAAGGAAAAACATCAATCTACTAGAATTGTTTTATATAAAAAGAAATATGTTTACATTTGTCAGTTCATTTTTAATGTTTGTATTTCTTACAGTTAGAATCTAGAGTGTAATTTCACTTTATATGGATTTTTTAATATTATCTATAACAGAGGGAGGTGTGCTTAATAGTCCATAGACTAACAGGGAGGCTTTAGAGGAAATGAATCTATTTACTGAGGGGAACGATTTGCTTTAATATAGACTGCCAGCAAGAGACTAATTGTTCATCTAATGTAGAGAGTTTTATTATTTCAACTAAAACAACAGTGCTATTACCACACACAGAACATTCGCTACCTTTTTTGTGTTATTTAAATTGATAAACATTGAACTATGCTTTCATAGTCATATATAGAAGCCCTAGGACTGGTTGGGACTGTATTGTGCTGCAGATCATATAAAAATGATAATAAAATTAAAAAAAATTAAAACCCTTGGCTACATAGCCGTAGTATGATAGAACTGATAACCATACAGGGAGGAATTTGAGCCACAGAGGGAAGATGAATCATTGAGGTAGAGCGATTACACCCCTCTTCTTCTAGAATCAAAACCCAAGAGCAAGAGCAGCTTCTATAAATAAAGAAATGAATATCCACTCTAATGACGCTCCATTGCAGTAATGTTCACTGAAGCCTAAGCATGGTAACACATGTATGCTCATCTCTTCTCTTAATGCTTATTACTGAATTGTATTTAGACTGTAATATATGTCAAGATTATTTGATTTGTACTTACTCCCAGTAGTAAACAGCTCAAACAAAACAAGATTTTATGTTTATATTAAGAGGATTTCTTACAATTCCATGTTGCTTCTCTCTAGGCAACTTATTCCTTCAAAAAATAGCAACTACACTGTACAGTCACCTCTGAAAACAAAGGGAATGCCTCTACAGAGATTGTCTATGAGCTGCTTGCTTCTTTTGTCTTCTACTTGTGGCTCTTTTGGTCTGAATTTATGTTGCTTTCAAATTATATCATCTCTGCAGTGCTACATTCCTATTAACTGTGCTAGAACCAGAAAATTCACCTTTTGCCCCGATTCTCTTCTCCTTTTAGATTTAAATCTGTTTATTTAATAGATGTTATTTGTCTGAATTTTCTGTCTTTATTATTTTCATCTCTATTTGATTTTGTTTCATATACTTAAACTCTTTTGTTAGTGCATATTGCATACAAACTCACATTAGCAAATGTTTAGAATCAATATAGTAAAAATGGCTATCTTGCCAAAAGCTATCTACAGATTCAACGCAATCCCCATCAAAATTCTAACTCAATTCTTCAAGGATCTAGAAAAGATAATTAGCAAGTTCATCTGGAATAACAAAAAACCTAGATTAGCAAAAACTCTTCTCAACAATAAAAGAACCTCTGGTGGAATCACCATGCCTGACCTCAAGCTGTACTACAGAGCAATCGTAACAAAAACTGCATGGTACTGGTACAGCAACAGACAGGTAGATCAATGGAATAGGATCGAAGACCCAGAAATGAATCCANCTGAAAGAGACCTGATATAGCTGTCTCATGGGAGGCTATACCAGTGCCTGGCAAACATGAAAGTGGTTGCTCACAGTCAGCTATTAGTTGGAACACAGGACTCCCAAGGAAGGAGCTAGAGAAAGTACCCAAGGAGCTGAAGGGGTCTTCAACCCTATAGGTGGAAGAATAACATGAACTAACTAGTTCCCCCCACGCTCATGTCTCTAGCTGCATATATGGAAGAAGATGGCCTAGTTGGCCATCATTGGGAGGAGAGGCCCCTTGGTCATACAGACTCTATATGCCCCAGTACAGGGGAACGCCAGGGCCATTACGTGGGAGGAGGTGGGTAGGGGAGCAGGGCACGGATGCGGGAGGGTAAGGGGAAATTTCTGGATAACATTTGAAATGTAAATGAAGAAAATATCTAATAAAGAGAAAAAAAAGAAAAAAGAAAGAAAAAAATATTGGATCCTCACTGGGACTCCCCTCAGATATCCTGTCTTTGATTGTGTTATAGAGATACTGAAGCTTTGGTTCTGAAGGACTGGCCCCTTCACATGCCCCAAAAGTTCTTATGTTGAATTCCAAAAGTTCATGTTTGGTAGATGTTGGGGTAGACCTACTCAAAAACCTAGATCTGAGCCATGTTGTAAGTGTAGAGGGTAGATATGGAGAGACAGGGAGATGAGTGGAATTGTAGTATATGATGTAAAATTCACAAAGAATCAATAAAAAGTTAAAAAAAGAAAATTTTATTCAATGCTTATACATGTGTGTATTCATATATTTAATAATTTTTGAAAATTCTTTACATATATGCTATGAAATATGTTCATATCTACCACCATCTCCCCCTCTTACTTTCTGTATTTATTCTCTCATTGGGACATCTGTGTTTTATCCAGCTTCTGTCTATTATGATAAGGCTGTTATTAACATAGTGGAACATGTGCCCCTATGGCATGGTGAGGCATCATATGGGTATATGCCCAAAAGTGGTATAGCTAGGTCTTCATGTAGATCTATTTCCAAATATTTTTTAAGAGCCTATAGATTGATTTCCAGAGTGGTGCTTTCTCATTCCTCTTTTGGTTTTGCTAACTCCTTCCTTGATTCTATGTTTCTCAATTTACTTTTCTGTGATATTGCTGGAGATGATGACTAGACCTTATTTCAAATTATACTACACTGCCATAGTAATAAATTCAGCTTGATATTTGCATGAAACCAACTATGCAGGTCAATGGAGTAAAGTTGAGGGCCTAGATATATATCCATATTGATTTTTGTTTTAATAACAAATTATTGATTTTTTTCACAATTATTCCAAAAACGTACACTGGATCAACGAGATTACCTTCAAGAAATGGCTATGAAAGCAAGTGGATTTTAGCATTTATAATAATGACCCTAGATACTATCTCACTGTGCATAAAGCTGGACTCTAAGTATATCAAAGACTTCAGTACAAGATCAGGTACTCTAAAATCACTACAAGAAAGAACAGAGCATATGCTTTGATATACAGGCACAGAATATCCTATGGATAAACATCACATATAGTATATAAAATAAGACCAAAATCAATTAATCGAATTTCATAGAACAATAGCAAGAACAACAACACCAAAAAAAAAGAAAAGAAAAGAAAAGAAAAAGAAAAAGAAAACCCTTCAATACGTAAAACAATAAAATGAGAACAAAACAAAAAAGAAAAAAAATTGGAAAAATTAGAAGGGAACTGACAAAATAAAAGAAAGTTTTTGCCAAGTTTTCCTCTATTCTAGTTTGCTTGATTTGGCTATGATAAGCTCTAAAACCAGCAAACACTAGGGAAGAGGCATTGTTTCGTTTTATAATCCCAGGTATAATGCCTCAATGAGGGAAGACAAGGCAGGGATGCAAGGTAGCAACATAGAGCAGATAGCATGGAGAAATCCTGGCTTATCAATTCTAACTTGTTCTAAGGCAGATTTTTTATACAACTGATGACCATCTGTTTATGGGTCTTCCTGCCTACAGTGGGCTATACAATCACTCATAAATCAACAATCAAGACTAATTGAGGTACAATTTTAGATAAGGTTCACCTTTCTACACTTGACTAGTTAAGTTGGGTTTGGGGTTTGGACTCAATGGACTTCTGTGTACTTTTTGCTTTATTAATTTGTGTGTGTGTTATTGTTTTATATTGTTTCCTTATTTTGATACTTTAATTTTAGTATTTTTTTGTTAGACAGGGACAAACACACACACACACAGGGTGGGTAGATGGAGAGGGAGATGAGGGAGATATGGAGAAAGGAAGAGAGAGAGCAGAGTTTGATAGTGACTGACATGGGGGAGATCTGGGAAGAGGTGGGGAAGAAGAAAGAGTCCAACTAAACTTTATTGTATAATTTAAAACAAAACTAACCCATACATCATTCAACATAACATTAGAGTCTAGAATATACAAAGAACTAAACAGAGAAAAATACTGGGAAAATAGACAAGCCAACTTTAATAAAATGTTCACAACATAATTAGCCATTGGGAAAATGCAAATGAGTGTAAGTAGTTGAAGAAAGGGAAATTCAAGGAGTAAAAAGAAAGACTATTCTAATGGAATAGGTATGAAACATCATATGGAAGCCTTTTATCTCACAACCCAACATGAAACAATAGTATATTTTACATTTAACCTTACCTTTCCAGTTTTGGTAATTTTAGTTAGAATGGTCCCCATATATATGTTTGAATGTTGGTCTCCAGTTGTTGGAACTGTTTGTAAAAGATTAAGAAGTGTGATCTTCTCAGAGAAGGTATGTTACTGGGGATAGCCTTTGAAATTTCAAAAGCCCATATCATCCAATTTCCTGCCTTTGCCCTGAGATTGTTATTACAATGTGAGTGTTCTTGGTCTAGAGCCATGCATGTATGTTCTCTCCAAGGCTACCCACCATGATGGTTATGGACTGTCCCTCTGAAACTGTAAGGCTACCAAAGATACTCTATCAGTGCCATGGTGGTGTTTCACACAGCAACAGAAAAGTAACACAGCAATGTTTCTTATCATTGACAAGTGCAGGAAAGAGGATGAGCATACAGTAGCAATTAATAAGCAAGACTAAATAAACTAGAAAAGCATGTTATTAAGATTCTCAAAAATATAATTATCTGAATTTTTCTTAAGGATATTTTTATTTATTATTATGAAGTTTGGAATATTTGGCTTTTTAGGGAGAGTTTATAATTATGAAATTGGTTTCAAGTTGTGTCTGACATAAGTGAATGTTGAAGGTGATACTATCAAACCTCAAAGGTGTAAACAATGATGTGGACACAATAATTTTTATATAATGCAAATAACAGAGATATGGTAAAAATATGGACAGGGAAGAATATATGAAATTGTTGTATATGCTACTGAATAATAGGCAGAGAAGGTCTCAATGCGAAGCAACAGGAAGTCAGGTTGACCTATAATTTGCTGAGTAAAAAATAAACAAGCTTGTAAGCACTGGACTTGAATTTTTAACTGAAGGTACTTTGTAAAAAGCATTTTTTTGTAACTTAAAAATCTTTTTTATGCATACATTAAAAAATGGAATCTGTTCTGGGCCAAAGAGTTTCTCGTTTCCAGTTGTTGGGTGCTTTAAAATTCTGTATTTATTTTAATAATTATCTATTTAATATATATAACTGAAGATCTCATATGTAAGTATGGAGAAAAAACTTTCAGCCTTGCTAGAATTTTAACAGCCATGGTTAAAATAATTATAGTTGTTTTAATCAATTAGCATAATTTACTTAGGAGACCTAATAACTTTAATGATGTATTTATACAACATTTGAATATTTATTATAATTTCAGTCAACCAGAACAATTGTTATAATCCATAAGTTATAAATACATCCACTATGTAAATAGAAAACCTTCATCAATTAATTACTTACTCTGCACTTGTCCTTATGAAAAATTCATAGAAGCTCCACTGAAAGTAATTATACCACATTAGGTGTAATCACTTGCCAAATCCCATGTTTTAAATCAATCATTTTTTTTCTTCATATGTTTGAAGTAATTTCAGAAGTAAATAATCACAAAGCTCAACAAATGAGATAAACTGGGTAAAACAAATATTGGGACATCTATTACAAAACGAGAGGACAAAGGGCATATTTCTGGTAGCTGCACCACATCTTTTCTCTAGCTGGAGGTAGTGGGAAAATAGCACTAAGAACTAACTTCTCAGTTAAAATATTAAAAAATAGATCTATGTTCCAATGAGATAGAACATGAGCAGTAAGTACGTGGCAGACAGACTACTCAATGCCAATACAGCTTTTTATTTGTTTGTATGTTTTACAATGTGCTTGACATTTCCACAAAGGTGACTGATTACACAGTTAAAGTACATACTGCATCCAAATCTATTTCAATTATAATTTAAAAAATCCATAGGTACTTTTATTTTAAAACTGAAGATATATATATCAGAAATATGCAAACCAACTACTTGTTTTGAAGTTTACAGAGCTAGCAAATACCTCCAGTGAAATAAAGGAATTATTCTGGCTTATTCTGCCAGAGTACTCTTCTGGACCTTACAGACAGTTAGTTCTAATCCTGATTTTCTCAGTCAGTGGCATTGAACATGTCATTTTTGGTTTGTTTCTCAGTCCTGCCATCTGTGAAAAAGAGATAATATTGTTCAGTTAAACACATTGTTCCAGACTATATCCTCTGAATGAGTTCACAAAAGAAATTCTGTATATGAATTGGGATAGATGCCAACAAAATTACAAGTTATTTACCTCAAAAGTACATCAGAGAAAAACAGTGCAATGATTTTTTATAATATACACTGCATATGTATCAATTTTGGAATAAATATCATTCTAGATACTCCATCTTCATACTTAGAAAACTATAAAAGATATTTTTTCTCCACTATAAATAAAAGAACAACATGCCTTCCAACTTGTCTTTTGGAGGAAAGATCTAAACTCATGACAATCTGATTCAATGACCTGTTAACTTATTCAGAAAACTAAATTCAAATAATGTCTGAGAATCAAGGGTATATGTGGACATTCCCTTATTTCCTAATAACTGGACAACTTTTTCTACCTCACAAACTTTTAACATTAATAATTTAGAAAACAGAGATCCTACATGCACAGAGACATCAGTGCTAAGTTCATGGAAAGTAGCAGCCAGCTCTGTGGAAAAAGAGCAATGCCTCATATGTGTAAGTCTTAAAGCACTTGCAATGTTGTCCATTTGTACTTGCCATATGACCTATCAGTTCCCTCATTTTATTTGTGCAACTGTACAGACTGAAGTTTCTTTGGGGTAAGTTTTATTTAAGTATAGCAGAATAATCATGGCCATGGAATCTGGAGTGAAAGAGATTGGAATTATAGTTATTTTTCAATTTATGTGCTATAAAATTCTATTAGTTAAAAACTGTAATTAGAAATGCCCTTAAGGCACAACCAATATCAGGAAACTGTACTCCTTTGCACTCTATTTTCAAGGCCATAACTCTGTGTGCATTCCCGAAGGTCTGAAGGCATCAGGGACAGCCAGGTAAGTCCTAACTCCTGCCACTCCCCTCCCTTAACCACCTGCCTGAAAAGTTCATCTGAAAAGATAAACTTCACCCTGTCACCTATTGTCTATTTTTTGGCCCACAACTTTTGCAACAAAATAGCCCAGGATATGCTCTAGATAGGGACCCCTAGCACCCAAAATCTCAGAGGCTACAGAGGTCACAAAATACCATGGGCTTCACCCTACTGAAACGGAAGACTCACTAGTCACTAGACCCAGGCCAGAAGACAAAGAAGAAAGAGAAACCAAAGAAAAAGATCATCTAAAATATATCCTTGCAAAAAAGATAAACTCAGAAATCAAGACAAAAATCAAAAATTATTGATTTTATAATAACTGCAAAATACAGATGGCTAAAGGCCTACATAAGAATACAATCAAAAAGGCCCTGGACAATATATCACCATCAGAGGCCACCAATTTTACTACAGCAAGCCCTTGATATCCTAACACAGCTGAGGAACACATACATACATACATACATACACACACACACACACACACACACACACACACACACACACACACACTACCACTACCAAAATAAAAACTACAAGAATTTACCATAATTCGTCTTTAATAGATCTCAGCATCCATAGACTTCATTCACCAATAAAAAGTCATAGACTATCAGAATGAATGCAAAAGCAGAATCCATCATTCTACCGCATACAGGAAACATAAACTTCAGAGATTGGCATTACCCTAGGGTAATGATGGAAAAGTGTTTTCCAAGTAAATGGACCCAATTAGCAAGCTGAGTAGCCATTCTAATATCTAATAAAATAGACTTCCTAACAAATAATAATCAAAACAGATAGAGAAGGTCAGTTCATAATAATCAAAGGAGATATTTAAGAAGATAGTGTCTGAAATCTGAATATTTGTATCTCAAGTGCAAGGACATCCACATTTGTAAAGGAAACATTACTAAAGCTTAATTTACACATTGAACCCCACACATCAATAGTAGGACACTTTAATACCCCATTATCACCAGTGGACAGATCATCTAGTCAGAAACTAAGTGGAGAAATCATGGATATAACAGATGTTATGATTCAAATGGACCTCACTGATATCTATAGAACATTACCTGAACACAAAGGAATATACCTACTTCTCAGAACCTCATGAAACCTTCTCAAAAATTGACCACTTAGTCACAAGGCAAGACTCAACAATTACAAGGAAACTAAAATAATCCCCCCTGTAGCATATCAGACCACCATGAATTAAAACTGGACTTCAAGAATAGAAACAACAAAAATCCTACAAACTTATGGAAAGTTAACAGCTCTCTTGTCAACAACCACTGTGTCATGAAAGAACTAAGAAAGAAATTAAAGACTTTCTAGAATGCAATGAAAATGAATATACAACATATCAAAACTTATGGAAGAAAATGAAAGTAGTGCAAAAAGAAAAGTTCATAGCATTAAGTGCCTTCATAAATAAATTGCAGAGACTTAAGAGCAAACTGAAAAGCTCTAGAACAAAAAGAAGCAAACACATCCAGAGGAGTAGATGGCAAAAGTATCAAACTTGGGATGAAAATCAATAAAGTAGAAGCAAAGAGAACAATGCAAAGAGTCAAGGAAACAAAGAGTTTGTTCTTTGGCAATATCTACAAGACAGACAAACTCTTAGCAACACTAAGTAAAAGGATAAGAGAGAATATCCAAATTAACAAAATCAAGATTTAAAAAAGGCAGCCGGGCGTGGTGGCGCATGCCTTTAATCCCAGCACTCGGGAGGCAGAGGCAGGCGGATTTCTGAGTTCGAGGCCAGCCTGGTCTACAAATTGAGTTCCAGGACAGCCAGGGCTATACAGAGAAAACCTGTCTCGAAAAATACCAAAAAAAAAAAAAAAAAAAAAAGATTTTAAAAAGGCACATAACAACAGTGAGGAAATCCAAAGAATATTTAGCTCTTATTTTAAACACTTGTATTTACAAAATTGAAACATCTAAATGAAATGTATGATTTTCTTGATAGGTACCACTTACCAAAGTTAAATCAAGATCAGATAAAAGATCAAACTAAATAGATCTCAAACCACTAAGGAAATAAAACTAGACATTAAAAGTCTACCATCCAAATAAAGGTCAGGGCCACATGGAGTTAGTCGGGAATTCTAACAGACCACGAATGAATAGCTAATATCAATACCCCTCAAATCATTCCATAAAATAGAAACAAAAGGAATATTGTTTATATTTTATGAGGCCACAGTCACCCTGCTACCTAAAGCACACAAAGACTCTACCACAAAAGAGAATTTTGGACAAATTTCTTTTCTGAACCTTGATTCAAAAATACTCAAAAAAAATACCCAAAGATGTCTACTCTCTTCTAATCTATTTAATTTAGTACTTGCAGTTTAACCTAGAGCATTTAGACAACTGAAAGAAATCAAGTGGATAAAAATTTAAATAGGAAGAAATCAAAGTATTGGCATTCACAGATAATATTATAGTATAAAGAATTGATGTCAAAAATCTTACCAGGGAAGCCCTACAGGTGATAAACACCTTTGTCAGCATGGGTTAAAAAGTTAAACATTATATCTATATCTATATCTATATCTATATCTATATCTATATCTATATCTATATCAGTAATTTTCTCATGGGCCCTAGTTTCTAAAATAATAACTCTTAGAGTTATTATTTATGATGAATAAATCCCTAGACCACAAGCTTTGGCTAATTTCTTTGCTAACTTAAAACTTAATTATGCCATTTATTCTATTCTAAGAGTGACACATAGCTGGGTAACTCTCTTCAATTTGATTCATCTCTGAATTTGGGGTAAATAACTTCCATGCCAGACTCTACCCTAGAGTTCCTCTCCTTTGCCTGGTACTTATACCTTCTAATTAGCTAGTAGATCTACAGCTTTTGATGACAGGTGATGTTTTTATACAGTACACAAGAGATTCTCTCTGCATAGCTCTCCTATATACAAAAAATAAATGGGCTGAAAAAGAAATATAGGAAACGGTATCCTTCACAATAGGCACAAATAATATAAAATAACTTGTTGTGACTAAAACCAATCAGGTGAAAGACCTTTATGACAAGAATTTCAAGTCTTTTGAGAAGGAAATTGGAGAAGATATCAACAAAATGGAAAGATTTCTCATGCTTATGGATTGGTATGATTTACACAGTAAAAAAAAAAAAAAGGTCATCCGATTCTATGCAATTCTAATAAACAAATAATAGCTCTCACCTTCATATGGAAAAATAAATAACCTACTATAGCTAAACAACCCTATATTATAGAAGAACTTCTGGAGTTATCACTCCTGCTTTCAAGCTGTACTCCAGAGCAATAGTTATAAAATCTGCATTGTACTGGCATAAAAACAAACAGGTTGATCAATGCAATTGAATTTAAAAACCCAAAGTAATGGGCACCTTATTTTTGAAAAAGAAGCCAAAACTATGCAATGGAACAAAGAAAGCACCTTCAACAATTGTTGCTAGTCTAATATAAATGCATCCATATATATCACCTTGCACAATATTCAAGTTCAAGTATATCAAAGACTTCAACATAAAACGATACAATTTATCTAATAAGAGAGGAGCCTTAAACTCACTGGCACTAGAGATGAATGCGTAAACAAAATACCAATAACTCAGGCACTAAGATCAACAATAAATAAATGGCACCTCATCAAACTGAAAAGCTTCTCTAAGGCAAAGGACAGGTCAATAAGACAAAATATTAGCCTACAAAATGGTAAAAGATTTTCATTAACTTCACATCTGAGAGAAGTCTGGCATTCAAAATATATATATAAAAAGAAACTAGATATCAATAAATCAAACAACAAAATTAAAATGTAGGGTACAAATCTAAGCAGAGAATTCTCAACAAAGGAATCTCTGATGACTGAGAAGCACTTAATGAATTGGTCACTCCTTGGTCTTCAGGAAAATATAAATCAAAACAACTCTGAGATTGCTGTCAGAAGTTAAGATGACAAATAAAAGTGACAACCCATGTGGAGGTGGATGTGGAGCAAGGGAGTACTCCTCCATTGGCAGTGGGAGTGAAAACTTGGACAACCATTTTGGAAGTCTATTTGGCAGTTTCTCAGAAAACTTGGAATAAGTCTACCTCAAGACCCAGCTATAACCACTCCTGGACATATTTCCAAAGCCAACTCCAACATACCACTAGGACATTTGTTCCAATATGTTCATAGGAGCGTTATTCATAATAGTGATGAACAGGAAACAACTTAGATGTCTGTCAACTGAAGAATGGAAAAAGAAAACATGGGACATTTAGACAATGGGATTTTACTCAGCCATTAAAACTAACGACATCATGAAATTTGCAGAAAATTGGATGAAAATAGAGAAAAAAGTAGTGGCGCATGCCCTTAATCCTAGCACTTGGGAGGCAGAGGCAGATGGATTTCTGAGTTTGAGGCCAGCCTGGTCTACAAAGTGAGTTCCAGGACAGCCAGGGCTATACAGAGAAACCCTGTTTCGAAAAACAAACAAACAAAAAAAACCAAACAAAAAGAAAGAAAGAAAGAAAGAAAGAAAGAAAGAAAGAAAGAAAGAAAAATTCAGACCCATAAAGACACGCATGATATGTACTGACATATAAGTGCCTATTAGTCATAAAGTACAGGATAAATGTGCTACACAACAGACCTAAAGTAGCAAAATAATAAGGAGGGCACAAGAGGGTAGTCTTGAATTTCCCTGAAATGGGGAAATATATTAGACATAGGGTTGGATGGAGGGAGTAGACTGTGTCTGAAATGGGGAGGTTGGGAACAGAGTGAATGAGGTCAGGAGAAGAAACAGGGAGAGTACTGGGAGAGACAACTGAATTGGGAGTGAGCATTTCTGGCACAAGCTAGAAACATAAGACAATGGAAAATCTCAGGAATTTGAGAGGATGACCCTGGCTATGATTCCTAGTATCGGGATAGATGAAGCCTGAATTGGCCAGATCCTATCACTAGGACAGTCTTCCAATGGAGGAATTGGGTCACCAACCAGTCACAAAACCTTAGATCCATAATTTGTTCTGTCTAAAAGATGTGCAGGGATAAAAGATGGAGCAAAATTTGAGGAAAGGGTCAACCAATGATTGGCCCAGCTTTAGAACCATGCCATGAAAAGGAGCCCACCCGTGACACTATTAATGATATTTTGCTAAACTTCAAGTCAGGAGCCTAGCTTAGCTGTCATCAGAGAGACTTCACCTAGCAACTTTAGAAATTGATGCAGAGACCCACAGCCAAACATTAAGTTGAGGTTGTGGAATCCTTTGGAAAAGAGGGAGTAGAGATTAAAGAAGCCAGAGTAGTTAAGGAAGGCAGAAGAAACCCTAGAGAATCAACTAACCTGGGCCTATAGGGGCACATAAGGACTGAGCTGTCAAGCAGAGAGTGTGCATGGGACATAACTAGGTGCTCTGCAGATATGTCACAGCTGTACATCTCAGTCTTCATGGGAGACTATATTACCTGCCTTAGGATCTTTCTTATAACTTATCTGCATCCTCTAGCAGCTATAGAAAAAGTGTCTAGTTTTAATGTAACTTGATATGCTAAGGCTAGTAGAATTCTATGGGAGGCATCTGCTTCTCTGAGGTAAAAGTGAGTGAGGTGGATGTAGAGATAGAGGAGGTGAGAGGATGGGACAGAAGGAGATGAGGGAGAGGTAGCTCCAATCTGGATATATAGTAAATAATAAATAAAAAAAGAAAGACTGTAATCAATGTATCATTGCATTGAATATTTAAAATTAACAATTAAAAATTAAATATAAAAAATAATTTACCATCTAACTTTATATTAGAGTAAGATTTTATTCTCCAGTTCTCCATTCTGACATTGACTGTAAACAACCACTCACATGAGCTGAGCTGTCAGGGATATTCTTATTGTTCTCTTGCTTTCTTTTCTCTGCTTGGCTTTTTAGCAGCATTACTTGTGTCTATGTTATCAGGCTGGCTATTTCCTCAATCTAGTAAATGGAAAAAAAAAAGTTGCTAAGATGAAGTTAAAGATATATTTCCTCCATTGTCCAGCTATAGCCTCTCCATCTTTTTTTCTGTTGCCTTTCAAATATTTCACTGTATGAGTACTACAAAGCTCTGTTTCCACTTTCTCACTGAACTAAATGATTTATCTGGAAAATCCTAAATACATTTTCTGCAATAGCTCTTTCTAGATACATAGTCTCCAGTTCTTACTAAATGGTTGTAAGCATGATAGCTGTTATCTTTTTTTAAAAATCAGTACAAATGAACTGTAAAGATAATGGGTAACATAACAACCCCCAAACAAACTTTCATGTAATCTTTAAACACAGTACTCTGTTTATACATGCTAATTGAAGTTTTTCAAATCCAAATGTGTGTGTGTGTGTGTGTGTGTGTGTGTGTGTGTGTGTGTGTGTGTATGGGGAGATTAAAAAAATAAACCAGAATGCATAAAATTAAATTTAATATTGTTCCAATCATCTGTTTTAAAAGTAATGTCCTGATAAAAACTTAAAAATTTCTTTCCTGTTAGTTGATTTGATTTGTGGGTTAGTGAATCAGTGAGCACACCGAGCAATGGTTGAATGGGTTATATGAAGGGCAAGGTTTGTGAGTATTGTGTTCAGATCATCTGGATGAAGTGGCTGCATCCTCTGACCTTCCTGAGAAACAGTAGTTTTCCAAGGAAAGGACTCCACAAGATATGAGTATCATGTTGGACTTATACTAATTTCAAGTGCTGTGTCTGTAGAATGGTCTATTATAGCCATAATTCTAGGGTTAAGTGAGAAATTTTTATTAAGCATACAGCAGGAAATTTTAAATTAAATATTGAGTAGAGGATAGATAGCAAAAGATACAGCATTGGGTACTTACAGAAGAGACTTTATCCAAAGACCTGGGAAACCCTGCTGAAACAGTCAATCATGATGGGTTTCTTAAGGGATAATCAGGTGGAGTATCCTTTTATGGATGATAATCTCTTTGTTATTTTGTTTCCTACCAGTGTCATTTCTATATCATGGAATAATAATAGTAACTTCTGTTCAAAATGGTCTACTCTCTAGCCTTTTAAGGATAAAATGTATTTAATATCCTTAGTTGTTAACTGCTCTTCTTTTCTGTGACAAAGTCAGGAGGGTCAGCCTGCCATTGAAGAAGGTTACTAATCTTTCTTTTTTTCCAGTCCTTACCCCCTCCTGGTCTACTCTCTCACAGTTTCTCATCCCCCTCCTTCCCTTTGATTCCTAGAGGATGTCACAACCCAGCCCCATCCCTGCCAGGCCTGCCCACTCCCTGGAGCCTCAAGTTTCTCAACGGTTAGACACATCTTCTCTCACTGAGGCCAGAACAGGCAGTTTTCTGTTGTATATGTTTTGGAGGCCTTGTATCTGTTAGTGTATACTGCTTGTTTGGTGGTTCTATATAGAAGCTATAGAATATACAAAAACATTACAAACCTTTCCAAATCCCAACATAGAGTGGAGTTGGGTACACCATTCTACCCTACACCATAAAACTATTGGATATTTTTAGCTGCTTGAAGAGAGACAGTTTTGTAAGTGACTTTTCTTTACTGGAAAATCTCGTCCCAAAATATTTGTTCAGCAGAAATTTGTTTTGAATGATTTAGAAATAATAGATGGCAGTTGAGTAAATAAGGAAGGTGGGTGGCTCTGGGGAGAGCTTCGGGAGAGAATAAATATTATCCAAACAAATAAAACCTTTCAAAGATCTAATAAAAAATTAAGTGGGAAAATACATAGTACAAATCATGTAGCTTAAAAGGAGAAAATATGGGACATGAGAAAATAGGTGGACAAAATTATGCTTGAAGTATTAGAACTATTGTCTACAGATTGACTACATAAAATGATATGCTGTTGCAGAATCTTAATGCTTATCATACTATGGAAACTTGAATTCAGTATCTAAAGAAACAAACATGTTTTGGTTTATGTGTGTTTCTGAAAAATAGATTTTACTAGGCAATGGTTTGAGGCATTGGCTAGATAATTTACTTTAAAGATTTGAACAGAGTTTTACTACATTATATATCTTACAGCAAACTACAGATAAATTACTCTTTGTGCTGCTCCCCCCACCATGTATGTTTAAAGTTAATATCTTGATATTTGGTATTGGTGACTCTACACCAGCTACCTTTTCTTTCTAGTATCTGTAATCCATTAAAATCCCTTTCTTAAATCACCATTAGACTTGGCTTTGAAACAGACATAAACCAATAATTTGCTCAATTTGGCCAACTAGCACAGATATGTGTTCTGCAGCTATGCATCCTTCTCATTCTAAGTGCTTTATTCACCAGTGACTAAAAGCCTGTACAAATAATAAATATTTACTAACGTCAAAAGATACTGAAGCAACCAACATGCCATATGGCATTCAAGGGAATGCCAAATATCTTAGACATCTTTTAACCAAGTATTTGAAATAGAGTAAATATCCTCTAGGTCTTGGGACTGCTGTTTTGAAAAAAATAAAATAAGCCTGCCTTAAGGCTGGGAATGATATAGGTGAGGGCTGTGGTTAGGGTAGTTTATGATAATAGAGTGATGGATGAGAAATGACAGTTTACAACATGTTTTTTTTCAGTTGTCATATAAAAAAAGTAACTGGAAGTCAACGTCTGGCATGGCTGCCAACCCAATAAAAACAGCCAGGAAAACATTAACAAAAACAGATGACAAACTCCCTGTGGAAATACTCTCGCTTGGCAGTCACTGTGCATAATATTGAGGATCAGGCAAATAGAGATTGAGGTTTACAGAAAGCAAACCCTGTGAGGGAATCTCCCTCATCTGTGTTCAGGTGTGCTTCTCTTATGCAGAGTAAATGAAGTCCGAAGTCAATTTTAAATTGCAACAATATACAATGATTTAACAAAGAAGTCTCAAGATAAAATATTTTGTTTTATTTGTTTATTTTTATTTATGAAGTGGTAGCTTTGAGTAATTTCTTCAGGGCTATACCAATCCCACTCTTTGACATACACTGTGCTAAATGTTGTTTGTTTGTGTGTGTGTGTGTGTGTGTGTGTGTGTGTGCCTATAAAAATCATGATATACTTGTAAGTTTGAAAACACACTTTGTCATTAGAAAATAGACAAATAGTTACAAAAGATAATTACTGCAAGGACAAGTTAAATATTTCAGAATCCATTACTTTTAAAATAAGTGACTTAATAATCATTTTAAGTTTACTATTGGCTAAGATTTGCTGCTATTAATAGATTTTCAGAAACACATAGGTGAATTTTACAGAAAAATATGCAACAAAATGTCATTGATACATTGATACAGCAAGGACATTCAGAGATAGGTAGATTTGACTATGACAAGTGCTAAATTTCTGTTGCTTGTTTTAGAAAAGTTGGTATTATGGTCCTATAACTGACCTCAGATGATTATGACCAGAAACAAGGGAGGTATTATTTCAAAACCACTGATGTGTTGTATGTATTCAGCATTTTTCTTTTTAAAAATAATTTTAATAACAACATAATTGCATCATTTTCTGCCTTCCCTTTTGCTTTGTTCCTTCCATATACTTCCCCTTGTTCTCTCACAAACCCATATCCTAAATTTCTGGAATTGCTGATTGATAAATATATATATGTATATATATATATATATATATATATATATATATATATACATATATATATATAATAGCATAATTTTATATTCCTAAATGTACAAACACCATACATTTTATTTTTGAGTATATAATTATTCAGATATAACCACTTGATATTTTATAACCACCTGGGGAAATTCTTTCTAGATGAATATTCTTTCAACTATTCTTGGCCTTATTCAGTCACCTAATTTGCTTTGTTCATGCTTGAGTCATGAATGTCTCTCTCTTCCATCTTAGCATGCCTACTAGTGAGTCTTTGTTCAGGTCATTTTTTAGGGAACAGGCATACTGATACTTATTGACATACATATTTTGTGCTAACCAGAAGCTATCTAAGTAGACTTAAGGCCAAATGAACAAAAAGAAAATGGACATACACACATTGATAAGTGGATATTATTAGCCCAGAAGCTTGGGATATCCAAGATCCAATTCTCAAAACATAGGAAACTCAAGAAGAAGGAAGACCAAAGCGTGGATACATCAATCCTTCTTAGAAGAGTGAACAAAATACCAATGAAAGGAGACAAAGTATGCAGCAGAGACTGAAGGAATGATCATCCCAAGATTGTAAAACCTGGAGATCCATCCCACAAAGAACCACCAAAACCAGAGACTATTGTGGAAGCCAACATTAGCTTGTGACAAGAGCCTGATATAGCTGTCTCCTGAGAGGCCCTGCCAGTGCCTTACAAATACAGAAGTGTACGCTCACAGTCATCCTTTGTACTGAGCACAAGGTTCCCAGTGAAGGAGCTAGAGAAAGTATCCAAGGAGCTGAAGGGGTTTGCAGCCCGATAGGAGAAACAATATGAACTAAGCAGTACTTCCAGAGCTCCCTAGGACTAAACCACCAACGAAAGAAAACACATGGTGGCACTCATGGCTCTTGCTGCATATGAGGCAGAGGGTGGTCTAGTTAGTCATAAATGGGAGGAAAGACCTTTGTCAGGAATGGAGAAAACCTTTGAAATGTAAATGAAAAAAATATCTAAGAAAAAAATTGAGACTGATATTAGAAATCTATAAAACTACCACGGGGTTTAGTGAAGTTGTGAATCTAAAAAGAAGGACCTACAATTGCTGCTTTACTAACCCAGCTTAGTTGAATTTAATATGGATTCTTATAACAATGTGCAACTGTTGCTATCACCCCACATCAAAGAAATTTCTATTTGCAATAAAGATCATCATCACAGTTAACCACAACTGATCAAAATAGAGAAAACAGGACACAATGAGAAGACCAAACCTAAGGATAATGATATAGATGAGAAGGAAGAATTTCAACTTGAAGGGCCAATAAATATCTTCAACAAATTATGCAAGAAAATTTCCCTAACCTAAAGAAAGAGATGTCAGTGAGTATACAAGAAGCCTACAAAACTCCAAATAGACTGGACAAGAAAAGAAATTCCTCCGGACACATAATAATCAAAACATCAAATGCACTAACAAAACAAGAATATTAAAAGCAGTAAAGGAAAAAGTTCAAGTAACATCTAAACACAAACCTAATAGAATTATATCACACTTCTCACCAGAGACTATGAAAGCCAGAAGATCCTGGACAGATGTTATACAGACTCTAAGAGAACACAAATGCCAGCCCAGGTTATTATACCCAACAAAACTCTCAATTATCATAGATGGAAAAGTATTTCATAACAACACTAAATTTCACAATATCTTTTTTTTTAAATTTTTATTAGATATTTTCTTAATTTACATTTCAAATGCTATCCCGAAAGTTCCCTCCCCCCCCCTCCCCCCCCCCCCCCCAGTTCCCCGAATTGGGTAGAGTACCTTCTGTTTCTATTTTGTGGAATAGTTTGAGGAGAGTTGGAATTAGGTCTTCTTTAAAGGTCTGACAGAACTCTGTACTAAACCCATCTGGTCCTGAGTTTTGTTTTGTTTTTTAAAATCTTTTTTTTTTTAATTAGATCATGCACACAAAAAAGGAATAAGCATGAATAAATTTTAAAATATACTCTTCTTATTATATGCCATAGATATTCTAAGATAATCTTCCTTTCTGAAAATCCTAAATTTTCTTAACTTAACCATTTCCACACAATTCTTACTAGAATATATTTATATATATTTATAAATTCGACATTGAATTTCTGGGTAATTAGCCATGCTGTGCCATTGTTCCCCCACCCCACCTGACCTCTAAACTTCCTAGGGCCTCCAGTCTCTTGAGGGTTAGGTTCATCATCTCTGAATCAACATAGACCTGGAAGTCTGTGTGTTGGGGGCCTCATATCAGCTTGTATATGCTGTCTGTTTGGTGGTCAAGTATTTGAGAGATTTCAGGGGACCAGATTAATTGAGACTGCTGGTCCTCATATAGGATCACCCTTCTCCTCAGCTTCGTTCAGCCTTCCCTAATTCAACAACAGGGATCAGCTGCTTCTGTCCATTGATTGGACAAATATCTGCATCTGACTCGTTAAGCTGCTTGTTGAGTCTTTCAGAGGGCACTCATGATAGATCCCTTTTTGTGAGTATTCCATAAACTTTGTAATAGTGTCAGGCCTTGGAACCTCCCCTTGAGCTGGATCCCAATTTGGACCTTCTTTTCCTCAGTCTCCTCTCCATTTCCATCCCTGCAATTCTTTCAGACTGAAACAATTATGGGTCAGAGATGTGACTGTGGGATGGAAACTCCATCCCTCACATGATATCATGTCTTCCTGCTGCAGGTGGGCTCTATAAGTTCCCTCTCCCTACTGTCAGGCATTTCATCTAAGTTCCCTCACTTTGACTCCAGAGACTCTCTGATCTCCCAGGTCCCTGGTGTATACTGGGGCCTCACCCCAACCTCCTATTTCCTCCTGTTGCCTGTTTACATTCCTAGCTATAACTGTCATTTTCAATGAAAATATTCAGAATTTGTATTTTATTAAGGTGTATTTAATAAAATGATATAATGTAAAAATATAATAATTTATATTAACAAACAACACTTTACAAAAGTGTGTTTATGTAATCTTATTTTCAAAATGCGGTATTTTTCTCTAAAATATTTTCTGCAGAATGACTTTAAATGATAACATTAGCTTTTCAGCTATACGAAGGGTAGAAGGAAGCCTAATATGAGCTAATTCAACAGTTATAACATAGATATTATTTTGCTAATGACATGTTATTTTATTGTATTTCCCATAGTAATTACTGAGAAACAGCAAATGCTATTTTTGACAATGAAACATATATTCATGTGTTTGCATTTCAAGTTTGCATTTCAAGAAATTTTTAGTATTAAATTGTATTAAATGTGCTTCTAAATGTGTAATTATAAATAATTTCATTGCATGAATTTATATGTTTGTTTTTATTATTCTCCAAAATGCTAAATTACAATATTATGAGCATATTCACCAATAATATAAGAATGATTAGTTTATCTATACATTCTATAAAAGAAAAAGATACTGATGTGGTTTACTAATTATTGGACATAACTAGAACTTGGTGACTTTATTTTGTCAGAAATGTTATCCCCCTTTCCAGTTAGAACTTGGCAACTTTTAAAAGATTTATAAGTCTGCTTTTCCTCTATGAATTATATGTCATCTAATATACTTTAGTTTCTTTGATCATAAAAATACCTAATTATAAGTCACTCAATAAAAATCATACAATGTCATTGTTTTAATGTTTATAAACTTGTTATATTTAATAGTTCTCTTCCTAGAGCACATATGTCATAATATATCATACAATTGAGAGCTATTTTAAATAAAATAAATAAATGACAGTAAAGACTATTAACTGAAGATCAAATAGATGTTTAGCAGCACATCAGATATGCCATGCATTTTACTATACATATCATCAAAAGCATAACTTTCTTCTGGCCTATATACACAAATAGTCACTCATCAGGGAAAGGGCTACAGTGTTTGCCATATACAATGTGATTATGATGTCCTTATCATTTAAAATAATTTACATTTAATTTAATATAATGTGTATGGATATTTTTGCCTTCATGTATTTCTATACATCACTTGCTTGCGTGGTGTTGTGGAGACAAGTAGAGTGTGTCAGATATTCTGAGTTACAGATAATGATGTGCTGCTGAGTGGATCAAATCTGGAAATCAAATCTGGATGTCCACAAGAATGGTCAGTGTTCTTAACCGATGATCCATTTCTCCAATCCCTGTTCTCAGGGTTTTTTAAAGGGATTTTTAAAGTTTCTTGTATATTTCCCATAACAATAAGTTAGGTCGAAATAGCACTATCTTTATTTTGAAACTGAAAATAGTAAAGGCAACATAATTGAACAATTTATTCCTTAGGTAGTAACAGTTGTCTCTTTCTAGGGACTATGCAACTATCTGCCTATGTGCCCTGTCCCTCAGAGTATGCAAGAATAATTTTATATTTATTTATTATAAGCATTTCATTATTTTAATTCAAGATAAATTACTTGTGTGGGAAACTTTAGAAAACTATAGAGATAATTTCTCCTTGATTTCTTGAAAACTATGAAGAATTTTGTATTGATATATTCAGCACATTGTTTCTTATTTTTTCTTTATTTTTGGTTTGATTGTCTTAAATACTATCAGGTCACTTGTGGCATTTAAGCAATTTCAGGAAGTAGTGAACCATGATCTAAATTTCTATAAATTTTCTAGATGGTGGAAAAACAAAAATAAAGATATCTGCAAGTTAGTGAAAATAAATAATATTTACTGAACTGTATTACTACAAATGTTTGGGAAATTTTCAATGAGATAATTTAACTTTTTTTAATTGGTCATGATGAAATATCATTTTCTAAATATGATTTAAAATCATATTATACATTTTTCACACTCTGAAGAATCAATTATTTCCATCATGCCATATTAATGCTTCATAAAAAATTTTGAATTTTGATCAGTGTAACAGTAGTAACACATGTAACAGTAGTTGTAACAGTAGGAAGTAGCCATCCATTTTAAATATTAATTTCTCTTTCCTAAATATTCAGTGGATTTTGTGGTTTACCTAAATGATGTCTCATCTAACAGAAACATTTTATTGTTAATCTGCTATTTTCCTCACCCAAATATTGCATTTACACATCTCTATCATATCGTCCTGTTATTCTGAGGAAGTGAGCGTTTATTAATTCCACTAATTTAATAAGGATGTGATAAATGAAGATACTGTGAGATGGATCATTGTGCTCATGATCAATTATCTTGAAGTTCTTGAAGTTACAAGTCTTATAAAAGAAAATTAGCTAATGTCGATTACAATTTATCAATGTGCCATTTCTAACTAGTGTTTTAGGACTGCATTAATAATAGTTACAATAGTTAATAATTGCTTACAATAGACTTGAATATAATGGTTAAAATTACCACTTTGGTATATGGGATGTTAAAGTGTGGTTTACAGCTGTATGCAAATATCTAAGACACTTGTAAGAGCAGCTTGAGAGGGGAAATCTACTTGTATTTCCAGTTAATTTTATTCTTTTTAAAAATGCTATCACTGTAAGATGAGAAAGGCCCTGTACTGTTCAGATCTACTCAAGATGCAATTCTGACAGACACCAGATAGAACCAATGTTGGTAACATGTGTGCAGAGAAGGGATGAGAAGTTATATGAATTTTTCATATTATATGAGAGAGATTTTTTTTCTTTTAATCAGGCTTTGAGGAAGACAATTTTGGTCAATAGGTTAGTAAGTTTTCAGCATCACCAAGGCAAGAGTTTATCACTGACATTATAATTATGTTCTGGAGCAAAACTTTTAGGGTATATTATTTAGTAAGCTATCATTATGGTGAATGTACCAAGATTCGTTTCTTGTTAAATCATGATAATAAAGCAAAAATTGCAAATGGACTCACATGGAAATTATGGGTTTTTTTGTTTTCTTTTTTCTAATTTTTTATTAAATATTTTCTTTATTTACATTTCAAATGCTATCCTGAAAGTTCCCTATACCCCTCCCCTGCCCTGTTCCCCTACCCGCCCACCTTCACTTCTTGGCCCTGGCATTCCCTTGTACTGGGGCATATAAAGTTTGTAAGACCAAGTGGCCTCTCTTCCCAATGATGGTCGACTAGGCCATCTTCTGCTACATATGCATCTAGAGACATGAGCTCTGGGCTACTGGTTAGTTCATATTGTTGTTCCACCTAAAGGGTTGTAGACCCCTTCAGCTCCTTGGGTAATTTCTCTAGCTCCTCCATTGGGGACCCAGTGTTCCATTCTATAGATGACTATGAGCATCCCCTTCTTTATTTGCCAGGCACTGGCATAGCCTCACTTGAGATGGCTATATCAGGGTCCTTTCGGCAAAATCTTGCTGCAATATGCAATAGTTTCTGTGTTTGGTGGCTGATTATGGGATGGATCCCTGGGTGGGGTAGTCTCTGGATGGTCCATCTTTTCATCTTAGCTCCAATCTTTGTCTCTGTAACTCCTTTCATGGGTGTTTTCTTCTCTATTCTAAGATGGAATGAAGTATCCATACATTGGTCTTCATTCTTCTTGATTTTCTTGTGTTTTGCAAATTGTATCTTGGGTATTCTGTTTCTGGGCTTTTTTAAGCAAAGAGACTCAACCAGTTTAGAGAATGGACACCTTCCTACTCTGTCAGAACACTGTATCAGAACTTGTTTATGTCTAGGACCGCCATTTAGTTCTACTCTTCTGAATAAAGGACTATGTTTACTTTTCTGCCCATTATATAATATATGTCAATAAAAGCTAGTTCAAGATCAGAAAGCTGTGGTCTGTCGGAGTATGTGTGCTATAAAAAATGATTCCTAAATACATGTAAAATGTAAAAGGCACTGTTATAGAACAGGAAAGGGGAAACAAAGGCACATTACTTTTGAAATGATAAAAAAGATAATCCAAACAAAAACAAACACAATTGAAATCAAACCAAACCAATCCAAAAGTACCCAATTTATTTGATTGCTAGCAAACCTTAACATTTGTATCAGCTTCTATTTTACATAAAACTTGCCAAGAGCTAATCAAAACTATATTACCACATGATACACACAAACAGAGATTACCCCCATCAATGATATGCTATTTGGGAAGAGATGAAGATGAACATTCTAAAATTAGTTGAGGAAGAAGTAAAGGAAAGAGGCTTTTTTTCCCATTTTTTAAAATTAGATATTTTCTTAATTTACATTTCAAATGCTATTCTGAAAGTCCCCTTCCCCCTCCCCCCTCCCTGCTCCCCTGTCCACCCACTCCCACTTCTTGGCCCTGGCATTCCCCTGTATTGGGGCATATCAAGATTGCAGTACCAAGGGGCCTCTCTTCCCAATGATGACTGACTAGGCCATCTTCTGCTACATATGGAGCTAGAAACCTGAGTTCTGGGGGGTTCTGGTTAGTTCATGTTGTTGATCCTCTTCTAGGGTTGCAGACCCCTTCAGCTCCTGGGGTTCTATCTCTAGCTTCTCCATTGTGGGCTCTGTGTTCCCTCTTATAGATGATTATGAGCATCCACTTCTGTACGAGACAGCTATATCAGGTTCCCTTAAGTAGGCACTAGCTGTCCTATGCCATAGTGTCTGAGTTCAATGACTGATTATGGGATGGATCCCCCGTGGTGGGGTAGTCTCTGTATGGTCCGTCCTTATAGAACGTGATTTGATGTTTATGCAGAGAGTAAATCCACCAAAAGGCTATAAAAATGCGACTTTGGAAGTCTTGAAGCAGACTGTGGCTAAGGAATCCTTGTGCCCTATTTAGATGCTGGCCAATGCAGTGGGATGTTGCGAAGCCCTTGTAGACCTGCATCGTCTGTTTATCCTAGTTTTTAAGTTTTATTCTATTCCGCCCTCACATTACTTCCATCATTCCAATTTAAGCTTCATACTATCTTCTTTTCCAGTTGTATCATGTTTGGTCTTTTTAGGGTGGTTGTGACTTACATTTTTCTTTTTTTGTTTTGTTTTTGTTTTTTTCCATTTTTAACGTTCTCCTAAGCATTTATTTGCACATCATTTTTCTTCAACAGCCTTTCAAAAGTATAAGTATCCTATTTTTTCTCATCTTCTTTTTTTTTTTTTTTTGGTTTTAGTGTAGAGAAGGGTTTTATATTAGTTCAAATCACTCAAAACTTTTTTTAACTTGATAATACAGGCTGACTCAAGTACACCACACATTTTCTTTCATAGCTAACATTGTATCATGAAGAAATCAGCAGCTCCTGTTTAATTGACTTGCCTCAGGATACTTTAAAATTTATTCACCTTTCCAGATTGCTTTGATTTACAATTATATTTCCCTTTTGATAGTCTCAGATGATTTTTAATTGCTCCTAATAATCTTCATTATATAAAAAGATGCTAGCAATTATTTGATTTCAATAAACTCTGCCAATGGAAGTAATTTATAGAAGAATAAGTTTGTATCTTCAAAGCAGATGGATTAATGACACAGACAATTCAATAGACAAGGATTACTTTGAATGAGAGGTTAGTACAAGGAATAGCATATTTGTTTTCAAAAACAACTTATAAACTAAAAGCTTTTAGAGTTAGATATCAGCAAAGAATCAAATAGAAAATAATATAAGACAATATCTGTTTTCAATCAGGGCAAGAGAAATAACATGGATTAAAAACATTATGAATCCAAATAATATGTAATATGGATGCTGTATACTATGTTATAGAAGCAATGAGGTATCCATAATTTTATTAGAGAACAAATAAATAAAAGGAATGCATCTTTGGTTGTTTTGGGTGTTCTACTCTTGATGCTATAAATGAATTCATTAGATTTTTTTTTCAAAAATCATGCGAAAGGAAACTTTTGGATTACAGTAGAGACAAACAGTATGGATCCTATCATTAAAAAAAAAACAGCAACAGGAACTATATACAATATCGTTTGGAAATGGAAAATGTAACCCATAGCTTTAGCTGAGTTACCATCTCTTTTCATATGACTATCATGACAGAGAAACTCTATATGGGGCAGACAAAAAAATGTCAGTATCACCCTTCCATATTATAAAACCTACAATAGAACTATTTTATAAAACATCAGAACACTGGCATGCAAACATATAAGTTCATCAGTGAAACAGAATTGAAGAGTCATGTAAAAAGAATCTCTTGTGTACTGTGTAGAAGCATCACACGTCAATGAAAAGCTGATGGTTTATTAGTAAAAGGAAAGAAATAAAATGTGGGAGTTTTGGTAGAGAGACAGGAACTCTAGGAGATAATCAGAGGTACAAAGATTTGCTACCTGGACTCTGAGGAAGTCAGATGTATGAAACTGAGGAGAGATAGCTAACCATGTGGATAGGCATAGATCGTTTAATGACAGTGTGAAAGCTGCTCCTAAGTAAAGCCTCAGAAAACAGTAGCTGTGGGTTCTGCTGAGTGGGAAGGATCAAAGACGGCTCAAAAGAGAGCTAGTTGGCACATTGGGAAACCCAATCTGGGTTCATAGGGAAAAGTCGGCCACCATCCAGAGTCCAACAAAGAGAGGAATTGACCCATGTAGAGCCTGGATTGTCTGAGCAGATGTGGCAGAAGCCAGAGACAGGCACATTCTGGCCTGCCAGCTCCAGGGTTTAACAATTTCCCAGAGCGGGGGAAGATGGGTGAGGCATTAAGTGACATTCCAGACCATCTATAGACAGAAAGATTCTTAGCATAAATCTTCCCTATATTCAAAAGGGCAGGGATTGGGCTAGTCACAGGCAAGACATAGAAGCAAAACAAAAACATACAGAAGAAACCCCAGTGCAGCCAAACTTCTTAAGATAAGAATTATTTGAAACCACTGGAGGGTCCCGGGCCCTAGAGAAGGAAGAGGTTCCCAGGATCCAATGGAGATGACTTTAGCCAAAATGCACAGAGAAAGGGAGATAGAACCTCTACAGACTACCTCCAGTAGATAGGCCCAGCCCCCAGTCAAAGCAGGGGACCACCCACCCATCTCAAAGGTTTTTTTTTTTTTTTTTTTTTTTTTTTTTTGGTTTTTCGAGACAGGGTATCATTGTGTAGCCCTGGCTGTCCTCAAACTCAGAAATCCGCCTGCCTCTGCCTCCGGAGTGCTGGGATTAAAGGCGTGTGCCACCACACCCGGCTGGGCAGTGATGGCCCACATCTCAAAGTTTTTAAACCAGAAATGTTTCTGTCCAAAGGAAAGACTGGGACAAAAAGTGGAACAGAGACTAAAGGAAGGACTACCTGGGGACTGCTCTATCTGAAGATTCATCCTGTCTGCTGACACCAAGCCCCAGGCACTGCTTCTGTTGTCAAGAGGCACCTGACCAATGCAAATGCTGATACTTGTAGCCAACCATCAGTGTGCGCTCTGGGACCCAGGTTGGGAAGCTACATAAAGGACTGGAGGAACAGAGGGGCATTGCAACCCAATAGGAAGAATAATGTTGGCTGGCTAGAACACCTAGCTAGATACCAACTAAGGAATGAACAGACAGGCATCCAAGGCTTCAGATATATATGAAGCAGAGGATGGCCTTGTCTGACATCAATGGAAGGGAGGCCCTTGATCCTGTGAAGGTTTGATGCCCCAACACGGAGGGATGCTGGAACAGTGTGGTCTAAATGTGTGTATGTTTTGTGTGTTTGTGTGTATGTGTCTGTGTGTGTCTGTGTGTGTCTGTGTGTTTGTGTGTGTGTGTGTGTGTGTGTGAGAGAGAGAGAGAGAGAGAGAGAGAGAGAGAGCCTTCATAGAGGCAAAAGGGAGAGGGAAGAGGGCTTTGGGGATGGGGAGGAAGGAAGGAAGGAAGGAAGGAAGGAAGGAAGGAAGGAAGGAAGGAAGGAAGGAAGGAAGGAAGGAAAAAATTGAAATCCAAAAAAGAATTATTTGAAATTATGTCTTAATGGTGAAGAGGGGAAAGAGATTGAGTATAAAACACCATCAACATATATAAATATAAATAACTGAAAGTTAATAAAATGAAGTCCCTAAAGAAAGAGTTAAGTAACATTAAATAAAAAGGAAGATAGTAAGTTTAGAAAGTATTAAGAGAAAAATAAATAAATACACATAGAAGATAAAGACTCTGAAGAAGAAAATGAAATGTATTAAAATTCACATAGATGCTTAGGTGCCCTGGACCTGCAGTGATAATCAGCAGGGAACAAGGGCAGAAGAGAGAGAGAGAGAGAGAGAGAGAGAGAGAGAGAGAGAGGGACAAGAGACAGGAAGAATGAGAGCAAGTCAAATAATACTGATGAAGGTCCGAAAATTTTATTCAGGAGTGGCAATATAAGCATAGGCAGGAGGAGGCTCCAAGGGAAGGGGGAAGAGCCCAGGGGCTCTCTAAAGGTCAGGTGTTAATCTTCAGCTCCTGGAACCAACCGTCACAGTGTCCTCTTTTCCCATAAACATTCTTACCGTTATGAGCATGAATATTCTCTCAGGATTGTTTATGTAAGCTAGAAAATATCCACAAGGCCATGGCTAAAGCCATGGCTCCTGGCACTAAGGACAATGAAGACACTAAATAGATGGTCATAGAAATACTGAGTTTAAATATAAAAAAATAAGCTCCAAAGAAAGGAGAGTGAAAGAAAAATAGAAGAAATCTCCAAAGAAAGGAGAAAAATAAACTCTCTAAAAGAAAGCAAGAAACAAAAATAACAAAGTTTCCATAAAAAGAGAGAATTAGATTTAAAAAGAAAATATTTTCCATGTTAAAAAATGGAAAATACTCTAGAAGAGGACATGTGGAACCCATAGAATGTTGCTATGACTGTCAAAATAAAAATTAAGTGCTCAGCAGTGATTGTAGTTGTGTACATCCTCTTAAAGAAAGTTCAGAATGAAGCAGATTTAGAGAAGAAGAAACTGGGAATGGGGATAACATATGAAATGTAAATAAACAAAAACATTAATAAAAAGAAAAAGAAGAATGTAAATATAATTATGTGCTGTCACACGTTATAGTGCCCTTAGATTATAATAAAAGGCAATTCACTATATTCTTCCAGAACTGCTAAAATTAATGGGGTCTTTTTTTTAGGTGTTCTTTTTAATTATTATTCTATTTAATCTTTTTTTTTTTTACACTCCAGATTTTATCCTCCTTCCCGTCCACCTTCTGACTGTTCCACATCCTGTACCTACTCTCCCCCTGACCCTGTCTCCACAAGGATGATGACCCTACCTCCTCACCAGACCTCTCCACTCCCTGGGGCCCCAAGTCTCTTGAGGGTTACATGCATCTTCTCTGACTGAAATCTGACCTGGCAGTCCTCTCTTTATATAGTTTAATTAATTATTTTGAGATAAGATCTTTTCATGTAGCCTAGGTTGGTGTCAAACCTATGATTCTCTTGAATTTGGCATTCAGTCACTGGAGCTGGAAGATGCTCCATATCTACCAGAGCGTCCTCCTGATATCAGAGTGTTTCTATTGCTATCTTTCCACGAACTCACTGTCAGGAGCTGGTACAGCTAGAATCATCCTCTCACAAACATACTGTCCTCATATAATTGTTCAAGATTTTAAAGAAATTTAAATTACATAAACAGCACTTAACATAAGCTATAGTTATACGTAAATTATTGGCACACATATTTATTGCCTTGTCTTTTTTTTTAAAACCATAAAATATATGTGGAACCTTTTGGTTTCTTTATAGGTTAAAGAGTTCTCTTCAACAACCGGAACTTTCTTAGCACTACATTTAATGTTACTAAACATTGGCACTGAGGGTAGATACATAATATACATTGTATTTTTCTTTTTTTTATTTTATTAGATATTTTCTTTATTTACATTTCAAATGCTATCCCAAAAGTTCCCTATACCCTACCCCCACCCTGCTCCCCTACCCACTCACTCCTACTTCTTGGCCCTGGTGTTCCCCTGTTCTGGGGCATATAAAGATTGCTAGACCTAAGGGCCTGTCTTCCCAATGATGGCCGACTATGCCATCTTCTGATACAGATGCAGCAAGAGACATGAGTCTGGGAGAACTGGTAAGTTCATATTGTTGTTCCACCTATAGGGTTGCAAACACCTTCAGCTCCTTGGGTGCTTTCTCTAGCTCCTCCTTGCGACTCTTTTTACTACAGCTCTGTTTCTTTTATTTAAAATGAAGACAGATAAAAATTCTTATAAATAGGTCTGTGTTTGAAGTAGGTATAGCTTACTGACTGTTGTTCTTTCCAGCTGTTATTCCTTTCAGCCACCAATGATCATATGTAGCCTAGTTACATAAATCTTTTATCTTAAAAAATAATCTTCAACAAAGTTTTTGTTTTAAACTCAACCTAAATAAATCACAGCTGGAAAGATCTACAAAGGAAATCTTCTTCTCTAAAGGCAACTTAAAGCTTCTGGAAAACACCATTTCATCTTATAAAAGAGTGATCATCTCTGTGGGATAAAAGCTCAAAAATTAGAATTCATAGCCTCTTCTACAAAAGGCAAAACTATAGGGACAGGAAACAGACAGTGTTTGCTAGACTAATAGAGGTGGCTAAGAGACTACAAAGGAGCGATGAGAGTAGATTTATGTATCTTGATGTAAGTTACAGATAACAGGACAAGGCACTTGTAAAGAATTTGTACAACTATACATCAAAATAAGTGAATTTGGCTCAACTAGTCTTTAAATAAAGGTTTGTAATATATTTCAGACCACCAGTGGTGGCTCTGCCTACTACTTAGTTGGAAAAATGTGGAAATCTTCACTAAATCAATGGATTTAGTTTCAGAAAATGACCAGAGACTTTGTTGGGTAGAAGATGTTCAGATCGCTTTCTGTATTTAGTTGCATCATTAACATGGTGTTTCAACCTGACTGAAACCATGGTCCTGTCACACACTTTGATTCATTATTCACCCCAAAAGTGTATTGCTATTCAAGAATGAATGGGAGAAGCAGCTAAAGACAGCAAAGGAGTCTTTTGGTTCTAAGAGGTATTAAGTGGCCTGCTTCATTCTGCTCATGACTTGACTTTTAGCCAATTACAGTTCTTAAGATTACAATTTGAAGTCAGTCTTGTGTATACAATGGCATATATATATATATATATATATATATATATATATATATATTTCTCATTCTTCCTCATGTTCTTTCTCTTCCCTCTCTCCCTCCATCCATATGTGTGTATTACTCTCCCTCGTTCTTTTCTCAGTTTTCTAAAGCTTCCTATACCCCCAAAGCTTAGAATGATTCATTTAAGCAGTATTCAGTGAGTTGTAAAGGTAGAGCCACTACTCAAGAAAAAAATCTATTTATATGTACCTCATAATTTTAAATAGGAAAGTAATTTATTAATTGATACATTACCATTTGCCCGCAAAACCGACATTAATACAGTTTTGGTAGTTATTCTAGTTTCTTTTCTTCTCCTCTAATAAAACAATTACACCAATAAATAGTACAAAAACCATGGGATTCCTTAAATTCCAGTTTTCTGTCCATCACTGAGAGAATTTCAAGCTACATAACTAGTCATTACCCAGAACAGACCAGAGCAGAGGAAACAAATATATCTTTACTGTACCCTGTTGCTGCTTCTCATGTAGCTTTCTACGATACAGTCCCTGAAATAGAACTAATCTCACTGGGCTGAGTCATCTTACATCAATCAGTAATCGTGACAATTTCCCATAGACTTGCTTAGACAACTCTGATCAAAGTAATTCCTTGACTGAGACTCTTTTATTCAGATGAATATACACTGTACCAAAGTGACAATTAAATTTAATTTTAAATTTAATTGTCATCAGATGAATCGAACAAACAAATTGTTTTTAATGAGAGAAATAATAAATATGTAGCTCTTTACATATGAAGAAATGCCTTACTTTGACTAGATATATGACTATGACATTGAACTCCATTGTACAGCACAAAGAAAGGAGACAGGGGTCTTCTATGTAAATTGAGATATTTTTGATTATGTGCACTCTTCTTATCATGCATTCTATGCAGCTTTCTTCTTAGTGCAGAGAGAGAGTCCCAATCCCTATATTATGAGAACAAAAGGTCTTAATTTTATATTTTCAATAAATTTATAAAAAGAAAGTATCACTTTCTACCTCAAAATGCCTACTGATAGAAATGAAAAAAGTTGAACAACTTTAAAAGAACTAACATGCACTAAAGTGGAGCATAAACCTCTTCTGCTAAAAAGACTATGCACTTCAGAATGAGGGTTCAGAAACTCCTTAGCTGAAACATACCTGAATTACCCTTGCTGAAGATTAGTTTTCATGTAAACAGAAGGTACCATGCACTCTTCTAGAGGAAAAAGAAAACCAACAATCTATAGACCAAATAACAGCTAAAATGAACAACATCAATGTAATGACCAGAAGAGCACAATAAACTAAAGGGTACAGTTTTGGCACACACACTTTGTGGATAACAAACTAATTTTTAATTGGACTCATGGCTTGACCAATAAAGGGAGACTATGATTAGTACTGGGAAAATAGTATCACTTCATGCTAGTGAAGTCATCATTATTGGAGAAGAATCTATAATCTCTAATTTACTAAGCCAGCACGATCCTATACACTCTATACATAGTTGAGCTTTTGCTCACAGATTACTCAAAAATTTACCCCTTATCAAAGAAGTTTTACATTGCAACAGATGTATAGCACTACAGTAAAACACAACCAATCTGAATTTGGACTTGTGTAGCACAGACCCATAGCAGACATCTATGAAAATATTCCTGCTCCTAAGGCTCTGAGAATATTACAAAAAAAGGAGGCAGAAAGATTCAAAGGGCCAATGGATCAGAAAGCTTGTTGAGAGAGTCTAGCACTATCAGAAGTTACACCTATAATGTCTCACAAGGAAGGCTGCCTAAATGTGTGCTGATCAAAGATGATAGCAATGAACATGCCAAACTAAATCATAAAAAAAGCCCTCAAGTTTTTAGTCAACTGTAAGCAAAACAAAACAAAAATAAGCTAACAAACAAAGCAAAATAAAGCAGAAACAAACAAGAACAATATCAAAACCTGGGCACGAGAGAGTGGGGTGGTCTTCCTCCATGATGAGCCTACTAATACATTGTCCAGTGCCAAAAGTCAGTCCTGAAAACATATATACTTGTAGCGTTATACATATTGAACCGGTTTTATTTAAGAATATACATGTTTGACATACACACGCACACACACACACACACACACACACACACACAGACAGAGGCACACACACACACACACACAAACACACACACCTATGCAATAACAGTTTAAAGATGTGAGGAATGGGGCTTACAGCAAGGAAAGTTAAGGTAGAAGTGTTTTTAAATTGTATTCTGAAAGACAAAATTAAAAGCATGTCAACACATTCTCCAATAGACCCGAAGCTAAGATGGTCTTGAGTCTCATGGTACTTGCAATACCATTGCTATTCTTTATAGAGGTTTTAAAAATACAGATTTTATTAACATTTGATTATAAGAAACATGTATTCAGATCCAATATTAATGGAAGAATACCTAGTCATACAGTTTTAAACATTGATAGAAATAGAAGCTATAGGAAAAAAAAATCTCTTAACAACATACAAAAATAGAAGGCCCATGTTGCAAATACTCAACCATGAGATCTCAAAGGCCATCATGGGCCATAATTTCATCATTGAAATTTAGTACAGATGACCCAGTGTACATAATAATTTACCTGTAAGTCATGTCAGTTTTTGCTGATTTTTAATCTTTGAACACTTTTTAAAGGGGGGGATTAAGAAAAAATTAAATTGTAGAATGCGGTTGCTTTCAATTTCTTTAGATGGTTTAATTAAGCCCATTATGCAAAAAAAAATTCAAACTGCACTAAATTGATTGCCATATCATTTAAAACACCTAAAATTCAATAAAAAGGAAATAATTATGTACTCATAATTTAAATATATTTCTTTCTTCTGAGTTATGATACTGAACTGTACATTAAGGAGAAAAGATTAATTTATGAGTTATAACTACCTTCACATGTTTGTAAGAAAGGATGAGTGCTTCTCCAAAGAATAAAGAGGGATCTAGGTGTTGTAGGTTTCTGGTTATCTTCATCTCAGTTTTCATGACCTTGTTTGTTCCTTTTTTGGCTTTTTAATTTCAGCCTAGAAGACCTTCCACTGCGATTAATTTATTTGATAAAGGTGCATGATATTTTTGTTGCAATTAATTCATTTGGGATAGACACTTCATAATTTTTTTAAAGTATCAATGAATTTGTAACCTGTGGCTATGATTTCCTCAAATAAATTTTATGAGATGTGAAATATATATATATATATATATATATATATATATATATATATATATATATTAAACCTCTAGAACAAAATATTTATTATCAGATCAAATTGGAATGAGTAGTGAAACAGATAAACAAACAAAGCAAGACAAACAAAGGCATTGTTCCCATCTCTAGTGCAGGCATTTCTAGAACTTCTCTCATTCTATTTTTTTTTATTGGAATTCTCCCTGTCCTAGTAAAATCTGTGTTTTGGTCTTTATTTAACACACACACACACACACACACACACACACACACACACCAAACAAACCACAATCTAAAGAAAAGCTCTAAAGTCTTGAGTAATATTGTAGAGCGCATATCTGTTAGGTAGAAGATATATTCTTGTAAACTCATGTGAGCTGGAATTCTTATCCACTAGAAAGTCACACAAAATGTGTCAAAATACAAAACAGCACACTATATGATATATATACTATATATGATATATATATTTCACACACACACACACACACACACACACACATATATGTTATGATAGACCAGAACATCTTATTTTTATCTCAGACTAAACATGTTTTCAATCAATGAGTGTCCTTAATCACAGTGCATGAAAATAAGTTGATGCTACCAGGAATGAGAAAGAATGAGTGACACCTATTACAAATTTGAAACAATATATACCATCAGAGGATTACTAAAGTACTGTTATTGTTCTGTATTTTGTCCTTATTTTAGTTTTATTAGGTAATATAATGAAAAATTATAATTAGGTCCTGTATATATGCTAAGAACTGGAAATCCATTTTAATTAATTTTTAAACTGTCACTTCAAAAATGCAAAACTGCAACATTTTTTAGATGAAAATTAAATATTCATCAAAACTTATTTGTTTTATAAAAGATAGAAGGTAGAAATGCTGAGTTGTGCAAAGTAAAGCCTTAGGTACAGGCCATGAAGGACATGAGGTGATGGTTGATAGGTCAAGGCATGGGTTAACCCATCTCTTGATGTCTAAAGAGATACTTGACATTTCAAAGCATTGTTTGAAAACCTGAGGCTTTCAGTCAGAAATATAATGAAGAGCAGAGGAGAAATTAAAAATCATGGCGCTATGCTGAGACTCTAAACCTAAATGTATAGAGTTAACCCCGTATTGATATGTAAAATTTAGAGTACTCACCCCTTGATTCCAAAGTGCCCGTTATTTTATCCTGAAGTGCTAGTGGCCTGTCTCTTAGATTCCCTGTCACACCCCCTGTTTCTCTATATAACCAGAGTGAAGTGTTATTTTGAGACTGTTTTGCATGTATAATATGAACAAATTAATTAGTTAAAACTAACTGACTAATTCATTTTCAAAGGTGTTTCTAAACTAATTTTTAAATATAAAAACATATGGACAGAAGTATTTCTTTTACCTGATAGAGATATATCTCAGAGAATGGCTTTTGGTACTTCTCATGCCTCTAAAATAGATTTTCATATTAATTTATCTCCATGATAAGAAGTTTTAACAAATTTCCTTCAACTAATTTTTCTTGTCTTTCTCACTGCCTTTACATCCCTGAATAGTGTGTATTTTGTTTGTTCTGTCTGTGGAAAGTGAAGGCTCAGTTCTTTCTCTTACTTTATAAAGCACTGCATCTCTCCTTCTTAAACTGTAGATGTGGGAGAAAATGATACTCATCACAAATAATTAAATAGAATGTATTAAAAGGTATGCTGCCTAAGGTGCTTGCAGGATTCCTGGAGCTGTTGTGTGAGACCAAAATTGCCGGTTATTATCATTATCTTGATATCAGAATGTATTCACTAAAATGCATTATGTGGAGAATTAGGGATGACTTACCTTGTTCCTCCACTTTGAAATGTTACAGTGTGGTTTTTCAATCCTGAAAGGACTTTGTTACTCTTTATTTTTCCTGCTGTGCCACATTCATCAACATGGTGGGTCCATAATCTGGGAGGGAACTTTTTACTTTCCTTCTCCCCACAGAATATCCTTTTCTCAGTTCTCTAGCATGTCCAGGAGATATAAATGCAGTGCCATCCCTACTGGCATCTGAAATGCTGATGCACAACAAGGGTCAACCTTTATAAACAATATACACAGACACAATGCTTTTCCCTTACTTCAAAGGACTGTGTCTGATCCTTTTATAATTTGATTAAAACTAAAACCTAGTCACTTGACATTAACCACTTAGCTGACGTATGCCTGCTGTGTGTGAGGAGCAGTACACTGAAGAGAAGTGAACACAAAGCTGCTCAGGAATGAGTTCATCCCTCCTTAGAGACAGGTGACCTCACAGCTCACACTGATCTGTGCTCCCTCTTAAGCCCAAGCAACAGCCTCAGCAGCAGCAGCAGCAGCATTCTGTTCCTGGAAAGAATTTGGTATCTGCAGGATGAATTCTCTCATATACTTTTTTTTTCTTACCGTTAAATCTGTTAAGAAAATTTTTTCTTAAAACAAAAAACGCCTGCAGCATAAGAGCATCTCACAGTAAGCATGTTGATTTTTGGTGTGCAGTTCCTAAGGATACCTGCAGTATAAATGGTTGTTGTGGTCTATTATAAAATAGTGTCACTGGTTATGCACATCGCCCTCCACCTCCCTTAATCTTTCCTGTTGAGTGTTGTTGCATGATTTTCAGATCATCACAACTGTGTTAGCTCAGTCAAAGGGAAAACATTTGTGTGATAAATGACCTGGCTGCAGCAGTGGCAGGGAAAATCATGGAAAACTAAGGACCCCCAAGTAGGTGGCTTCCAAGTAGGTGCAGAGAAACTTACAACACACATAGAAGAGACACCATTGCATATACTAGAAAATGAAGTTTAATTCTTCCCTTACACATTACATACCAAACACAGTTTCTCCCTCCTTCCTAGACTCTCAGTCACCCGCCCCTCTCTACCTCATCTCTCCCACAGATTAACTCCTCCTCTGTTTTCCTTCAGAAAGAACATTCCTCCAAGGGATATCAGTGGATACCAGCTTGACAAGTTATAATAAGACTAGGCACACAGTCATATCAAGGCTGGACAAGGTAGTTTTAACATATGCTTAATTAATGTATATTGACTACATTATTTTTTTTTAATTTTTCAAATCCTACTTTAAAGATAGGTTCTTAAACGTTTTAACCTCCCTTCTAGCCCACCACCCACGAGAGGTAGTGGAAAAGTAAGGTTATTAAGATACAGGAAAAGTAGACCTTTGTATAAATAATTCTTTGGGGTTATTTCAATCTCCAATTATCAACATTCTATAGTAGAGTTGTGTCAGGATAGCAAACACAAATCAGAAGTGGTAACAGAATCAGGCTGAAATATCCAGGCCTTTGGCAAATCAGTATGAATCACCAGGAGCAACCAGGATCAGCAAGGAAGATCAGCAAAGACAAAGACCAGCAAAGCATTGTGAAGCTAGCAAGGAAGGCAAGCCCCATCACTGTCCGTTGAGTCCTATTTAGACTCCCTCCAAACATCACATGCCCTGGTACAGGTCCTGTCTTTGCCAAAAGCCATGGGAGTCTGTCTTAGCAAAACTCTAGGTGAGTCTGAATCAGCTGACATCATTCTTTTCATTGGCCTAAGTCAATGGAAGCAGCAAGAAGCCCCACCGAGGACACCACCAGAAGTTACAGTAGAGCTCAGCAACACAATGTAAGGAGAACCAATATACGTGTGTCACTAGCAAAGAATAGTTACTTGGAGCAGAGCAAACCAATGCTTGAGCTGCCACTGTCTGTGCAGTCATACTTATAGTCCTTCATCACATGTCCTTTCACATGTTTGCTTTAGCAAAACATCCTTTCACCTGTGTCTGCTTCAGTGAAACATTCCTCTACATGTCTGCTCCACCAAAACATCATTTGACATAACTGACTTTCCAAAGAATTGAGAAGTTTCCACTTCAAAAAATGTACCGCCAATTATTATACTAATGAACAAAATATGATATGTACATTAGACTATTGGGTGTAGTATTTCAAGAAAATATGCGAATCAGATTGTATATGTTTGAAAGTCTCAATACTATATCAATTGCAGCTGTAACTGTCATCCTCACTTAACGGTTGATAAAATTGAAGTAGGACTTGGAGAAATTTGATACTTTTAGGGCACTATTGTTTATAATAGTTTCATGAAGTAAAAGCATGTGTAAGTGAATCAAAAATATTTTGAGATAGAATAGAGATAGTTGTAAGAATGTGCATCCTATCTGAGATACAAAGGTTTTTTTTTTTTTTCCATCCTGTGTGTTGAGGCCCTTCTAAAACTTGCAGTAGATCTCTACAAATGTATGAAGTAAGTTTCTCCTGTTTCATTTATACAATGGAAACTCTCGGCAATCATCAATTTGAGGCTAGTATCCCAGCCAAATTTTGTTTTATTTTATTTTACGTCTTTGATTTTTTTTCCTGTGCATGAATTTTTTTTTATTGTTTTATATATTTATGTTCTGACTATTTCTCTCCTTCCTGGTCCCTAAGCCAAAAGTTCTTCACTCCATGCCCCTTCCCCTTTGCCTATGAAAGGGTGCTCCCATACTCCTGCCCCCATTTCCCTTGCCAACCCACCTCCTCCTTACCCATCCCTGCATCTACTGTCCCTAAAGCAAGAAAGTCTCTACTGGATTAGGGGCATCCTATCCCACCGAGGACAGAAAAGGCAGGCCTCTGCCATATATGTGTAGGGGGCTATGGACCAGCCTAGGTATGTTCTTTGGTTGATAGCTTAGGGTCTGGGAGTTCCCAGAGGTCTGTGTTAGTCTATACCATTGGTATTCCTATGGGCTTGCAACCCCCTTCAGCTCCTTCCATCCTTCCCCCAACTCTTCCATGTGGATCCCCAAACTCAGGCTAATATTTGGCTTTAAGTGTCTGTGTCTGTATCAGTCAGCTCCTGGGTAAAGCCTCTCGGAGGACAGCCATGCTAGGCTCCTGCCTTCAAGTACAAGCATTAGTGTCAGTTTTTGATGCCTGCCCATGGGATGAATCCCAATTTGGGTCAGTCACTGGGTAGCCTTTTCTTCAATATCTGCTCCATTTTTCCCTCTACTTGTTTTAGATGCGAACAATTATGGGTTAAAGATTTTGAAGGTAACTTGGTCACCCATCCCTCCATCGCAGGCCCTTTTCTGTCTACTGGAGGTGATATCTTCAAGTTCCATCTTCCCAGTTTTGGGCATTTGAGCTAAGGTTCTGGGAGCCTCTCACATTCCAGGTCTCTGGGCTTTTCTAGATTTTTCTCCCTGCCACCATATCCCTGAACTGCATATTCCCATTTATTCTCCTGACCCTCTGTCATTTTCCCCTGTCTCATCCCATACTTGAACACTTCCCCCCTTTCCCTCCCCTCTATCTCCCATGATTATTTCGTTTCCCTTTCTATGTGGATTGAAATATCCTCAACTGGGCCTTCCTTTTTTAAACTACTTATACTCCTTGGGTTGTATGATGAATATTCTATAGTTTTGGGCTAATAGCTACTTATCGCATTTCTTTTGGGTCTGGTAGCTCACTCATGATTTTGTTTTCTATTTCCATCTGTTTCCTGGAAAAAAACTCATGATGTCCTCTCTTTTAATACCTGAGTTGTATTCCATTTTGTAGGTGAACCAGATTTTCTGTATCCACTCTACTGTTGAGGTTGCTTTTAGCTTCTAATTATTAAAAATAAGGCTGCTATGGTGGTGTAGAGAGTCTTGTGGTATAGTGTATATGGAGAAAGAATAGAGGAACTTAAATATGTAGAAATTCTGACTTTGAATAAGAATGAAGTCAAATTATCAAAGGATAGAGTTCATAGATTTGTGTTCTTTTTCTTTTCTTCCCACTTAAGAATATGCCTTTAGTCTAACACTGTAATGTTTTCTTCCAGGATGAACAACTGAACAAGGAAGAATTTGGAGTTCTCCTTCCATGTACACAGGGCCCTGACAAATATGAAAAGTCGTGTGCATGAACTGAGATAATTAATGGAAATCTATGGGTATATCATATATAAATTTTTTAAGCATCACGGAACCACTTAGAGAATGGGCTCCTAAAGAATATGCATTGATTATCTAAATTTACTGACTAAGACAGAGAGGCAGCCAGCAGATTAGTCAACATCCATGACTTTCAAAGTTTTGTTTTGTTTTGTTTTGTTTTCTGTCTTGCATATACCAATGGAGGTGCTGTTTTTGGTGGGAAGAAGGGAAATTTTTGCTTTACAAGCAGTTTCTACCCATAACATCCAGTGTCTCTATTACAAACTATTGCAATTCTGGTACACGTGAAGGTAGGAAGGAAGGCAAGAGGATGTGAAGAAATTCAAGCCAAAATATCAGATCATAAATGGAGAAAAGAGAAATTAAGAAAAATCGTACACATATGTTAATGCTTATACATCTTTTCTTTGGGAAGTTTTAACTAAATTGTTCTATGTGATCGTTATCAATCTCTTAGTACACAACCATTAAAGTACAAATAATTAGTTGTTTTGCATAACAGTAGGCATACCTCTGGAGAGCTATACTTACTCATGGAAAGTATAAAATACATATGGTAACTTAACTCTAAACTATTTATAGAAAATAATGTTTCAAACACTAGTTCATTCTCTGCCCCTATTTGGGAATCAAGACTAACTCTTATCAGGGAGTTTTGGAAAAATCTCACACATTCTTTATTGCTCCTTAGATATTAACCTGAAGGTTTTATGGAAATATATACTTAAAATTCTTCTTTAATTTTTGCCCTTGGCTGAGCATACTGAAGATTTTTTAATATTGTAATGAACCTCTATCTGCCACACTGGTAAGATTTAGACTCTAACAGTTTTTAAGTAATGTAGTCATAAGTTATGGAGCGCCACCTCATAATTAAAGAATGTCACCTGGGCTCCAACCCATGGGCATTAATTAATTCTTATCTATTGCACTAAAGAATTTGAACAATTAAAAGTAACTGTCAGTGCACATGGAGAGTATATTATAATCCCTGCATCTAGGAAACTCTTTCTAATTTCCATGATAATTTTCTTGGACATCTAAAACCCTAACCTACATTAATTACACCTACCAGTTTTAAAAAGTAAAATACACATTGTTCCACTTTCCTTCTTTTCTTTCCTTTTATGCATTCCCACTTGATCTCTCAGTCCATAGATTTTATTTTACTTTTTAAACGATCCTTCCATTGTGTGTGTTGTTTGTGTGTGTGTGTGTGTGTGTTGAAGTTGAAATTTACATTGTGTTTGGTGCAATTTTCTAAGAAGCTCTAGTCCAATCATTAGATAACTCATATTAAAATCAAAAAGTTCATCTAGTCTCGGCACGGCCAAGTTCCTTTGTGTCTAAAACCTAGGGGCAAAGTGGCAGATCCAGAACCAGTCATCCTTAACCTCAAGAAGAAAATAAAAGGCCTAAATTTTTTAGGACATACAAGCTATAGACTTCTGGATATAGATGCTTGCATTGGTGTATTGCTTATGCATTGACCATCATGACTCTTAGCACTTGGCAGGTTAATATTGTAGTTCAAGAACACGTTTAGCTTTGGTGATCTGAAGTTGTAGGTCCTTGAAAATTCTTTCCTAGACACTCAGGAGATCTTTAACCACTCTCCTGCAACAATTGCTTTACTGCTAGTCCCTCCATTTGCTGGTCATGTTACTGGCTCAGCCTACTCTACTGATATATAAACTCTGTGTTAGGGAAACCATTTAATTAGCCATGAAGCAGCACACAAAAGGTTATCAGAACAGCTTGATTATATAGACACGCAAGAACTTTTAGCAAATATAATTGCATCAACTATGAAACATTGTGTTAGCACCAATCACCAGGGTTGTGCTGGGCTACCAGAAGTCCTTCCTCTGTGTGATGAATGCCAGGGTTGTCAAGAAAGTACTGATTATTTATTGACTTAGATTAATGCTTTCCAGTTCTCATTTAGAAGAGTTGAAGTCATTATAACTGGATCATGTCTTTAGCCATAGTTGAAGTGTCTTCAAGTGTTTGGGGTGTGTTCTCAGAAAACAGCGAAATGATCCCAAGGACAGTTTGCCAGTAAAGAGGTTCCTTGGTTGAGATTCCCTGGTCAAGGCTACCAGGAGTAAGGGAAATATCTGTCAAGAAGCTTACTTTCAGACAGCATTTAAAAAATCCCCATAGCATTTAACAGCCTTTAGCATTATTTAGCAGTGTTTTTTACCTTCCACTCCAGTACTTCAGAAAGCGCGGGGTCTCTATGAACTATTTTTATTTTGCTTTTATTTTTTTTTAATTTCTAACCTTTTATTGATTCTTTGTGAGTTTCACATGATGTACCACAATATCACTCATTTTCTCTTTCCTTTGTATCTGCCCTCTGCTCTTGCAACCTTCCTTGCAAAAAGAAGAAAATCTGCTCACAGAAGCTGTGTGTTAAAATCTATCACACAGTATTCTCTTTTGTCAACATGGCTTTACTTGCAAATGTTCATTGCAATAAGTCATTGGTCTGATTGTTTCATTGTTTTTAGTGAGCCAGGAGTGTTTACAATCACTACTTTCTTTCTTTGCCTTATCAGTCTCTGAGCTTAATATTGATTTCTGAGACTCTCTCTCTCTCATTCTTCTTGCTCTTTTGGTATCACAATTCTCTCTTTAGAAGTTATGTACATATATTCATAACATTCTGATATTTTGTCTCCTGCTTTCACATAAATACTACATATTAATCTTGAGTTTGTTTATCATATACACCTGATATTTTCAAATTATATTTGCAGACTAGAATGAAGCACAGAGCTCTATCCATCCATTTGACATCATTGACTGGCCTTTTCATAGGCATCTTCTAAACATGTCTAGAAAATTTGAAGTTCTTTGCCTCTTTCAGCACAATTCCTTCCCGTGCTTCAGGAATAAAATTTAGATAACACCAAGTAATTTATGTGTATCTATGTGTGTGTACATGTGTATCTTCATATGTATAGGTATATGTATTTGCGCAAATGCCTGTACACATATATTAAAGGCATACAGAGGCCAGAGGAAACCATGAATTTTATACCTCAGGTGCTATTCTCACTTATTTTTTGACCTAGTCTAGTATTGTTCTAGAATTTACAGATTCAGTTAGGTTAGCTGATTAGATAGCCTAATAATTGCCCCTTTCTCCAACTTTCCATAGACTGGAATTTTAAGGGTTTACAACAAAAACTGAGTTTTTGGTATGGTTCCTGAAGTTAGAACTCAAGTCTTTATCTTTATAGGGCCACTATTTTACAAATGAGCTTTCTTCACAGGCCTGGAAACAAGATTTTCAACCCGACCTCCTGTGCATGGTTTTGTTGTACAAGTCACCTCCCCTCCATGCCATTTAAAATACAACCACCACTGTTCCCTGGGAAACTTCTTCCCATGCTCTTGAGTAATAAAATTTCAAAACCCACATCTGATCTTACCAAATTTTTACCTTTTTTTTGTTTTAAATAGAGCATTGGCCACAAATAGGTTTTATACCAGGAACCGGATTCTTTTCTATCTTTTATAAGGGTTGACATACCTGCCCCTACTAACAGAGACTCATTTTGAAGGCATTTCCAATCTTTCTTTACACACCTACTCCCCAATGCTTTCTGCTAGTATTCTCTTCTTTTAATAATAACAAAATATACTGAAAAATATGAAGGTACAGAGTGAGTATTAACCTACTTACTCATACATTATGGAATGTTCAAGTTATGTTAGTGTTTTCAAAGTAATTACAATATGGTACTTCCTAAGCAAATTTTATTATATACACCAGAAATGCCATGGATCTCACTGTTTTATTGCTGCAGCAATTACCGCAGTGGTTGGTGATATTATTTGATTAATTCTTGGCTCTCTCAGTAGTCCATTAGATCTATGATGCCTGGGATTATGCAGATTCAGCTTATCCTTCCATCTCACCATATATCAATGTCTGTAGACTGAGCATAGGGATTAATAAGCATTGTCTGAATGAGGAAATACAATGAATTCTGTAGAGTTTGATGAATGTATGGACAAAGAAGGTGATCTTGAGATTTTTTTGTTGTTGTTGTTATGGTCTGGAGCAGAATAAGAAGTCACCAATAGAGAGAAGTATGCTGTCTAGGGGACAATAAGTTTAGAAAAGTAGAAAATAAGTTCTGTTTCCTTGTCACTTATCTTAAATGGTGCAACAACTTTTTCAGTGATACTTTTAACAAAATAATGTATGAGGTGCCTTATACAGAGCAATGTTCTTAGAAAAGATGTGAAGGATGCTTCCCAGATGTAGCTCTGGACTGTTATAAAATAATGTCAATTAATTTGTCCTATCTCAAAAGCTGCGTATATCCACAATATTAAAAAAAAATTATGTCAAGCACATATAACTCTTCAAAACAAGGTCACTATTAAATAAGAAGCAATTAACACTTGAGATAAACAACAAGTAAGATGCTAGGCATATAACTAAGATGTCATGGATGAGACATTACTTAAAGCCCTTCTGGGAAGCCAGTAAACACCATCAATCATTTTTTGTCACAGAGACCAGTTTTTGGAAAAAAAAATAGGTGACCTGATATTGAAAAGTGTAAGTGTCCTGTACATGCTTTGAAACATGCAAGGCAGCTGTTGCTAGCTGACGTTCTCCACACTCAGGTGCAATCTGGTCTCTGCTGCCTGACGAAGCATCACAAATGGCAGGCTTTGACAGCTCCCAGACCTGTTGAATAATCTATCTGTCAAACATTCAAAACAAAATTGCACAGATGTTAAAGTACATGCATATGCAGTAAGAATATCCTTCTCAAGGACAGCATAATGTTCTTCACACTCAAAATATTGAGGAAAAGAATATTCTGTATTGAAGTGTACGGAGAGTTATACTTGTGTCTTCTATTCATTTATGGTTGTTTTGATCCACTTAAAACCCCGATGATGGCTACTTTCAATGAAGAAATACTATATTTTTGTTTTCACCAAAAATTTAATAAATGTATAGGATGTGGCATAACCTGTCTTATTAATGGGAATTATGTATAAACTGATACGATATCTTATATTTAATAAAATTTCAAGTTCTACAAGACAAACAACACTTTTCAACTAAACTTTACAGTAATTACTATAGTTAGATAAAATCTCATTGGCATTTTTCAAGTAGGACATGGCACAGCTGGGTTCTCGGCATCTCATCATTGTAACAAACACCTACAATTAATCACCTTATAAAGAGAAAAGGTTTATCTTGAATCCCATTGGTTGGCTCACTGCTATGGGAATATGGCTTCAAGCCATGGTAGGCCATAGTGGAGCAACTTAGTTCAAGTTCAGAGAATAAAAAAAAGGGAGGGGTCGGGGAGCAAGTGATGGAAAGTGAAGGAGGGATGGAAGGAGGGAGAGAGGTAGGGATTGGTCCTACTATAAAATTCAGTGACATAGTGCCCAGTATTCAAGGATCTCTCACTAGGCATCATATTTTAAAGATTCTACCACCTCTTTCAAATAGTGTCATGTCTAAAACCAACTCCTTTTGACACAGGCCTACTTATTATACTCAAGGTACCAGGGGAAGTTAGCTTTACAGATTAAGGAATATTTATCTTAAATCTTAAATGAATATTAGTTGTTATAAAACAATCTCAGGGAAGACCATAAGAAGGTTGGGAGAATATCATGAATGTTAAGAAGCACGGCAGATGAAATGACCTTTGAACAGTCAACCATTTTCTGACTGAACAAGGACAAGAGAGAATTGCCTCCAAGTTGAGTCCAAGAAACAAGTATTTTTCTAGATTAAAAATTGTTCTTTATATGATATTGAGACTTGCATGGACTCTAATTTCATAGAAACTTGTAGCTTTTCAAGGAGATATTAACAAAAATGGTGGCCAAATTATTATAAATTTTTTAATTACTTTTTTTTTTTTTTTACATTTCAGTGGTTACCCCCTTCCAGTCCACCCTTCCAAAGTTTAACATCCCATTCCTCCTCATATCTGTCTCCAAGAAGATGCCCTCATCCCATCCCTTTCTGCAAAGTCTCCCAACTCCCTGTGGCCTCAAGTCTCAGAGGGTTAGATATGTCTTTTCCTACTGAGGCCAGACCAGGCAGTCTTCTGCTGTATATAAGTTGGTGGCTTTTAACCAACTAGTATACTCTGCCTGGTGCCATTATCTGAGAGATCTTAGGGGACTGGGTTAGTTGAGACTGCTGGTTTTCCTTTGGGGCCAGAATCCTACTCAGGATCTTTCAGCCTTTCCCCAAATAACCACAGGGGTCCCCTATTTCAGTCCACTGGTTGCTTGTAAGTATCTGCCTCTGTCTCAGTCAGCAGTTTGTTGTGCCTCTCACAGGACAACCATGCTAGGCTCCTGTCTGTAGGCACATCATAGCATCAGTAATAGTTTCAGTCCTTGGAGCCTCCATTTGAGATGGATCTAAACTGGGGCTAGCCGTTGGACCTCCTTTGCCTAAGTCTCTACTCCATTTTTGTACTTGCAAAACAGGAACAATACTGGGTCAGTATATTTGACTGTGATATGGCAACCCCATCCCTTTACAGTCTGAATTCCTCCCAGGTGGTCTGCTGCTCCCAGGGTAACAGGTAAGGGACACTCCCAAATAGTAGAAGCAGCTGGGAACCCTGAGGAGCCCAGCAGATGTGTGACTGATCTTCTCTGCTTGAACTCCATCTCCTTTCTGTCCTGCACCATCCAGCTGGCCAGATCAGCAGCTTGTCTGCTCCTCCGAGGACCCCACAGTCTGAAGGCTTCCCAGGAGATGTGCCACACCCAGGGCAATAGACTTCACTGTCTGAAGGCCTCCCAGGAGATGTGCCACACCCCACACAACAGACCCCACCCAAATTATTGTAATATTTAAAGGGATTGAATGCATTCAGTGGCTGGCATTTAGGTTAATTTTCACTACATATAATAGAAAATAGATAACATTGTCCTAAATTCAGAAATGTCTTTTACTGAAAATAAAAAAAGAATATGAGTGTGTGTATTTATATATGATATTATATATTTGTATCTATTATATTCATTCATTTTACTTTAAAAATTGTGAAAATTAAGTATTTATAATATATATATATATATATATAATATGTGATTCATTCTGAGTGTGTATGACATATTACTTTATAACAGTTAACATAAAATATATACTTATTATTCTTTTAGTATTTTAATGGACATAATTAATATGAAAAAGTATGGTAAACAATAAAATCTTAAGTATTTGAACACCTTGATTGATGATCAAACCTTTGTAATAAAAATATTATCATGTCAAAATCTTCATGTTGAAACACTAAAAAATCATCTTTTCTAGTTGCTTGAATATACAGTGAATCATTATTACTTAATACCAATGTCATTTTAGTATTCAATAAAACCACATATCTTTAATTAAAATGTTATTTTAAAGTAAGGCATTATGGATACCCAGCATGCTAATAACGTTTTTGTCTGACAAAATATGGTGTGTTATAGTTATGGACTCTACCTTAAATTTCTCTCAATATTTCTTATCTTCTAGTCCTGGACCCAAGTTCTCAGAATTAGATGACTTTGAGATCATTAGATTATAAGGTACAAGATCCCAGGAACGTCCACTTATGGATTGATTACCTAATAAGCTATTGGGAATGCAAGAGCTGACTAAGGAAACAGGCTATTGAGTGCAAGCCCTAGAAGGAACTGTTTTATATCTGTCCACTTCTCTTTCTCTATTTCTCTCTCTGTTTTTTACTTCTGTCTCTGCTTTTGGGATATCATCAAGTGCACAAATGTAATATCTATAAAAATTTCTGCCACCATAAAGTTCTGCCTGGCTGCTCCATAATTATAGTGCCAAATAATCATAGAAAAAACTCTTGAAAACTTAACCGAAAATGGTATTTCTTGTTTTTGTTTATTTCAGATACCTTTGACAGAGATAGAAAATTGATTAACACATGATTCAACATGTAATGTTCCAAGATGTAATTTGAAAAGCAGGCAGGGAACTCTTCTTCCAAGTATTAGGGCACAGATCTGTACTGAACAAGTTCCTAGAAATTAAAGGAGAAGTAGGCACATTTGCCTAGTCCTAATACAGAAGTAATCAGTAATTGGTAGTAATTTGCAAGTGAAAGACTAATTTTCTCCAAGAGAGTCTGCTGGGAAACAAACGACTTTTAAGTGTAGGTCTGATTTTCAACATTAGATGGCCAACAGTAAATGAACTGAGGCATCTTTGGAGATTCTTGGCCTCTTAATATTAATGCAGAATATTTTTTATTTCACACTTTACATGTACTTTGCATGGATAGATAGATGAGTTACAGATAGGTAGTTAATAGATGATAGATAGATAGATAGATAGATAGATAGATAGATAGATAGATAGACAGACATGCTTTCATGCTTTTATTTGGGCTGTTTTCATTTAGTGTTTGGTTGTTTTGACCAATTCTGTTTTGTCTTTATTTTATTTTATTGAACTAATATTCCTTAGATGTCTTCCTGATTCCTCAGGACAGACAGAAAGGTTGTGGATCCTTGGGAGGTAAGGTGAAGAGAAACTGGGAGGAGTAGGAGGACAATATATTATGTGAAAAATAATCTAGTTTAAATTACAGAAAATAATAAGTCATTCCTAATTTAAATTATTTTTATCAGCAATTTCATCATACATTTAAGCAAATTTATTATTAGAACATCGATGCTATGCCTCCAAAATTAAACAAGAACTACTTGGTTTTATAACCACTTAGTTATAAGTTGCTTGTTAAGGAACACAAACTTTTATAAAACTCTCTGTGGTCCATATGTCTATGACGGGTAATAGAACAAATACAGATGTATGAAGAGAATGTACCCCAATTTAGCTGTGTGATGGATACAAAAATACTCAGGATTTCTTTGGCATGAAATTAAGTAGCCCATACATAGTTTGATGCAGAAAATAGGAGATCAAGTAATACAGTAGACAGTAAAGGGAAAAAATGTGTTTTATTATTTCAAATGAACAGGTTAATATGAGGAAAATATTAAATCTTGTATTTAAGTGTAAATACAGAATCATGTCTTAAATTCAAATAAATAAAATATAAAAACTTTATTTTGTCTTCAGTTTCTGAACAACTGCAGCTTCTGGTTCTATAATTGGTTAATATAATCATGAACCAAGCTACTCTGTAGTGTTTAGACAAAATCCAGTGGGAACATTCTTTCATGGAAAAACTATCAAAAATTCATATGATAAGTGGTTGAAAAGTAACATTTCTATGGCTGATGCGGTATTGGCAGGTCATATATCATATAAAACCACTGCTGTCAGTCTGTAGAAATTTTAACTTTATTTTACTTCACAGTGCTAAACTTCAATGCATATCAGATGGCAGATTTTTGAACCCCTAGTCCTGTTTGAAGTCTTTTTTCTGTGTGGTCAGTAATTGAGATTGTCACAAAGAAAGTGCCCTTGCCATGAAGTTGAATCACAGAGTTACAGAAAAAGATAAATGAGGCACAAAAATCCCCTTTCATTTACATTTTAAGGTACCTAGGAAGATGAAATAGCAAAAGTTAACCAGCAATAATTAATCCCAAAGTGTAGAAGAAAGATTAAAAGTCTTCATGAAGAGTCTATCTATAAAACTGCAACGTGCATTATTTCATTTAACCCTAAAATTGGCTTTTTTTTTTTTTTTTGGTAGGTTGGGTTTATAATTTTACTTCAGTGACAAACATTATATGAGTTAGATATCTTACATAGATTTGTAAAGGTGAAAAACTGGGGTGAAAATGGGTTATTTGTAAATCTGGACTACTTAGAAAGAATTAAAGTAGATGTTAAATATGAGTAAAATTCTCGTGGAACTTAATATTTCATTGAACTTTCTTCTATTCATCTGTTTTCACCAAACATTGTTATAAATTTAAAATATTTCTTCTTTCTTATTTGAATCCTAAGACATGTGTTTATCTTTGAATTACTTCTAATGCTTGGCTTTTAGCATGATGACATAACTCTTAAAATAATTATAGAAAAGAGAAAAGTCTTCCTTAATTTATGTGATTTGGTTTACAGTTTGACCTGACTACAGCAGTGCATGATTATATATATATATATCCTCAAACTCAGAAATCCGTCTCAAACTCAGAAATCTTCCTGCCTCTGCCTCCCAAGTTCTGGGATTAAAGGCATGTGCTACCACCACCCAGCTAGGGGTATTCTTTTTTTATTTCATTTGATTTAGCACACATTTAAGATTTGTAAAATATTCAGCAAAAGCTACAAAATCAATTACTGCAGCTGAAACAGGTCTTTCAACTTTGTGTACTTAGGTCAGTATGTGGTTTTGATATATTTTGTTGTACTACAGAGATGGAATATCATCTTTGCCATCTTTCATGTGTAGTATGAGTTTATCATAAATGTGACCTTGTGAAGTATATTGAATTCTAGGTAGCAGTGCTTAACAGAACACATTGTAATTCTTGGCATGTTAACTCAAACTTCCCAGGTCTACTTAATTACTGTAAAAAATGTCTATGACTTCAGTAACTTAATGGAGGACAAAGTGTAAGTTGTTGATATTTATTTCTTTGAGATGGAGACTTATGGTGAAACTTTTGCTGATTGGGCATTTGTTTTGTAGTCAAGACTGGTATAGAACTCATTATATTTCCCATGCTGTTTTTCAGTTCATCCCAAGGACTAGGGCTGTAGTCAGCCATGTACCAAAACCAGTGCCAAGTGTTTATTTTGACTCCAGGCCTGATGGGCTCTAGTCCATCAAGCAGTGAGTAGTCAGGCACATGTTCTGTCAGCATATCATTGGGAAGCAAGACAAGGGTGTCTTTTACTGGCTTGCTCCATTGCTCTCTTTTATTCTCTCTGGTCACCTACCTTATAATGCTACTTAAAACTAAAGTTTCATTGGGAAAAGAGGCCCCTTGGTTTGGCAAATTTTATATGCCCCAGTAGAGGGGAATGCCAGGGCCAAGATGTGGGAGTGGGTGGGTAGGGGAGCAGAGTGGGGGATGGGGGAGGGTATAGGGGACTTTCAGGATAGCATTTGAAATGTAAATGAAGAAAATAATAAAAATTGGGAAAAACAAAACAAAACAAAACAAAACAAAAACCCTAAAGTTTCATGAACCTAGCAGCTTAACTTTACTCAATTTTCATAAATAATTAATTTGTTGGTTGTAAATAATGCCTCTATATTCCAATTCAATTCTCCAAGTAGCCTATACTGTCCTTCCCCTCACAGTCCTGCATCTGCTTCGCATGTAGTGGGATTACAAGCTTATTTCACAGCTCTCAGCCAAAGAATAGCTCCTGTGAGCTAAGTCTCTACTATTTTTCTCTACTTTAAAGAATGTGTTTTCTGGTATTTATCATAAAGTCCATTTTCTTACATGCCCAACCCAGAAGTGTTAAATTGCAAAAGAATTAATGGTTTTTAAAACCTGTGTGCCCCATATATAGACACCAAAACCAGATATTATTACAGATGCCAAGAAGTGCTTGCTGACAGGAGCTTGATATAGCTGTCTCCTGAGAAACTCTGCCAGAGCCTAACAAATACAGAGGAAGATGCTTGCAGCCAACCATTGTACTGAGCACAGAGTCCCCAATGGGGTCCCCAATAGAGGAGTTACTGAAAGGATTGAAGGAGCTGAAGGGGTTTGTAACCCCATAGGAAAAACAATATCAACCAGTCAGACCTCTACCCAACCCACGCTTCCCCTTGAGCTCCCAGGGACTAAACCACTAAGCAAAGTATACACATGGAGGGACCCATGGCTCCAGCCACATATGTAGCAGATGATGGCCTTGTCTGGCAAAGAGACCATTGGTCCTATGAAGGCTAGATATCCCAGTATAGTGGAATGTGAGGGTAGGGAAGGGGTAGTGGGTAGTGGGTAGTGGGTAGGCGAAGCAGGGAGAGGGGAATGGGATAGTATGTTTCCAGAGGGGAAACCAGGAAAGGTGATAACATTTGAAATGTAAGTAAATAAAATATCAAAAAAGAGAAAAGAATAGGAAAAAGAAAATAAACAAAAAAACGAGAAACCAAAAACAAAAAGGTGTAGATAAATTTTAATTGATATCAAGTCTAATAAAATGAAGCCATACCAAAAAAGCTACAATATTTATGTCATTCAGCTATAGGTAAGTTCAAATCCTCCAAAGCAGGTATTGACCTGGTACTTAGCTTAGACTTCCATATATTCGAAAAAGAATATAAAAAGAATTTATACTGAACATGATTGTAATTTTATGCATTTCAAGAAATTGGTGTTTTGGAAAGGGCATTAATATAAACAGCACACGAACCAGAGAATATAAAGGATGTGTAGCTTATTTATAATATATTTTAATTTAATAGCTTACACATTTATTTATCATTTTGCTTTTCTTATAATACATGAATTGTTTTGCCAAGGAAATAAACACAGAGATAAAAAAATAAAATGCTTGCCAGGTACTTCCTCTGTCATGTAAGTAACTACAGAAGTGCTGGATTCTCTTTAATTGTTCAACTGCTGATGTTCTCTAGACAGATTTGAACCATTCTAGAGGCCTAAATGACTATCCATTTCACAACAGTGGAACTGAATAAGAAGCCATTGACTCTTCAGTAAAGTGTATGTTAATGAAACAGGAAAAACATAGAACCTACAGTATTAAGGATATTAATGTAGACAGCAGACATTTTGATGAACTGAAAAACAAGAAGAGTTTGTGTCTTAAATATAGTTCAGTTTGACATAATCACATTACATCATCTACACTTCTGCTTACATTAGTAACAGACGATTGTCTCAAAATCTCTTAGTAAACATATAACATTAATTTATATTGAAATATAGATAATATACAGATTGAGAACTGTATAAAATATGTTGTGTTTTGGCATAAGTTTTAATAATTAATTTTATATATGTGCATGTGTGTATGTGGCGTGCATGAATGTGTGTATATGAGTATTAAAGTACTTGTTTGGAGGATGCAGAACAACTTGAGTGAGGCAACCCAGTCACAAAGAACACACATGGTATGAACTCAATGATAAGCGGATATTATCCCAGAATCTCAGAATACCCAAGATACAATTCACAGACCTCATGAAGCTCAAGAAGAAGGAAGACCAAAGTGTAGGTGCTTCAGTCATTCTTAGAAGGGGAACAAAATACCCATAGAAGGAGATTCAGAGACAAAGTGTGATTCAGAGACTGAAGGAAAGGCAATCCAGAGTCTGCTCCACCTGGGGATCCATCCCTTATATAGACAGCAAACCCAGACATTATAGCTGATACCCAGAAGTATTTGCTGACAGGAGCCTGATATAGCTGTCTCCTGAGAATCTCTGCCAGTGCCTGACAAATACAGAGGTGTATGCTCATAGCCAATCATTGGACTGAGCATGGGGTCTCCAATGGAAAGGTTAGAGGAAGGAATGAAGGAGCTGAAGGGGTTTGCAACACCATAGGAAGAACAACAACATCAACCAACCAGACCCTCCAGAGCTCCCAGGAACTAAACCAACAATCAAAAACTTAACAAATTGGGATTCTTGGCTCCTGCTGTTTATGTAGCAGAGGATGGCCTTGTTGTGCTTCAATGGGAGGAGAGGAACTTGATCTCATAAAGACTCAGTGCCCCAGTATAGGGGAATGCCAGGGCAGGAAGGCAGGAGTGGGTGGGTGGTTGAGTGAGCACCATTATAGAAGCAGAGAGAAGGGGGTGTGATAGGGGGTTTCTGCAGAGGAAACTGGGAAAAGGGATAACATTTGAAATATAAATAAAGAAAATATCCATTAAAATAAATAAATAAATAAATAAATAAATAAATAAATAAATAAATAAAAAAGAGTTAAAGAAAAGTACTTATGTGGTTTCCATTTTCTTGCCATTGTAAATAAAACAACAAAGAAGAAGAATGAACAATTATCTTTAAAGTTTGATACACAGTCCTTTGGCAATATGACTATGTATAGGTTTAGATTTGTGAAAACCTACTTAGTTTTGGTTCTTTAACACTTCAACCTCCTTTCTAGCCTATCATCTACCAAAGCTAGAAGAAAAGAAAAGTTACTATGAAACAGGGGTTCTGGACCTATTTAGAAATAGTTCTCTGGGGTGATTCCAATCCTCTCTGTTAGCAGTCTAGCACAGTAGCAAAACAACAATCATGAATCAACAGCACAGTCCACTCTACTTGGCAAATCAGTAGCAGTGGCTTGATCCCAAAGAAAGCATGGGGCTCTGCCTGTGGGCTTGGGTCTGTAGAAGCAGCAAGACTTAGAAAGAATATCACTAGAGTACTTTGGTGAGTTTCTCTCTAAAACAATTGATGATCAGCAAAGAAAAAAAAAGCAAACCAATGTAAGAATATCATCAGTAAAGAACAACATTGGTGAAGTCCAACAATGACCAGTAAACTGTTGCAAAGTAAACCAACACAAGAGTGTCATGTATAGAGCAGAGACTGCTGGGGAATCCAGAGTGCTCTCCATGTTGCAGGAACTCAGGATCACCTCAGGGATCACAGGACCTTGGGATCACCAGTGAGTGGAACACAACATGAGCTTCCAGAATCACAGAGGGTCTTGTGCCAGCAGGAACAGGGACAAAGAAACCCCACCCAACCAGAGGCTGGGATCTGTTAAAGCCAGGACCAGCCCCACCACCATCTTCCTTCTGAGCCCAGCAGAGGCTGCTAAGGGCTCCAGAGTGCTCTCCACTCCTCAGGACATCGGGATCACCTCGCCATCACTGGATCCCTAGCACACCTAGGGCCTCCTGATCACCTGAGAGCATGTGAGCTATAGAAGCAACAGAGCTTCTTGGTCAGGGTCCCTTCAGGCCTTCATCCTCAGCCAGGATAAAGAGCTGAGACCCAGACCCCTGGGCACATTACTTGTCAGAGGAGAGTTGGCCTGGGAGGATTCTGACCTCAGAACTCCAGAGGTGGATCAGGGCTTCAAACTGCTGGACACCTGTCCTACAAGAGAAGAGCTTGCCTGCATAGAGTGCTCTGACCACTGGAACTCATGTGAGAGGTGAACTCCCAGGAGGCTAACAGAATCACAGGAGGATCAAGCTCAAACCAGAGACAGCTTAAATATTAACATCAGAGATTTCCAAATGGAGAAAGGCAAACATAAAAATCTTACTAACAGAAACAAAGAACACTGGGCATCATCAGAACCCAGTACACCCACAGCAGCAAGTCCTGGACACCCCAACACGCCCGAAAAGCAAGACACAGATTTAAAATCATGTCTTATGATGGTGGTAAAAGATTTTAAGAAGGGCATTAATAACTGACTTAAAGAAATACAGGAGAACACTGCTAAACAGGTAGAAGCCCTTAAAGAGGAAATACAAAAATCCCTCAAGGAATCACAGGAGAACACTGCAAGAAATCCTTAAAGAACTACATGTGAAAACTGCTAAACAGGTAGAAGAAACACAAAAATCCTTTAATAATTACAGTAAAACACACACACACAAAAAAACAGGCAATGTAATTGAACAAAAACATCCAAGATCTAAAAATGGAAGTAGAAACAATGAAGAAAACCCAAAGGGAGACAACTCTGGAGATATAAACTCTAGGAAAGAAATGAGGAACCGTAGATGTGAGCATCAGCAACAGAATACAAGAAATGGAAGAGAGAATATCAGGTGCAGAAGATTCCATAGGGAACATGGAAACAACAATCAAAGAAAATGAAAAATACAAAAAGATCCTAACTCACAACATCCAGGAAATCCAGGACACAATGAGAAGAACAAACCTAAGGATAATAGGAGTAGATGAGAATGAAGACCTTCAGCTTAAAGGGCCAGCAAATATCTTCAACAAAATTATAGAAGAAAATTTCCCATACCTAAAGAACGAGATGCCCATGAACATATAAGAAAGCTAAAGAAATCCAAATAGACTGAACAAGAAAAGAAATTCCTCCCTACACATAATAATCAGAACAACAAATGCACTAAAAAAAGACAGAATATTGAAAGCAGTAAGGGAAAAGGTCAAGTAACATATAAAGGCAGGCCTATTAGAATTACTCCAGACTTCTCACCAGAGACTATGAAAGCCAAAAGATCCAGGACAGATGTTATACAGACAATAAGAGAACACAAATGCCAACCCAGGCTACTATACTCAGCAAAACTCTCATTTACCATAGATGGAGAAACCAAAGTATTCCATGACAAAACCAAATTCACACAATATCTTTCCAAGAATCCAGCCCTTCAAAGGATAATAAAAGGAAAACACCAACACAAAGATGGAAACTACACCCTAGAAAAAGCAATAAATTAATCCTTTAACAAAACTAAAAGAAGATAGCCACAAGAACAGATTCCCAACATTAACAGCAAAGATGACAGGAAGCAACACTTACTTTTCTTTGATTTCTCTTAACATCAATGGAATCAATTCCCTAATAAAAAGTCAAAGACTAACAGACTGGCTACACAAACAGAACCCAACATTTTACTGCTTACAGGAAACCCACCTCAGGGATAAAGACAGATAGTACCTCAGAGTAAAAGAGTGGAAAACAATTTTCCAAGCAAATGGTCCAAAGAAAGAAGTTATAGTAGCCATTCTAATATCGAATAAAATTGACTTTCAACCCAAAGTTATCAAAAAAGACAAGGAGAGGCACTTCATACTCATCAAAAGTAAAAGCTACCAAGATGAACTCTCAATTCTAAATATCTTTGCTCCAAATGCAAGGGTAGCCACATTCATTAAAGAACCTTTAGTAAAGCTCAAAGCACACATTGCACCTCACACAATAATAGTGGGATATTTCAACACCCCACTCTTACCAATGGACAGATCCCAGAAACAAAAACTAAGCAGAGACACATGGACATTCACAGAAGTTATGAAAGAAATGGTTTTAACAGATATCTACAGAATATTTTACCCTAAAAGAAAAGGATATACCTTCTTTTCAGTACCTCATGGTACCTCCTGCATAACTGACAATATAATTGGTCACAAAACAGGCTTCAACAGATACAAAAATATTGAAATTATCCCATGCATCCTATCAGATCACCATGGACTAAGGCTGATCTTTAATAAAGAAAATAATAGAAAAATAATAGAAAGAAAAATAAAGAAAATAATAGAAAGCAAACATTAACGTGGAAACTGAACAACACTCTACTCAATGATACCTTGGTCAAGGAAGAAATACAGAAAGAAATTAAAGACATTTAGAGTTTAATGAAAATGAATCCACAACATACCCAAACATATGGGACACAATGAAGGCAGTATTAAGGGGAAAACTAATAGCCCTAAGTGCCTCCAAAAAGAAACTAGAGAGAGCATACACTAGCAGCCTGACAGCATACCTAGAAGCTTTAGAATGAAAGGAAGCAAATTCACCCAAGAGGAGTAGACATCAGGAAATAATCACTCAGGGCTGAAATCAACCAAGTGGAAACAAAAAGAACTATTCAAAGAATCACCAAAATCAGGAATTGGTTCTTTGAAAAATTCAACAAGATAGATAAACACTTATCCAGACTAACTAAAGGGCAGACAGACAGTATCCTACTTAACAAAATCAGAAATGAAAAAGGAGACATAACAACAGATCCTGAGGAAATAAAAACATCATCAGATTCTACTACAAAAGGCTCAACAAAACTGGAAAACCTGGATGAAATGGACAACTACCTAGACAGATACCAGGTACCAAAGTTAAATGAGGATCAGAATAACAATCTTAACAGTATCATTTCCCCTAAAGAAATAGAAGCAGTCATTAATATTCTCCCAACCAAATAAGCCCAGTAAGTGCAGAGTTCTATCAGACCTTCAAAGAAGACCTAATTCCAACTCTTCTCAAACTATTGCACAAAATAGAAGCAGAAGGTACTCTACTCAATTCGTTCTATGAAGCCACAATTACTCTGATACCTAAACCACACAAAGATCCAACAAAGAGAACTTCAGACCAATTTCCCTCATGAATATTGATGCAAAAATACTCAATAAAATCCTCACAAAAAGAATCCAATAACACATCAAAAGGATCATCCATCATAACCAAGTAGGCTTCATCCCAGACTTGCAGGGGTGGTTTAATTTATGGAAATCCATCTAGGTAATTCACTATATAAACTAACTCAAAGATAAAAATCACATGATCCTCTCATAAGATGCTGAGAAAGCATTTGACAAAATCCAACAACCCTTCATGAAAAAAGTCATAGAAAGATCAGGAATTCAAGGCCTGTACCTAAACATAATAATATAGCAAACCAGTAGCCAACATCAAAGTAAATGGAGAGAAGCTGGAAGCAATCCCACTAAATTCAGGGACTAGACAAAGCTGCCCACTTTCTTCCTCCCTATTCAATATAGTACTTGAAATCCTAGCCAGAGCAATTTGACAACAAAAGGAGATCAAGGGGATACAAATTGGAAAGGATAAAGTGAAAATATCACCATTTGCAGATGACATGATAGTATATATAAGTGACCCTAGAAATTCCACCTGAGAACTCCTAAACCTAATAAACAGCTTCAGCGCAGTAACTGGATATAAAATTGACACAAACCAATCAGTGGCCTTTCTCTACACAAAGATTAAACAGGATGAGAAAGAAATTAGTTAAACAACACCCTTCACAATAGTCACAAATAATATAAAATACCTTGGTATGACTTTAACTAAGGAAGTGAAAGATTTGTATGACAATGTGGTGTCCTTCCCCACCAACACAGTTGGTGCAAATGGCCAGAGCCGTGCCGCACCCAATGGCATCCATTGTGTTGTTAACTAGGCTAAGAGAGCCCGGTACCCCTGCAGCAGGTTCTGCACATCTCCTAGGTCACCCGGCTCCGCCCAGCTTACCAGAGGCCCACCTACCACCAGCCCACCTGCGCAACCTGAGATGTCACGAGACTTCAGGGTTCCCGCCAAACTCCAGAACGCCTGCGCAGAAGACTGGGGGCGGGGCTTCCCTTCCTTTATCCCCAAATGCTTGTCCACCATTAAACAGTCGTTCTAAGCAGAAGCAACCATGTAGCCTCGGAGTTCTTCTTTCTCTCCCCCACTCCCTTAGTTTCATTTCAGCTTCGGGCCAATCCTCCAGGAACCCAGTCCACTGTGGGCAGTGGACCCCAACATGACAAGAACTTTAAATGTCTGAAGAAAGAAATTGAAAAAAGATCTCAGAAGATGGAAAGATCTCCCATGCTCATGGATTGGCAGGATTAATATAGTGAAAATGGCTATCCTTCCCAAAGCAATCTATAGATTCGATGCAATCCCCATAAAAATTACAAGTCAAAATTTCACTGAGTTAGAAAGGGCAATTTGAAAATTCATCTGGAATAACAAAAAACCTAGGATAGCAAAAACTATTCTCAACAATAAAAGAACCTCTGGTGGAATCACCATGCCTGACTTCATGCTGAACTACAGGACAATTGTGATAAAAACTGCAAGGTACTCGTACAGCGACAGACAGATAGATCAGTGGAATAGAATTGAAGACTCAGAAATTAATCCATATACCTTTGGTCACCTGATCTTTGACAAGGGGATGAAAACTATCCAGTGGAAAAAAGACAAAAATTTCAACAAATGGTGTTGTTACAACTGGCGGAGGTTATCATGTAGAAGAATGCAAATTGATTCATTCTTATCTCCTTGTACAAAGCTCAAGTCTAAGTGGATCAAATAACCACATATAAAATCAGGGACACTGAAATTTATAGAGGATAAAGTGGAAAAAACCCTGGAAGATATGGGCACAGTGGAAAAAGTCCTAAACAGAACAGCAATGGCCTGTGCTGTAAGATCAAGAATCAACAAATGGGACCTCATAAAACTGCAAAGCTTCTGTAGGGCAAAAGATACTGTCAAAAGACAAAAAGGCCACCAACAGATTGGGAAAGAATTTTTACCAATCCTAAATCTAATAGGAGGCTAATATCCAATATTTACAAAGTGCTCAAGAAGCTGAACTCCAGAAATTCAAATAACCCTATTAAAAATGGGGTACCAAGCTAAACAAAGAATTCTTAACTGAGTATGGGAGGGATGAGAAGCACCTGAAAAAATGTTCAACATCCTTAATCATCAGGAAAATGCAGATCAAAACAATCCTGAGATTCCACCTCACACCAGTAAGAATGGCTAAGATCAAAAATTCAGGTGACAGCAGATGCTGGCTAGGATGTGGAGAAAGAGGAACAGTCCTCCATTGTTGGTGGAATTGCAAGCTGGTACAACCACTCTGGAATTCATTTTGGCAGTTCCTCCGAAAACTAGACATAGTACTACCAGAAGATCCAGCAGTACCTCTCCTGGGCATATACCCAGAAGATGTTCCAACTAGTAATAAGGACACATCCTCCACTATGTTCATAGCAGCCTTATTTATAATTGCCAGAAGCTGGAAAGAACACAGATGTCCCTCAACAGAGGAATGGATACAGAAAATGTGGTACATTTACACAATGGAGTAATACTCAGCTATTTAAAAAATGAATTTAGGAAAGTCTTAGGCAAATGGATGGATCTGGAGGATATCATCCTGAGTGAGGCAACCCCAGCCAGAAAAGAAGTCATTTGATATGCATTCACTGATAAGTGAATATTAGCCCAGAAACCTAGAATACCCAATATACAATTTCCAAAACACAAGAAAATCAAGAAGGAAGCCCACGAGGGGGATACTTCATTCCTCCCTAGAATAGGGAATAACATATCCTTTGAAGGAGTTGCAGAGACAATGTTTGGAGCTAAGATGAAAGGATGGACCATCCAGAGTTTGGCCCACCAGGGGGTCCATCCCATAATCAGCCACCAAATCAGCAGACACTACTGTATAAGCCAGCAAGATTTTGCTGAAAGGACCCTGATATAGTTGTCTCCTGTGAGGCTTTGTCAGTACCTGGCAAATACAGAAGTGGATGCTCACAGTCATCTATAGGATGGAATACAGGGCTCCCAATGGAGGAGCTAGAGAAAGTACCGAATAGTCAAAGGGGTCTGTAACTCTATAGGTGGAACAAAAATATGATCTAATCAGTACCCCAAGAGCTCGTGTCTTGCTGCATATGTAGCAAAAGATGGCCTAGTAGGCCATTATTGGGAAGAAAGGCTCCTTGGTCTAGCAAACTTTATATATCCTAGTAAAGGGGAATACCAGGGCTAAGAAGTGTGTGTTAGTGGGTAGGGGAGCAGGCAAGGGAGAGGGTACAGGGGATTTTGGGGAGAGCATTTGAAATGTAATTGAATAAAATATCTAATAAAATTTTAATTTAAAAAATGTGTCATGTATAGTCTGTTGAATTATATTCATATTCATTCCAAACATTGCATGTGTCTTCTCAAGTGTCCACTCCAGAAAAACATCACATGCCCTTTCACCAGACACCTTCCAGGAAAACAGCACATGTCTGTTCTCAACAAAACATCCTCTCAAGATTCTGCTTCAGCACAGTATCCTTCCATAGGTCAGTTTCTAGAAAAAACATCATATAGCACAACTGTGTCTGCAACAAAACAAAATCCCACTTCAACTAGGAGTCATATAGGTACATAGAGCTGAACCATATGATAGATATGGTCCCAGCTTGTGGAGGAAACTTCACACTGATTTCCTTAGCAGCTAGAGTAGTTGCACTCCCACCAACAGTGAAAGTTCTTAAAGGAGAGGGGTATAGGTTTGAGTGTAAACAAAAGAAACAAGGAAAATTAAATAAAAGAAGAGAGTATAAGATATAGGACTTACATCAAAGAGGAGGGAGGAGAGAGGTAATTATAACAATAAGGAGGAGTAAAGGTCAGTCTTTTTTCCGTCTGGAAGTTGTCTATAGTTGGTTTGTACCGTACAGTTTAACTAATAAGTCTAGGTTCCTCCCCTCATATTAATGTTGCATGAGGCAATGAAGTAAGAGAAAGTGTGTCCAAAAATCACTTACAAGTGTCAGAGACAGCCCCTCTTCCCATTGTCAGGAATTCCATAAAAACAAGTTATATAACCATAATATATATGCTGAGATCATATATGTCAGATTCATACAGGCTTCCTATTTGTAGTTTCAGTCTCTCTGAGTCATTTTGAGATCAAGTTAGTCGATTCTTTGTTTTTTCTTGTGATGTCCTTGACCACTCTGGCTCCTACAAACTTCCCCCTTCTCTACAATTATCAAGTTCTGCCTAATGCTTAGCTATGAGTCTCTCTACCTGTTTTTATCAATGGCTGAATGGAGCCTCTTTGATGATGATTATTCTAGGCTCTTATCTATGAATATAGAAGAATATTATTAATAATTTTATTAGTCGTTTCAATTCTACCCTAGATCTCTGGGCATTCTGACCTCTAGTTCCTGTTCCTCCAACTATTGTCAATGTCAGTGGTGCACTCTTCCTTGTGACAGAGACCTTAAGTTGCACCAGTCATTGGCTGGTTACTCCCAAAATTTCAATGCCACCTTTATCTAGCACATTGTATAGGCAGGACAAATTGTTGGTCAGACGTTTGTTCTTGGGTTGGTGTCCTAATATCTCTATTGGAAATCTTTAAAAAATTTTTTTTATTAGATATTTTCTTAATTTACATTTCAAATGCTATCCCGAAAGTTTCCTCCTCCACCCCCCCCTGCCTTGATCCCCTGCCCACCCACTCCCATTTCTTGGCCCTGGCATTCCCCTGTATTGGGGCATATAAAGATTGCAATACCAAGGGGCCTCTCCTCCCAATGATGTACCCATTAAAGGATATGATTAAATTAGGTACCATACTCCCTACTACTATAAGAATTAGCTAGGATCACTCTTATCCATTCCTGGAAATTTTCATTGCCCTACATTTCTACCTTGCTCCCCAAATGCCCTGAAAATTCCAGTTGTCTCTTACAGTGTCTCACCCTCTATCCTTTCCCCATATGGTTCCTCTTATTTCCATCCCAACCAACCTGCAATATCTATTCTATTTTCATTTTGCAAGGACATATATGTGTCTGCTCCTTATTATTTACTCTCTCTGGTCTGGGTCTGGAGATCATAACATAGTTATCTTTTTTGTTTATAGCTAAAATCCACTTATAAGTAAGTAACATTTTTGTCTTTCTGGTTCTATGTTACCTCACTCAATATGATTTTTTGTAGTTCTAACAATTTGCCTACAAATTTTTCAATGCTACTTTTTAACACCAGGAGTATTACTCAGTTGTTAAAAAATAATATGAAAAGAATATGGAAAGATCTCTCATATTCATGTATCTGTAGGATTAATACAGTAAAGTTGGTTATCTTATCAAAATCAATCTACAGATTCAATGTATTCCTCATCAAAATTCCAACAGAATTCTTTATAGACTTTGAAAGAAAAATACTCAACTTTATGTAGAAAAACAAAAATCTCAGGATAGCTAGCACAATCCTGTTCTGGAGGTATCATTATCTTTAATTTCAAGCTGTAATATAGAGCTATACTAATAGCAACCAGATGGTATTGGCATAAAAACAGACAGACAAATCAGTGGAATTGGGTCGAAGACCCAGAAATAAAACCACAAACCCATGGACACCTGATTGTTTTTTGATAAAGAAGTCAAATTAGACAAAGTAAAAAAGAAAGTATTTTCAACAAATGCTGCTTATCTAACTAGATGTGAGCACAGAGAATAATGCAAATAGATCCATATTTATCACCCTGCACAAAACTCACGTCAAAGCTGATCAAATTTCTCAACATAAAACCTGACACAATGAATCTATGAGAAGAGAAATTGGGGAATAGCCTTGAACTCATTGACACAGGAGAAAAATTTTTGAGCACAATATCAATAGGGCAGGCACTAAAGTCCACACTTAATAAATGGCATCTCATAAAATTGAAAAGGTTCTGTAAGGCAAAGCAGAGCATGACAAAATGCCAGCCTAGAGAATGGGAAGGTTTTTACTACTCTGCATCTGACATTGGGCAAATTTTCAAATAATACATAAAGCAAAACAAACAAACAAACAAACAAACAAATGACATCAAGAAACTAGACATCAATAAACCAAATAATCTAGTTAAAAATGGGGTACATATCTAAACAGAGAATTCTTATAGAGGAATCTCTAATGCCCACAAAGCACTTAAATAAATGTTCAACATCCCTAGTGTATGGGTTAGTCTTATTGCTGTGAAGAGACAACATGACCATGGCAGCTCTTATAAAAGGAAAGATTTAATTGGGGCTGGGTTACAGTTTCCAAGATTTAGTCTATTATCATCATGGTGAGAAGTATGGCAATGTGCAGGCAGACATATTGCTGGAGGAGCATAGAGTTCTACATATTGGTCTTTAGGCAGCAGAATGAGACTCTGTGTCATACTCATTATAGTTTGAGCATAGTAGACCATAAAGCTTGCCTCCACATTAATCTTACTTCTTCCAACAAACCCACACCTTCTCTAAGAAGGTCACACCCCTCTAAGAAATCACACCTCCTACTAGTGCCACACCCTATGACCAAGCATTTAAACATATGAATCTATGTGGGACATTCTAATTCAAACCAACAAATTCTACTTCCTGGTCCCCATAGGCTTATAGCCATAATATAATGCAAAAATTAATTTAGTCCAACTTCAAAAGCCCCTGTACTGGCTAGGTTTGTGTCAACTTGACACAGCTGGAATTATCACAAAAAAGGAGTTTCAGTTGGGGAAATGCCTCCATGAGTAGATCGACACTCCGTAAAAGAGTTAATCACTAGTTCCCGGGGAACACCCACCCTGGTAGAGACCCGACCGTCAGAACCCAAGATATTCTCTCGTCCGACTCGTTCGGTCCCCTTCGTTCGGTCATTCCTTGTAGGGAGGTACCGAAGACGTAGTCGAGGACGTTGAGTTCCAGTCCTGACTTCCTTTGGTGATGAACAGCTGTATGGAAGAGTAAGCCGAATAAACCCTTTCCTCCCCAACTTGCTTCTTGGTCATGATGTTTGTGCAGGAATAGAAACCCTGACTAAGACAGCCCCATACTCTATAATTCTATCAAACTTATTTAAAAGTCTTCTGAGAGCCAGGCAGTGGTGGTGCACACTTTTAATCCCAGCACTTGAGAGACAGAGGCAGGCAGATTTTTGAGTTCAAGACCAGCCTGGTCTACAGAGTCAGTTCCAGGACAGCCAGGGCTACACAGAAAAACCCTGTCTCGAAAAAAAAAAAAAAAAAAAAAAAAAAGTCATCTGAGATTCTGAGATTCATGAAATCTATTGACTATTATACTCTGTAAAATCAAGACAGAAAAGCAGATCAAATATCTCAAAGATACAGTGGCCAGGATATAAATGCCAAAGGGAGCATAGTAAGGAAGTAGTGGACCAAAAGAAAACTGAAAATCAGCTGAGTAACTCCAAACTCTTCATCTCCATACTTGATGTCAATATATGCTTCAGATTGCTACCTCCTTTTCTCTTTGTTGACTGCAGAACACTTACTTCCATTTGACTGATTTCACTCCCTCTTAGCATCTACTTTGTCGGATATCCCATGGCTGTGGTATCTCTTGCTTCCTGTGATCTCCAAGGCAATCAAAGCTTCACCTTCACAACTTCACAAAATGACCCTTTACAGCTTAACACATTGGCCTTTCTGGGTTCTATGGAGGGACGGTTCTGATACATGACTGGCTTAAAATTACTTTCCTTATTCATAGATAGATTTCTAGAACCTCTTTCTTCTAGCCTTGACTGTAGAGTCAAAACCACCATGTGGCTGAATCGGTTAAATTCTGTGGCTTCCTGGAGCTGGGAAAATGGCATCATTCAATTACATCTTTACCAGTTTCATGCTTTTGATGGTTTCCTTCACTTTCTATGCTTGCATGGATCTTGCTCTGTAGACCAGAATGGCCTTGAACTCAGAGATCTGTATGCTTTTGGCTCTTGTGTACTGGAATTAAATTTAGGTACCACCATAACTGGAACTTAGTTTTTATTTAATTACTTTACACAAGATTGAAACTTAGGTGAATTTTGCCCTAATATCACTACTTCCTTAATTCTATTTAATATATTTAATCTGCTTATCTCCTTGAACACAAGATTTACCTCCATTTTACTTCCTGGTTCCACTTTAGCCCTTTCACCACACATTTTTTATTTTTCCTTTCTAACACTCTTCATAAGATTGAACCACAAAACAGAGTCTATGATAGGCTTTTTATAATTCCCTTTGCCAATGCAATTATTCTAACGCTCTTTACCTTAGGCCCAGGGAGACTCTTAGGAGAAGGATTAAAAAACAGCTACAATCTTCACTGAATATTACAAGAATCATCTCTAGACAACATTATAAAATCTTCTCCTCTGAATTCTCTTAATCCAGGCCCACACAGTTCAAATTACCCTCAGCACTACTGTTTTCCATGATCCGATAAGTATGTCCCATTAAGCCCTGTTTAAGCATTTCACTGCTTTCCAATCCAAAGTCCCCAAATCATCATTCCTTCAAACATAAGCATGGTCAGTAATCTCACTGCAATGTCCAGTCTCTGGAGTCAATGTCTGTGTTAGTTACGGTTTTACTGACGTGAAGAGACATCATGATCATGCCAATTCTTATTTAAAACAAATTAATTATGGCTGGCTTAGAGTTTCAGAAGTTTAGTCCACTATTATCATGGTGGGAAGCATGGTAATGTACAGGAAGGCTTAGTAATAGAGGAGCAGGGAGTTCTACATCTTGATCCATGGGCACTGAAAAAGAAAACTGTATTCTACACTAGAGGTAGCTTGAGCATATAAGACCTTATAGTTTAGTTCCATACTGATCATACTTCTTCCAACAAGACCATACCTACTCCAATAAGACGATATTTCATAATAGTGCTACACTTTATGATCAAGAATCCAAACTCAAAAATCTATAGGGCCTTTTCTATTTCTATCACCACATTTAGTCATCACAGAAATGCAAATAAAAATGACATGAGATTTCATCTTATATCTATCAGAATAACTAAGATCTAAAAGAGTAAATGACAGTTCATGCTGGTAAGGATGGGAAGCAAAAAGACTACTCTTTATTGCTAGTGGGAGTGAAAACATCTACAGTCATTTTGGATATATATATATATATATATATATATATATATATATATATATACACACACACACACATACACATACACACACACACACACACACACACACACACACACACACACACACATATATATGGTGGTATATCAGAAAATTGTCCTACCAAAAGACCCAGTTATACCACTCCTGGCCATATAATAAAAGGAAACTCCAACCTACAACAAGGACACTAGTTCAACTCTTTTTCATAGAAAGTTTATTCCTAGAAACCGAAAATAACTTAAATATCTATAACTGAAGAATGGATAAAAACATCTATATGTACATATATATGGGTGTGTGTATATATATGCAATATATGTGAAATATATAATACATAATATATATGTATACAAACATAAAACACACCTACATACATATATATGTGTATATGTGTGTGTATATATATATATATATATATATATATATATATATATATATATATATGCCACTCTGACTGGGGTAAAATGAACTCTTAAGGTACTTTGACTAAATTCCTAGACAAATCACCTGATTCCAGAGAGAGACCTAGAGCAGAGAGATTAAGGAGAACAATATATTCTAAATCATTTTTTTCTCTTTACCACTTCACTATTGTAAAATTATGAATCAGATATCAAATTTACCTGGCCTCTATCAGATGCTTCCTTTAGGAAAAGAAAATATTAAGCAAAATAAAATAAACCCTTGAGTATTTAATGTATTGCCTAAAGTAATACTCTATGCACATCATATTTTGTATGTAGTTTTAAATAAAATGTTAATGTTTATTTAGTAAATTGTGTCTTTTATATTATAATGCATACATAAAAGCACATTTCTGTTTTTGTTCAAGGTGAATTTGCTGGATTTATAATAGATCCAGCTCACTTCTGTAGAATCTAACTTATCTCACTTAAGACTCTGACTTGCCAGAATCCTGCTAGTGTTAATTAAAACAGTGCAGCTAATGCATAATACATCAAAATTAGATTAGGCCCCGATGTATATGGTATTGGCAAAGCTAACTAGAAAGTATTTCTAAAAGATTGGAATTATATTGTCAGTGATTATTCCTGAATGGAAAACAAAATCTATATGGTAAATAATGAGATGATTACTAACAAAATGTTTGAGAGTTGGATGCCAAGAAAATATCTTCTGCGCTTGGCAAACTTAGGTTCATAGCTGTGCAGGTGAAAATAAAACACATTCAATGCTGTGCATAATCTGTAATTATTTTTCACATGCAAGCTCAACATTTTAAATTTCATAAGATTATAGACCTATCCTATGATTTTTGTGCTTATTGAGCCTATGGGATACTATTCTTATGAAAAAAGTAACAGCTATTAATCTACTGTATATTTAATGGCTCTTATTTTTCACAATGATTGTAATTGTAGATTAAATTTCATTGCATATATTAAATCTCAAAACAAAGTTCATATGTTCAAGATGTTTTGTATAAAATTCTAAGTGCTTTTTATTGGCTCATTAACTAAAATTTCTGGAACTTACATTATAACAGTCTTTATATATCCAATATAAAGGGAGGCTTAACCTTACATGTGCTTAGGGACAATCATTCACTAGGCCTCCACACCATCTTTTCTCCCCACGCCGAAGGCAATTTCTAATGAAGACTGGATATACTGTAAACCAATGAGTAATGTATAGTATGTGGACATGAGAGACACAGGAAAAGAAACGTTAGCAGGTAGACACGGGGAACATTAGAGATATGGAGAAATGAGAAGAAAAAATGAGATAAACAAGAAAGGATAATAAAGAAAGAAACCAGACTTTTCTGGGAACAAGTTGCTTAATACATGCAGCAGCCTTTACATTGGCAGAATGATTAGCACAATTGTTGAGTCACCAAAGATGTTTTGCAATATAATTCATAGAGATTTCTTACAATATAATTAATACAGACTTCAACTAAATGTCTTTAAATCAATACATAGTTCATCTCTGTCTCATGAGTAGACTGCAGAGAAAGGTAATTCCATGGTTATTTAAATTGATGACACAGTGATAGTTTTAAGGACCCTTGTTTTCCTGTTTTGTTTCTTTCTATTTTTTTCTGAGTGAACATTGGTTTTTCTTAGAGTGGATTTCATCCTGCCTGACAAAGATGCTACTTTCTCAAACATTAATCGCCGATGTTCATCAGAGAGAGAGAGAGAGAGAGAGAGAGAGAGAGAGAGAGAGAGAGGATCAAATGTAAAAGCTTGCTTTTTAAAAGGCTTTTTGTGCTTTTTCCTCCATGATATGTTCATCAAATTACAATACATATACCTTCAAACAAGTAAGGTGTGTGGAGAAGAGGATATCCTGGGTGCTTATTAGTCAATATACAGGCATGTGATATAATTGATAGCCAAATCCTCAGAACACAAGAAAGCAAAATAAATAAACAAATTAAAAACAAACAAGCAAACAAGCCAAAACCAAACCCAACCAAATAAACAACAAAAATGATTACAAAACAACCAAACAAAAATATCTTTGTTGCTACACAAGTTATTGTTGCTAAAATACGTTTTATTGTTTCTTTCTAGTTTACAATAATTATTGCTTTTGAGATAGTATTAAAATATATAACATTGATTTGTATTTAAAAATACAACAAAGGACAAGTTGTCATCCTTTCCTAGGTTTTAAAATTATTCTTTAACACTTTCAAAAATTGAAATGCAGACTTGTAAAGTTTGAGTTTGAGTATGTGTATGTGTATTTGTGTGTATGTGAGAATTCTTGTGTGTGTTTTTGTGTGTGGTTTTTGTATATGTGTGTATAGTTGTGAATTTGTGAAGGAAAGGGGATATTATTTTAGATGATTAGAAATCAAATCATATCATTAGTTTACCAGTATTCCTCCTCTTCCTAATGGTGCACTAAGACACTGTTTTGCAATTTATACAGAGCCAATTGATTACAATTACTCAGCTATTGTAATTTCATCCTTCCAGTTATAAGTGGCTAACTTTTACTGACAATTATGAGAGATAATCAAGGCAAATTATAATACATTTAAACATGAATAACAACAAACAGAAATGATATAATCTGAACAATTTATAAAATGGCATGGGGAGAGATTGAATATGCTAATTGATTCCTATTAGGAAAGAGAACTAAGTATAGTTTATCGATTTGTCCTTTGACATAATTAGCATACAAACCGAGACTTCAAGTAGACAGTGGGACATGTGTGTGCATACCTATGAAGTTTGGTTTAATGCCTTTAGGGGCAATTAGCATCACACAAATATCAGACTGTGAGGTGAATGTGCTTGTGCTCACTCTTGTAATGAAGCATCCCAAGGCCAAGTCCTAGTAACTGAAAGTCAAAGGTAAAGTAGGAAGCAAACATGATAATGAGCAAAAGACAAACTTAACCATCTCATTGTCATGAAAGATAGAAAGCCAACTTATGTATTGGCAATGTGGATAATTTAATATATTAAGTATTGGCAGCCAATAAACACAATTCCTTACATTTATTTCAGTCGCACAGTTTATATTTAAGTTTTTATTGGGGTGGGAGTCTCATTGTGTGCTTTACTTTCTATTTGGGACAAATTAAGTTACATATTTGCAATCCAGATATTCTAGGAGAATTTATGCTTCATGGTTTCCAAATGTAGACTACAGAGGCAATGCGGCTTTAGACATCTTATTTGGTTATGTGTATTCTACCACCTAAGAATTCCAGCTATTTGGTATGGCCAAATTCAGAGGAAGTTTGGGCCACTTGGAGTTGCCATAGCTACTGCTTTAGTAAGCAGCCAGGTTCCAATATCTGCTGATGGCCATGTGATTTAGCTATGGCTACATAAAAATCAGCATATTTTAGCATACTTAAAGATGTAGGCTGTCCTGTGTTCAAACCCTCCTCACATCACAGTGTTTTTGGAGTTTCACCTTTAACCAATGTTAGGACCTCATCAGAGAATCCCAGGAACCAAGATAGAATATCCACATAATTGGATATTTGTATCCTCAAGCTGATATTTGAAACTAACTCTTGAGAGCCTCAGAAATAAGAAGAGGAAAGAGAGAGAGAGAGAGAGAGAGAGAGAGAGAGAGAGAGAGAGAGAAAGGAAGAAGAAGAAGAAGAAGAAGAAGAAGAAGAAGAAGAAGAAGAAGAAGAAGAAGAAGAAGAAAGCAATTTAATTTCTCCACAGTCAGTTGCTATAATATTAAACCTGTACCATTGTAAAATAGTTTCACTCAATAGATAAATATTGAGCCCCTCACTCACTCAGTTGAATAACCTAAAATTCCAGGGTCACATAAGTAAATCAACTTAATTCTAGAGTTAGATTTGACAAACAGTTGTTTAACTGATACTTTCATTAAATTTTTATAGAAAAATGTTGTGAGGGTAATCAAGTCAAACTATAGGTCATATAGGATATAGAAATACTCAGGAAAATGGACATTTTGATTTGCCAGACTCGAGAGAATTTTAAAGCATCGTTCTTTTACTTAGAAAGTATACAAAACACTATGGTAGATTAGCATTGGCCACATTGCCTTTATTTTTTAAGAAATTGATAATTTATGTGGAAAACAATATCTTAATCTATCATATACAGCAACATAAGTTAATATGTTTTATGTTGTGGTTTTTGTCATGAGAATATACACAATTATGAGAATAATGTAAAGACCATGACTTGTATGTGTGAGGTTTGTGGGAGAGGTACTAACTAGGAGGTAGTACTTGAAATATATGCAATCTTATTCTAGAAGGGGAAGAGACATTGAGCCTTGAAACATTGCTGGTTAATTTTAACTGAATTATTATAAGCTAATGGGACATGGCATATGTTTCCACACAAAAACTGAATGCAAATAACTTAAAGAAACAATAATCATCTAGTACTAGGAATGCTAACATTTTGTAAGACAAAATTGACTAGAATGTACATTTAAGGCTCAGCTGCAAAGTAAATTTTAGTTTTTGCTATTCAAAAATGTTATTATAGATGGTTGTGAGCATCCACTTCTGTGTTTGTCAGGGACTGTCAAAGCCTGCTAGGAGACAGCTATATCAGGGTCCCTTCAGCAAGATCCTGATGGTGTGTGCAGTAGTGTCTGCATTTGGTGGTTGATTATGTGATGCTCACAACCATCTATAGGGCAGAACACAGGGTCCCCAATGTAAGAGCTAGAGAATACCCAAGAGCTGTAGGGGTCTGCGAACCTATAGATGGAACAACAATATGAACTAATCAGAACACCCAGAGCTCATGTCTCTAGCTGCATGTGTATTAGAAGATGGCCTAGTTGGCCATTATTCGGGAGGAAAGGCCCCTGGTCTAACAATGTTTATATGCCCCAGTACAGGGGAATGCCAGGGCCAAATAGTGGGAGGGGGAGGGTAGGGGAGCAGGACGGGGGTGGGTATCAGGGACTTTTGGGATAACACTTGAAATGTAAATGAAGAATTTCTCTAATAAAAATAATAAAAAATATTATATAGAAAAAATGTTTTTAGTACTCACTGATATGTGGATATTAGCCCAGAAACCTAGACTACCCAAGATACAATTTACTAAACACATGATACTCAAGAAGAAGGAAGATCAAAATGTGGGCACGTCACCCCTTCCTAGAATTAAGAACAAAGCACACATTGAAAGAGTTAAAGGGAGCATTTGTGCAGCTCAATCCAAAGGATGGTCCCAACGACTGNGAGGATGGCCTAGTTGGCCATCAGTGGGAAGAGAGGCCCCTTGGTTATGCAGACTTTATTTGCCCCAATACAGGGGAACGCCGGGGCCAGGGGGTGGGAGTGGGTGGGTAGGGTAGCAGGGCCGGGAGGGGGGAGGATATAGGGAACTTTCTGGATAACACTTGAAATGTAAATGAAGAAAATATCTAATAAAAGTTGAGAAAAAAAAAAAGAAAAAATGTTTTTAAATGTTATTATGCAGTTTTTATAAATACCCTGAATACTTGATATACTTGTTTTTAATTATCACAACCTATATATTGGGAAAAAAATCTTCACTAACCCCATATCTGATAAAGGGCTAATATCCAAAATATATAATGAAGTCAAGAAGTTAACACCCCAAAATTAAACAACTCAATCAAAATAATAGGGTATAGAGCTAAACCAAGAATTCACACAAAAGGAATCTCAAATGTCTGAGAAGCACAAAAAGAAATGTTCAAAGTCTTTAGTTATCAGAGAAATGCAAATTACAGCAAACAGAATGGCTAATATCAAAACCTCAGGTGCCAACACATGTTGATTTGGATGTGGCAAAAGAGGAACATTCCTCCAAAGCTGGTAGGATTGCAAACCTGGATAACCACTCTAGAAATCAATCTGGAGGTTCCTCAAAACATTGGAAATAGATCTCCCTAAAAACCCAGCAATACCACTCTTGGGAATATATCTAAAAGATGCCCCACCATGCCACAGGGGCATGTGTTTCACTATCTTCATTGCACTCTTGTTTGTGATAGCCAGAAGCTGGAAACAACCCAGATCCCAAGACAGAAAAATTGATACAGAAAATGTGGTTCATTTACACAATGGAATACAATTTAGCTATTAAGAACTAGGACATCTTCAGTTTTGCAGGCAAATAGGTGGAATTAGAAAATATCATCCTGGGTGAGGTATCTCAGACACAAAAGGACACTCATAGTATGTACTCACAAATAAGTGGATGTTAGCCAAAAAGAAAAAAAAAAAACGCAGAATACCCAAGATACAGCCTATAGAACTCAAAAAGTTCAACAAGCTGAAGGGCCCAAGTGAGGATGCTTCAGTCCCACTTGGGAGGGAGGAGAAAGCAACCACAAGTGGGGAGCGGGAAGGGACCTGGAAGGGAAAGTGGACCAGTGGCAGAAGCATGGAGAGGGGAAAATGATCTGGTATTAGGTGAGAGAAAAGGACTAAAGCCCTGAGGGTCAGAAGAAAGAATGGAAACAGGTAATGTTAGGAGGTAGGAGGTTGGGGGAACCTTTCGGAATGTACCAGAGACCTGGGAGGTGAGGTTTCAAAGGAAGGGACCTCAAATGAAATGCCCTCCAGTGGGGAGAGGGAACTTGTAGAGCCCACCTCCAGCAGGAAGACAGGACATCGAGTGAGGGAGGACATTGCCATCACACAGTCAAAACTCTGACCCATAATTGTTCCTGTCTAAAAGAGCTTCCGGATTGGAAATGGAGGAGAGCCTGAGAAAAAGGAGGTTCAATGACAGGTCCAAAGTGGGATCCAGTTTAAGGGAAGGTCCAAAGTCTGACACTATTACTATTTGAGTTCACAATGGACCTAACTCCAGAAGACCAAACAAGCAGCTGAAAGAATCAGATGCAGATATTTGTCCCTAACCAATAGACAGAAACTCCTGACCCCTGTGGTTGAATTAGGGAAGCCTGAAAGAAGCTGAGGAGGAGGGTGACCCTGTAGGAGGGCCAGCAGTCTCAATTAAACTGGATCCCTGAGGTTTCTCAAACATTGGACCACCAAACAGGCAGTATACATCAGCTGAGATGAGGCCCCTGTCACATATATAGCAGAGGACTGCTGGGTCTGGGTTCAGTTAGAGAAGATGCACCTAACACTCAAGAGACTGGAGGCCTCAGTGAGTTTAGAGTTCTGGTTGGGTGGGTATGGTTGGTGGGGACATCCTCATGGACACAGGAGGGTAGAGAGGAGGTATGGAATGTGGATCAGTCATAGGATGGACAGGAGTAGGTGGAGTGGGGATAAAATCTGGAGTGTAAATAAATAAATAAATAAATAAAAGACAAGATTCAGCTGTAAAGAAGATTTTGCCGTTTAATATTGTTATAATCCAATTTTATAAAAACCCTGAAAACATGATATACTGTTTTTAATTATTTGAATAATTTCATATAAAAAACATGAATTTATATTTATGTATTTTATATCTGAAGCCAGTGGGAAAGGAATATAAATTTTTAATCTAGGATTTGAGTGTTAAGGAGAAGACATAGTAGAAATAACATTTAGTGGGAATTACAGATTGTACTTTAAATTATGATTAGATAAGTTGGACACAGCTTAGTAACTCAGTCTTTTGTATAGTAGCTCACATTTGATTTGGCAAAAGTATACCGCTGTGGTGGGATCTCATTTCAAGATACATGCAATGGCATGTTTCTGCAATGTTGAAGAGGATAGGAGGAAGGAAGTTTGGCAGAAAACATGACACAAATAGAGCTAAAAATAGGATATAAAAACATACAGATATCACATATTAAAATCTAGCTTCCTTCATATACCTTTTTATTGTGCAAATTATGCTATCTTCATCAAGCTCCCAAAAATAAATTATTTATCTACTTTCTCCCTCTACTTGCACAGAAGAAACAGCTAAAGTAGACATGAGAAACTGGGAAGAAAAAAATCATGAAAATCATGATCATAGGACATTTGGCCCCTGTCAAAATCAAATTCTTTTCTGTTGATGTCAAATAGTGATATCAAAGTAAACATTCAAAACTTTAAGGAATATTGAAATCCTTATTTTACTTTAAATATATTTAATTTGAAGCACTGCACTTCTGTCAATGTTGGCAAATAGAGAAGTACACAGATGTAGTACTAATTGGTGGTCAAAGCTTGGAGATGATGTTGTGACACTGTGTTGGAATACTATGTCCACTTCCCATTTCCCATGTCAAGATCCCAATAGTTCAATAGACATATCTGAATGGATGGGAGAAAATCCCACACCTCAAGCCATCCACTATACACATAGAAGTACAGAAAACAAAAGAATGCTTGAGGGGGGGGGGGGTAATGATCTTCCTTAGAAGCACAGCAGTTGGTCATCAAATAACTAATAGTCAGGTTTGAAAACATAACGTGAGGAGTATTATGCAGGCTAAGTGGGTTGCATTCACACACACACACACACACACACACACACGAGATAACAATTAATGAGAAAAGAGGCCATGAACTTAAAAGTAGAAAGAGCAGTATGAGAGAACATTTGAAGCAAGAAAGCAGGAGATGAGGGATAAAGCATTTTAAATTTAAAATTATCTCAAAAAAAATGACAGGTAAAAATTTATATACACAATCATTATAGTATTGATTTAAAACAAAAAGATCTTCAAATTGTATTCTAAATGTTTAATTAGTTTACCCCAAGATTAGAACAAACACACAAACAAACAAAAACAAATTAAAATAGTTTTTAAAAATGTACATGAAGGAGGCCTAAAGGTTGACTACATTAGCTGTATGCATATAATGGAAGCTCCATCTTCTTTTTATGATGCAGTTTACCATCTTCTGTTCTAATAATTTCTACTTTTGATTCTGACTTACAGACTCACAGTAAATAAGCCCCTCCACATCTATTGTTGGTTTCTCTTTTTTTTTCAATTTTTTATTAGATATTTTCTTCATTTACATTTCAAATGCTATCCCGAAAGTCCCCTATACCTTACCCCTGCCCTGCTCCCCTACCCACACACTCCCACTTCTTGGCCCTGGCATTCCCCTGTACTGGGCATATAAAGTCTGCAAGACTATGGGGCCTCTCTTCCCAAAGATGGCTGACTACACCATCTTCTGCTACATATGTAGCTAGATACATGAGCTCTGGGGGTTCTGGTTAGTTCATATTGTTGTTCCACTTATAGGGTTGCAGACCCCTTCAGCTCTTTGGGTTCTTTCTCTAGCTCCTCCATTAGGATCCCTGTGTTCTATCCTATAGATGACTGTAAGCATCCACTTCTGTTTTCCCAGGCACTGGCATAGCCTCACATGAGACAGATATATCAGGGTCCTTTCAGCAAAATCTTGCTGACATGTGCAATAGTGTATGTGTTTGGTGGCTGATTATGGGATGGATCCCCGGGTGGGGTAGTCTCTGGATGGTCCATGTTTTAGTCTTAGCTCCAAATTTTGTCTCTGTAACTTTTTCCATGGGCAATTTGTTCCTATTCTAAGGAGGAATGAAATATTCACACTTTGATCTTCCTTCTTGATTTTCTTGTGTTTTGCAAATTGTATCTTGTGTATTCTAAGTTTCTGGGCTAATAGCCACTTAACAGTGAGTGCATATCAAGTGACTTCTTTTGTGATTCGGGTTGCCTCACTCAGGATGATATCCTCCAGATACAGCCACTTGCCCAAGAATTTCATAAATTCATTTTTTTTTTATAGCTGAGTAGTACTCCATTGTGTAAATGTACCACATTTTATGTATCCATTCCTCTTTTGAGGGACATCTGGGTTCTTTCCAGCTTCTGGCTATTATAAATAAGCCTGCTATGAACATAGTGGTGCATGTGTCCTTATTACCAGCTGGAGCATCTTCTGGGTATATGCCCAGGAGAGGAATTGCTGGATCTTCTCATAGTACTATGTCCAATTTTCTGAGGAACTGCCAGACTGATTTCCAGAGTGGTTGTACCAGCTTGCAATCTCACCAGCAATGGAGGAGTGTTCCTCTTTCTCCACATCCTTGCCAGCATCTGCTCTCACCTGAAATTTTGATCTTAGCCATTCTTACTGGTGTGAGGTGGAATCTCAGGATTGTTTTGATTTGCATTTCCCTGATGATTAAGGATTTTGAACATTTTTTCAAGTGCTTCTCAGCCCTTTCTTATTCCTCAGTTGAGAATTCTTTGTTTAGTTCTGTACCCCATTTTTAATGGGGTTATTTGAATTTTGGGCATCCAGCTTCCTGAGCTCTTTGTATATATTTGATATTAGTCCCCTATAAGATTTAGGATTGGTAAAAATCCTCTCCCAATCTTTTGGTGGCCCTTTTGTCTTATTAACAGTATCTTTTGCCTTACTTTGAGTATCTCTATTTGGGTTTTCTCTTCTCGGCTATTTATTACTTGCTTTTTAGAAAAAAAAAAACAAAAAACAAAAACAAAAACAGAAAACAAAAATACCAACAATACCCTCCTACTTATTTTTCAAATGGTTCAAGATTTAAAAGAGGAAAAGCACAATTTGGGCTTGTGTTAATTCTTTCTCTTGTGGAACCCTATAACAATATTCTTCCTGAGGGCTTTGGGTATAACTGATCTTACTTTTTGAAAATTTATAAAATGAACTAAAACAAACTATACAGGCATAAAAACCATTGAATGTAATATATTTCAAAAATTCAAAAAGGACAATGAGTCGGTTTTTTTTTATTCTTACATACTTACAATACATATTGAGTTTAAACATAAATACCCTTACCATGGTCAGAGTTACTCTAAATTGTACAGGTATATGATCATAATTGGGGAGGTAAACTAGTTATCATTTATTTCCCACATTACCATTTAATAATGCTGTATGTGTTGTGCAAGTGTCATCAGTTCTCTCCTTGTTGTGTTTCTTGGATGGAAAGTTTCCCCACTCTATGGGTATGAGCAACACCTATTTCAGCACTTTGAAGAGAAGCTCTGATAACACTTTGTGATACCAGAATTCAATATTACAAAAAGACACAGAAACATGACTCATATTGGTAACATAAACACTAGACAAATATGTTACTCCCACATACCCCTGAATAAGCTCCTCGATTCCTGTTTGGATGAATCCTCCACATACCCTTTCATTTATTGCCTACTGAAATTGAGGCTTTTAAGGATCATCAGGCTGATGACTAATGTCTTAGATGTAGGACTTACAGAAGCATTATGCTAGGGCTATTCTATTAGACATGTGTCAGACAACAGCAGAACTGAGGACAAATTTGTTTCTGAGAGGCGTCTTTACAGATTGTTAATACTGAAGATTCTTAGTAGAGTGAGAACCCAGGGGGTGGAGTATTGCAAGGGACGAGGAGTGAGTACCAGAGACTAGTTTTAGCAATTAATGATTGATGAATGTGGCCTGCTTTTTCATTTCATCCATGATAAAGAACAGCCAATCAAGATACTGTAATAATAAGCTCAAATAATAAAAACTAACCCAACAAATTGTTGAATTGAACACTACATTTTATCACTAGCATATTTTATTCTTTTATTTTTCTTTTACTTAGAAGACAGACAAGATTGGGATGGAGGCTAGCAATCATTGACAACTCTTGTGTACAAGTACAGGAAGTGACGGATGAGGAAGACATGTTGCTTGCATTTAAACGAAACTCTACCAGTAAATATTCATGCGTTGATGGCACATTTGGCAGCATCCTTATCTGCTGAATAAGGACAATATTGTCTCTCAGAGCATATTTCTAAATGTGCTTACTAAATGAGCCAATTTAAGAAAACTGTTTTCAATAGTTCATGGCTTACAGTAAACAGTTTATGCATTTTTAGTCATTAAAATCTCTTAAAATCCTCATGAATTAAATGTTCTTCTGTAAGTTTTATAGCTGAAAAGCAAAATTGTTAAGCAAGTTCTTCAAGGTCAGTTAACTAACAAATTGTTAATTCTAATATGTAAATGTTCCTATCATATAACAACTATCTGTATTCCCATTGGTTGAGCTATAGTGGCCACTTAAATAAAAGAAAGAATGGAATATTGATAAATGCTAGAATAGCATCTATTTAACATGATGTTTTAAATAATAAAATATAGGTACTAGTGTAGAAGAACACTGATTAAAGTTAATGAATAATTTCTTCCATTGAAGCACAAAGCAAGTCTATTAAATGAAAATATAAGGGGCAATAAAGATTGTTCAAAATCTATCAAATTGTGCTCCCAGGCTAAACACTTGTACTCGCATTATTAGACCTATTGAAGTTTTGAAGTTACTAGTGACTATCCTTTGCTTTTGTGTTTCTGTTTCTGTTCTTCCTATTTTTTCTCTATCTTTATATTTATCTTTCTTCCTTTCTTTTTAAATTTTATTTATTTTGTTTTGTTTTGTTTTTCTCTTCTTTAGTTTTCTAAGACAGAGTTTCTCTGTGTAATTACAGCTGTCCTGGGTCATGGCACACACTCTCTGAACCAGTATGGTTTTGAATTCACAGAGATACACCTGCCACTGCCTCTTTATTGCTTGTATCAAAGGGGTGCACCAGCACCTGGCTGTTGCTGATATATATATATATATATATATATATATATATATATATATATATATATACTTTTTTTCTTTAATTTGCTTATTTAATTTTCATCCTGAATGTAGTCCCCTCCAAGGTCTATCCTCAAAAATATCCCCCCCCATCACCCTTCCACTTCTCTGAGGAGAAGATGAAGTCGACTTGAGGACCAAATGCCTTGGGTATAACCCTGCCCTGGGACATCCATTCACACCAGGACTAAGTACATCCAGTTCCACTGAGGCACATCAGTCCAATTAGAGGAGGGGAACTCAATGGCAGGTAACCAAGACAGCTCCTGCTCCAATTATTAGGGGGCCCACATGAAGATAAGCTGAAAGGCTGGTATAAACGTGTATAGGACCTAGATCCACCCCTTCATGCTGTTTGGTTGGTGGTTCTATCTCAGTAACCCCCATAGCCCTAGGTTAGATAACATTGATTGTCTTCTTGTGGTGTTTTTTACCACCCCTCAGGGTCACTCAGTCCTATCCTCAATAGTGCCACAAGACTCCCAAGGTCTGTGTGATATATGGCTACTGGTCTTTGCATGTTTTCATCTGTTGCTAGATGAAGTCTCCTGACTGTCAATATAGCAGAGTCACTGATAGTATCAAGGCTTGCCCCTCTCTAATGGAATGGGTCTTAAATCGGGGCAATAATTGATTGACCATCCCTTTAATCTCTGCTCCATCTTTGTCCCTACACATGTTTTTAACTTAAATACAGTCAAATATCTCTTTCCCTGCTTTTCCTCTCTTCAAGCCCTCCCATGCTCCCTCAACTCAAGTTAATAGTCTCCCTTTCTTTTATTATTATTGTTACATATCTGTGCAGAGGTGTGTGTATGTTTGTGTGTGTGTGTTTGTGTGTGAGTGTGTGAGTGTGTGTATTTATAACTATATATATATACATATAATACAACCTTCTGGGTATTTTTTGTTGTTCATGTGTATATGATTTTCACGACTGACAACTTTACCCTGGACATTTGCAGTGGGTACATGTGGCTCATGAGCACTGTTTGAAAATTTCAGATCCATTCACTGAAAGAAAATTTGAGAGTCCATTGAATATCAGTTAATGACACTCCATAAGTAATACAATATCTGTAGCTATAATCCAAGATAAACCTCTGAAACTTACTTAGCCTGCCTATCTATACAATAAAGAGAAATACCCAAACAACACTAATAATTTAAATATAAAATGATTGTTAACATAATGGGTAATGCTGAGCTATGATCAATAAAACCACACCGCTGGAATGAAAGGACAATTGCTTAGACAGACTTTACATTAGCTTATTGTCTAATACTGCTTGAACAACAATGGTTTGGGGGACTTAATTATAAAGAGCCTGAAGCTAGTGCTTCATCCTTGCTAAGGACCCAGCTGGCAGTGTGTTTACAGAGATTCAAAAAGAATTTAAGAAGACCTTCCTGCCTATTTTGTTCACATTCCTTGTTTCATATGTTGGGTCTTTGTTAAATTTCTTTCTATGCAACCAAGATTCATCGAGCCATCTTTCACTCAATTAAGTACCCAGTAGGTGATATGTCATAAATAGTATAACCCGAAGGAAAGATTGTACACAATGTATCCCGATGACCTCTCACTTTGCAACTGCACCAACATTTATCTCAGTAGTTATCAGACACTCATCACACTTGGGTCCTTGACAATGCTAAGGATTTTACTTTGTTCATACTGAGGGATGGCTTTTGTCCCAGCATTTTGTAATTATTTTACTTTACCTCCTGCTTCCTGGGGGTCATTTGTGTTGTGTTCTCCCAGTATGCTCAGAGCCCTGAACACTGCAAATCCACTGTATTGCAGGATATTAAAGCCTATAATATAAATAGTAGAGTGATAAATTAAATCTCTGCAGCCAGTGCTACATTCAAATATGAAGCTAGCGAAATCCAGCTAAGCAGAGAGCAGAGGTGGGTTTCTCTGCTGGTTCCTACAGTGACAGAGGACATCCTGCCAATGTTGCTGTTTCTTTCTCTATAAATAAGATTTCTCTGCATACCTTGCTTTGGAGGAAAAGTGTTGGTGATTAGTTTAGATGATGTTGTGTAGCCGTGAAACAGCCTATGGCAATCTTTCACACAAGTAAGAAGAATACAGGGGCTAGGGCTCTATTAATTTCTGACTATTTAGTTACTATTTTACGTTGTGAGTCTACAGATCATTGTTTGAGATATCTGAGACTATAATTTTCATGCTAGATATAAAAGAACAGTTTGCATTCAGCTTGTTTATTTTAATGAACCCTACTGACTATTGTATTAAATGAAAAGTCTTGGTTGACGATACTCTCAAACAACAAACTAAGAGAAATATAAAAAAATAATTAAAGTGCTGAACTTATAAAAATTTATGTTTCAAGTAAGAAATGCTTGATAAATTATAGAAAAAGTATGCAATAAAATTCCATACAAAATGTAAACTATGAATTGAACATAGCATGGAAACTATATGCAGAAAAGACTAGTATATTAAAGAAATGCAAGAACATAAAATACAATGTATTTACCAATAATTTAACCTAATAAAACATGAATGATTAGTCCTCAATATTTTTGTACCTACAGGCAATATATTAACAATATTTACTAGATAATAAAATTTAAAAGATGGATCCCTGGCTGCAGCAGTCACGAGAGGCCCCTTTGTCATGCAAACTTTATATGCCCCAGTACAGGGAAATGCCAGGGCCAAGTTGTGGGAGGGGGTGGGTAGGGGAGAAGGGCAAGGGATAGGGGAGGGTATAGGGGACTTTTGGGATAGCATCTGAAATGTAAATGAAAACAATATCTAATAAAATTTGGAAAAAATTCCACCAAAATTATCTAAAAACAATTTTAAAAGATGATGGGGAAGAAATGATTGACGTTTGTTCTACATTGCACTAGATTATATACAATAAAAGTTATTTATAAACAGCTTCTTAAATTAAATAATTAAATGCCATTATAGCTGAGTCACTGAGATAGGTCTCAATAGGGATTCCTAAAGAACTAAAGATAGAACTAAAATAGGGAGATTCAGCATATTTGGGTAAATATTAAAATCAAGAGTAATGATATATATATATATATATATATGCTTGGTGTATACTAGTTAAAATCAAGATTCAAAAATTATTTCTGTCCTGATATTTCTGGAATCAATGCAGTTATCAAATTAAAGAACTTCTACAAGGAACATTAAAGCAAACCAACATCTTCATACAGTCAGTGAGTGCTATTACCTAATGGATGAAAAGTGATATTGATGTGTCTTCACTACTTGTTTCTTTGTAGGTAAGTGCAGTGACAACTTACTTCAAGATGCAAGATCAATGTTCTTTGTTGTTTTTTTTTGTTTTTGTTTTTTCCAATGAAAAGCCTTTAGTCTCACTTTTGTTACATTTTATAAATTTGAGAAAAAAAAAACGTTTCTTTTGCTATCCATTAATAGAAAATATACATGGTAACTGAATCTAAGTAGCGTTGAAGTTCACATCTAGCATGGCTAATGAATACCTCGTTAGATTCAGCATAATCAGCAAGAGAAATTGTGACATCTTCTTTTCCAACTCAAGTGGGTCACAGTCCCTTTTATACTTTCTTCTTCTGGGCACTGACATGAATAGAAATCTAGAGAGGTAGCTTGCTTATACCAGATTTCTAATGATGCTTCCAGGCTGGATAGTCAAGGAGAGTTATGGTCATTTTAAAACTTTAAAATAGCAATGACAATAGTTGGCATGAATTTGGAGAAAAAGGAATACTTCTCCATTGCTGATGGTAATGAAAATTGGTGCATCCACTGTGAAAATCATTCTGGAGGTGTCTTAGAAAATTGGAAATAGATCTAAATGAAGACTCAGCTATACCACTTTTGGCCATATACACAAAGTTACCCCACCATGCCACAGGAACACCTGTTCCACTATGTTCATAGCGGCCTTATTTGTGATAGTCAGGAGCTGGGAAGAGCTCAGATATCCCACAATGGAAGATGGATACGGAAAATGTGATTCATTTACACAATAGAATACCACTTAGCTATTAAGAATGAGGACATCATGATATTTGCAAGCAAATGGGTAGAAGTAGAAAATACCATCTTGAGTGAGGTAACTCAGACTAAAAGAACATGCATAGTATGTACTCACTGATAAGAGGATATTAGCCAAAAAAGAACAGAATACCTAGGATACAATACACATAGAATACACAGAACTCAAGAAGATTAACAGGAGAAAGGGCCAAGTGAGGATGCCTCAATCCCACTTGGGAGAAAGAAGAAAGCAATCAGGCAGAAGGAGGGAGGGACATGGATGGAAGATGGGACAGGGAGGGGAAAAGGGGAACATGATCAGGTTTTGAGGTGGGGAATGGGACTGAAGCCATGAGGGCCAGCAGAAAGAACAGAAACTGGAAACATCGGGAAATAGGAGTGGAGGGACCCTCCAGAATGTACAAGAGACCTGGGAGATGAGAGAATCTCAGGACTCAGAGGGAGGGAAGGATTTTAGATGCCCACCAGTGGGGAGAGGGAACTTGTGTATAGTCCTCCTCTAGTAGAAAGAGAGGGCATTAAATGGAGAGATAGGGTTGCCATCCCACAGTCAAAAATTCTGACCTAGAATTGTTCTTATCTAAAAAAAAAAAAAAAAAGTGCAGGAACAAAAAACAAAAAAATGGAGAAAAGGCTGAGGAAAAGGGGGGTCGGGTCTGATTACTGGCCAAAATTTGGGATCCAGCTCAAGAGGTTGTTTCAGGGTCTGACATTATTACTGATGCTATGGTGTGCTTACAGACAGGAGCCTAGCATCGCTGCCCTCTGAGAGGCCCAACAAGCAGCTGAATCAGATGCAGATCCTTACACCCAAGCCGGGAAAACCTGTGGTTGAAATAGAGAAAGGCTGGAAGAAGCTGAAGTGGAGTGTGACACCAAAGAAAGACCAGCAGTCTCAACTTACTTGGACCTCTAAGATCTCCGACAGTTTTCCACTAACATGGCAGCATACACTACCTGTTATGAGGCCCCTGACACATGTACAGCAGAAGACTGCCTGGTCTGCCATCAGTGGAAGAAGGTGCACGTAACCCTTAAGTGAAATTGAGGCCCCAGGAGTGGGGAGGTTTTGTGATGTCCAGGATTGGGTACATCCTCTTGAACTAAAGGGAGGAGAAATGGGAGGAGGAACTATGGAGGGCAGATTCAAATGGGGATAGTGACTGGACTATAAAAAAAGATCAAATAATAATAATAATAATAATAATAATAATAATAATAATAATAATAATAAAACAATACATTAAATTAAAGAGCCTAGAATGCAAGCTACTCTACTTATAAAGATAGGATATTTAAAAAAAATAGCAATATCAATCAAGGGGGCATTCATGAAAACATATATATCTTAATGATTCTGGAGTTTTCTATGCTTGTTTGAAATTTAGATTAAACATTCTTTTTTTATGGTTTTTCAAGACAGGGTTTCTCTGTGTAGCCTAGCTGTCCTGGAACTCACTCTGTAGACCAGGCTGGCCTCGAACTCAGAAATCTGCCTGCCTCTGCCTCCCAAGTGCTAGGATTAAAGGTATGCACCACCACTGCCTGCCAGAAACATTCTTTTATCTGTTTTTGTTCCAGATTTAGCATCACATACATGCAGCTATAGCCATTCTTTGAACCCTAAGTTTGTTGTACAAAGACAATATTTTAAATTTATTCCTTCAGTATGTTCCCATATTCTATATTTTTTACCACCTTTACAATTATTCTTATTTTCTGTGCATGGAAATAAGTTTATATATTTACACAAAATGACCTGAAGTTACAAAGTCAGACAAGTATTTTAAAGCCACAATGAAAGGCTGTAATATATATATATATATATATATATATATATATATATATATATATATATAGTACTTTTACATAGTTTTGGGAGTAGTCTTCCATGTGTATACTCAGATGGAGAATCCAACAGATACTTTAAATTATTTCTCGACAGTAGAGACAATAGCTGACAGAAATGGATTGCGTTTTTAGATTTACCTTTTGGAGTCTTTGAACTGGTTAGATAATAAAATGTGAAGATATTAAGAACCAGGCTGAGTTATAGAAACTGAAACCAAATGTCAGGAAAAGTCAGAGAAACCTCATTTCCTCATGGATTTCTTATTGTAAGAATAAGAGTCAGCTGAGTGATTTCTGGAGCTCAAGAAATGTGCTTCATATATAGGAGACAGACAGCATCTTCCTCATCCTTTTTATCTTCAAAATGGATACTGAATTTTAAGATACCTAAGTGTGTGTGTGTGTATATGATATATATACATACAGATTGGAACTGAGACTACCACTGTAGAAAACTGTGACTCTCATGAGTAGACATAACTAGAAAATTCATTCAGCTGCCTATATAGAGGGGATCTAGGCATAGCTTCGTCTGTTATTATTGGGAACCCACTTCTGTTTTGTGATAGCTGAGTCAGAGGGCAGGAAAGCATGGATTGGGGAAAGCTGGCAATTATTTGTAGAATGTGTTCCCCTAATAGTAGAAGTGTTTGACAAACAAGGATGTACTCTTTTGTTCCGGGCCATGAATATTATCTTTGTGTGATCTTTATCTCAGCCTTGTAAGTTGTCATTTCAATACACATAGGCCTGAAATTCACGGGATAATAAGCTACTTCTCCTGTCAGCTAGAACCCAAAGGAAACAGGATTAAGACAAGAGAGAAAACATTTAAAAAAAAAATTAGGAGTCTTTTTTTTTTTTTTTTTTTTTTTTTTTGGTTTTTCGAGACAGGGTTTCTCTGTATAGCCCTGGCTATCCTGGAACTCACTTTGTAGACCAGGCTGGCCTTGAACTCAGAAATCCTCTGCCTCCCGAGTGCTGGGATTAAAGGCATGCGCCACCATGCCCGGCAGGAGTAATTTTTACTGGTCTGTTAACAATTGATGTCTACTCTAACATTCATAAACTAAAACATGTTTTATCCTCTTGTAAGTATAAACCGAAGTCTGCAAACTCTTGTTATTTTGGACAATCGCTATTAGGCTCCAAATTGGCTCTGTACCCCTTGTTTGCCCAGATCTCATGATTCTCCTGTATCAGCTGAAATGTGTTTGGCTTTTGGATATCAGCTACAGTTGAGAACCTTTACCTCAACTCTTTCTCAGAAATAAAAATTTCTACCATTCCCCGAATAAATACTTTACAGAGTCATAATTTGATACATATTACTAATTTTGAATAAACATGAAAAAAATTAAGAATTCATGTGAAAACTGAAGTTTTGTTCTATTGTCTAATATGAGTTTAGACATTGTTTTTAAATCTACAGCTGGGTAAAAATAATTCTACTTAAAAAGAAAACTGTATGAATTATAAAATAGTAAGTAGGTAATTAAAACATATCAAAATGATAAATGCTTTCTTTCTTTGAACACTACTCCTGATATACAGGTGTCAAATATATAGTTTCTTGACCTCTTGTGATTTTCACAAAGAACCAGCTATGTAGATATATGCATATTTGCACATGGAAATAACTACAGCTGTAGTATTCATTTCTGAAGTGTCCATTTACTACAACAGTAATTTATTGCTTCTGAACTTTTAAAATCAATGCATTGCAGTGAAGGGCTATTTAATGATATAAATAAATAAAATTTAGCCAATTTTAGTGAAAATGATGAAGTATAAAATATTCATATTTAATGGATGTGAGTTGATGTATTTGGAAATATAAATCCACTTATAAAATTTTGACCACCCAGTGCATTTACACACCAAGTCCAAAAATGTATATTTACAATATACTTATTATTTATATTTGATTGAAGTTTCCAACCTGAACCTTACTTTTTTGCATCCTAGGAGAGTTTAGAAAACTACACATTCAGACAAGGACAAACATCAAAGCTAAATATACTCAAATGTATTTAAAATTATAAAAACCTAAATTGTATTCTGATGAACATTATTTTTCCTGTTGTTACTTTGAATGAGTTTCTTGGTTCATCTGCCAAAAAAATAATTATTCAACTTCCTACATATGGAACAAAACACACAAACTATTTCATAAACCAGAAAACACATTTGCAATAAATGTTTTCTATGCCTTTCTAAGAGGTTACCTCTTATAAAGTATGTGAATTGCACTCGGCTAAACTCATTTGACTGAGGCAGATGAAAGTGATTGAGCAAAAGCTAAAAGGAAAGCAAAAGTTTCCTTCAGAATTTAATGTTTGATTTAATCACTGTGCTCTGTCATTTCTATCAGTTTTCCTTCATTTTGCAAAGTAAATAATCATGTGAATTTATGACCACAACTGTTCCAAGCTGGGCCATTCGAAGATTTCAAATGCAAATGTGAGAAGGAGAAAAAAAAAATCAAATCTCGTTTCACTCTCCAATAGTCCAATGCTGAAACAAAGCCACTGTCAACCTGAAATATGAAAAAAAGTCAACACCAATTGAGGTTACTATAATCCATCTTATTATATAACTTACATGTAATAGATGGTAGTAAATTAGCTATTTTGGCTTCATTAAAATATGGAACTTTACCTTACTATGAAGTAAAAAAGACATTAAGGTATTTTAAAACTATATGTGGTGTAACATGATATATTATTTAACATGGAAATTTTAAAGTATGTTATTATGTCAATGGAAAAAATAACAAAGAAAATGTTGATCTATTCTGTCCCAGCTATTTGCAATAAGTAGCTCTCCACTGAAACCCAAGTGCAGTGTTTTAATTGATATGTCAACATATAAAATTTAGAATGTCAGAAACTGATATGATCTGGGTAACTTGTAAAACATTGCATGAACACAAAATTTGCACTTTAAATCTACATGTAATTTGACACTATACACATAGCATAATTTGATGCACCTAAAGAGGAAATCTAATAGTTATAACTTATATTGATAAAAATGTATTTCTACTATAAACAATTCTAAGAAAATGAGAGAAACAACGTTTTTAATGCACAATTTTCATATATATAATGAATTTTAATATCTAATCTTAATAATTAGTTAAAATACTCCTTGCAAGTCGGTCTAGGTTTATCAATGGAGTCATAAATTCAAATATATACCTGAATTAAATTTGTATGTAATTCAGAAAAGTAGCAAAAGGAAAACAGATTGTTTTGATTTCTACTATATGTTAGATGCAAAGGTGATTAACAAAATATATAATAAAATTACACCTCATATTCTTATATTAAACATGAAATTCATAGTACTTTATTTCATATTGCTAATGCCAAAGAGTGCTTGCTGACAAGAGCCTGTTATAGCTGTCTTCTGAGAGGTTCTGCCAGCACCTAATGAATTCAGATGCAGATACTCACAGCTAACCATAGGAGTGAGCCTGGGGACCCCAATGGAAGAGTTAGGGGAAGGACTGATGGAGCTCAAGGGGATTGCAACCCCATAGGAAGAACAACAGCAATATCAAGTAATGGGAACTCCAGAGCTCCCAGGGACCAAACCACCAACCAAAGAGTACACATGCTTGGCTCCATGATTTCCACTACATATGTAGCAGAGGATTGCCTTATCTGGTATCAGTGGGAGGGGAGGCCCTTGTTCCTGTGGAGGCTTAAGGGGATGGTAGAGGGTTGAGGCAGGAGTGGACAGGTAGATGGGGGCCAAATAACCAGGAGATAGATAGAGTAAAGTACACGACCTCCAAGTATGAAAAACAAACAGTTTGCTTAGTTTCACATAAAAATTATTTTTCCCAATGTTAGATTTTATAGATTAGGTTTTGGCCATATAATCTAGATACATCTGTTCCTACTAAATTTGTAGTACTTAGTATTCAACTTGTACCTTCAATGATTTGATGATATGCTCTCAGTGATTTCGTATTCACTGACCCAGGCAAATATCTCAGGAAAATAAAACTATCTTCTGCCATCCTCCTTCTATGGACTTGGAACCTCATAGGGTGCTTTTGATAATTTGTCGCATAGTAAAACTATTTACAAATATAAATAAGGACATTGCTTATATCTATATATCCTTTTTCTCTTGTTATGATACTGTTCTAATTTGGGTTATGAATGTGCCATGGGCACTAATATTCTGCACTACTCTTCAGTCAGCTAAGTTAATTTTGCTTTCATACAACTCCATATGCTTATAAACATATGCCAATTTTTTACACATTTTTGTAAAATTATTCTTAATGGATTTTAATGTAATACTTGGTCTTAAGTCTGAATTTATTTTGGTATGATATTCTGAACTATGGCCTAAAACCTAATAACTCATTTTACTAATGTGTTTTCCTTTATTCTAATGAATATCATTAAAACATGTTCTAAAAACCAGTATTTAACTAATAGCAGATATGGGAAATATTGTACCTAATTGGGGAGTTAAATAATGCTCTTGTTTAATTATATAACATATATAATGCAAAGAAAATTGATCCTTAGTATTCTGAGCAGTTTTCATGCTTTTCTAATTATAAGTAAAACCAGTTCCTATGCTACTCTTCATATAAGCCACTCCCAGCCACAACCTCACTATCAATCCAAACACAGTGTTTCGTTATGTAACTGAGTCCTTTTCCTTCTAAATATCTTTGCTGTAGATTAAAAGAACTCTTCCTTATTTTGAAGCCTTGAAATATGACACTGAAGAAACCAGAGTGAAGCAATAAATCCATTATTCAAATATGTACAAGGAAGCTGTAATGCTTTGACCAAATCCAAATAGACACAGAGAATAATAAATCACATACCCCATCTTTCAGTTCCCTTCTGCTTGGTTTATTTACCATCTTTCACTGTAATTTTGAGTTTCCTGTCTAAAGTTTGGCTTCAGTCTTTTGCTTCCATTCTCCCTGCATAGTATCCCTTCTGATTGAAGCTGTGTTATTATACAAGCATCACTTAACCCTACCTTCTGAGAAATGCATCATAGTGTTTTCCTCATTGTGAAAAATCATATACTCACCTGGACATCATAGTCTGTTGCAAACAAATCTGTTTAGAGCAGACAACATATACATGCCCAAGCACTGGCTGAAATGTAATATTACATTATGACTGCAGATGAAATTGCCATCTTGTACTACAGCTAATTTCATTCTTTCTTGAATACCATAATGAACATTTGACATTTTTTCCATAATATCAAAAACTAGTTTTACTTTTAAATCAGATGTGTATAGGTATTAGATTTAAAAATTAGAAGTACATTTGATTTAGAATATACATTTACCATGAGTCTTATAATATATATGGAAATCTAAGATCTTCATCTGCCCATCACACACACACACACACACACACACACACACACACACACACTACACCTAGAAACATGTTGACAATGTATTCCACTCCCTATATCTGGTTGCATATGTACCTACTATTAAACATGTATCAGTTTCTATTCAAAGATATCCTGGAACACATCAGGAGAAATTGAGACAGCCTGAACTTGGTTTGAGTGCATAGAGCAAAAATGTGTCCACAAGTGAACTTCAAGGGGAAATTCCTTCTTTTCTATCTGATTTTTGTAAATAACTGAGTATGCAAATGTTTAAAATCCAGAACATCAGAGGAAGGGACATGATTGTAATCCAAATCTGTCAATCCAATCAAAACAGAGAACCTAAACAACCCAACACCTTCTCTTGAATCCCATAAAAAGGATATGTCATACAATAACTGGGTCAATTGAGTCCTCATACTTATGTGGTCCACTGTCACTCTGGGCAGCTTTCTTCTTGATCTGTACTGTGGCTTTGCTTTGGGATAAGTTTCCCTTGCTACTTTGCAGCCTGCTTGTTCCTTTATTTCAATGTCTTGAAAAAGAGGCTAATAACCTTGAAACATCTAGCAAAGTCTCTTGATAACAGTTAGGGGTATTTTACCATCATGTAGTAAAAGAGAGAGTTAAAATCCATTTCCATTACCAGAGACAAATGAAATGGTAGTCAGCAGTCACAAACTTTGCTGGTGACTGGACCCAACTTGTGTTTGTTCATTATTTATTTATTTGTTTATTTGCTTATTGTTTATTTATTTATTTTGTTGCTGTTGTACATTTTTGCAAATAGCTTAATTTCTTTTACAAATTTTATACTTGAACACAGTCTACATCATTTCCACCCCTACCTCTCCTACCTTCAATATTTCCCTCTCCCTCCCAAATCAATATTCTTTCTGTAATTATAATTAATGGAGTGGGGGAGTGCTCTCTCCCCCCCTCTCTCTTTTTGAGTGTGTGTGTGTGTGTGTGTGTGTGTGTGTGTGTGTGTGTGTACTGAGTGTATCCAGTGCTGGACAATCTATGTGGGAGTTCATCCTTACAGACAACTGTTTCTCTTAGCAGTCACTCACCTCCTGTAGTTTTTCAAGCTTCCATGCCTTCACTGTCATTCCAATTATTGTAGACATTATGCCTATCATGTCCAAGCAAATATGTTGCTGCGAGTGCCTGGGTCTGTTGTGTCATAACTGTTGTGTCTGAGAGACACATTAATCCACTGGCATGCTGTCCTACTAGCACATACAATCTTTCGATCGCCTCTTTCATGTGTTGCCCAGAGTCTTAGTTTACAGGATTGTATTGCAGATGTGTTGGTTGAGGTTGGACACACCAGAGCCTCTATTATTTTTTCTGCATTTTAATTATTTGTGCATTTCTGTGATAGATTACATCGGTTGTCAAAAGAATACTCTTTACTAGAGGGTGTTCTCATTGTCTTTTATTCTTTGCAGTGCAGTAAGTAATCCATCTGGTTAGCTTCCCAATCCGGTATAGAATCATACTATAAGACAAACTGCATTACTTCTTTTCTTTTGAAAGCCTTAGTTCATCTACCTGGGATATTTGTCAGATTCAGTCTAAAAACTACCAACATACTTCTGAAGTACTAGGCCAATGATATATTTCAGCTAACAGAGAAAATGGACATATCTAAGACTGTTAATGTAATTTAAGTTTGTAAAAAAAAATCTGATTTTGACTATTACTAAATAATCCAGTTCCATTTGAATACAGAATTTCATGTTATTCTTCACCATTAACTTCATACCAGTATCTTTCTCATTATGAATTTTTTCTCACATAGTAAGAATGTTAATGTTTCCTAAAAAATATCAGGCTTGTACACATGCATTCATTTGTTAATATATGACTGTTCATATTTACCTTTCACTGGCCATCTGCATGCTATACTAGATGAATGTAATATAATTTGAATATTTGGTAGTAAAAACCTTAGTGAATTTTTACAACTGTAAATTGTATTATAACAGGCTACAGAATAATTGTTTTAATAACAACAATAATAATGAAATATTAATTTAATATTTTGTTTGTAAACAGATTATATTCTCAATCTTAGCTACTGTATCACATTGCATTATTTATACTTTAAATGTATTAGGACAAATATTTGAAAATGCATCTATATTTGGTTAAATCTCCCCACGAAATTTCCCCAAAGATTGCTTGCTTCCTCATCAAATGAAAAAATATAGATAAGTTAAAACAAAAACAACTGTAAAAATAGGAATTTCATTTTTTGTTTTGTTTTGTTTTCTTTTCTTTTCTTTTCTTTGATATTTTCTTTATATACATTTCAAATATTATCCCCTTTCCTGCTCTCCCTCAGAAAATCACCTCCTCTATCCATTCCCCACTCCCCCTGCTCAAAAACCTGCTAACTCTCACTTCCTGACTTTGGCATTCACCTATACTGAGGCATAGAACCTTCACATGACCAAGGGCCTCTCCTCCCATTGATGAAGGACTAAGCCATCCTCTGCTGCATATGTAGCTAGAGCCATAAGTACCACCTTGTGTAATATTTGCTTGGTGGTTTAGTCCCTGGGAGCTCTGGGGGTACTGGTTAGTTCATATTGTTGTTCTTCCTATGGAGCTGTAAACCCCTTCAACTCCTTGGGTCCTTTTTCTAGCTCCTTCATTGGGGACCCTGTGCTCAGTCCAATGGATGGTTGTGAGCATCCATTTCTGTATTTGTCAAGCAATCGCAAAGCCTCTTAGGGGACATCTATATCAGGCTCCTGCTAGCAAGCACTTGTTGGCATCCACAATTGTGTTTGGGTTTGGTGATTGAATATGGGATGAATCCCCAGGTGGGGCAGTCTTTGGCTGGTAATTCCTTCAGTGTCTGCTCCATACTTTGTCTATATAATTCCTACCATGGGTATTTTGTTCCCCCCTTTAGGAAGGATTGAAGTATCCACACTTTGGTCTTCCTACTTCTTGAGTTTCATGTAGTTTGTGAATTGTATCTTCGGTATTCCGAGATTCTAGGCTAATATCCACTTATCAGTGAGTGCATATCATGTGTGTCCTTTTGTGAACAGGTTAGCTCACTCAGGATGATATCGTCCAGATCCATCCATTTGCCTAAGAATTTCATAAATTCATTGTTTTCTTATACCAAAGTAATACTCCATTGTATAAATGTAGTACTTTTTTTTTTTTTTTTTTTGTATCCCTTCCTCTGTTGAGGGACATCTCATTGGTTCATTCCAGCCTCTAGCTATTATATATAAGACTGCTATGAACATAGTGGAGCATGTGTCCTTATACAAGTTGGTGCATCTTCTGGGTATAAGCCCAGGAGTGGTATTGCTGGGTCCTCGGGTAGAACTAAGTCCAATCTCATTATGAATTTCTTTCTCACATATTAAGCATCTTAATGTTTCCTAGAAAATGCCAGGCTTGTACACATGCATTCATTTGTTAATATATGACTGTGCATATTTACCTTTCACTGGCTATCTGAATATTATACTAGATGAATGTAATATAATTTGAATATTTGGTAAAGATCTTTTCCCAATGTTGGTTGCCATTTTGTGTTATTGACAATGTCCTTTGCCTTCCAGAAGCTTTGCAATTTTATAAGGTCCCATTTGTCAATTTTTGATCTCATAGCACAAGCCAGTGGTGTTCTGTCCTATTGACAGTGTCCTATTGCTCACAAAACTTTTCAGTTTCATGAGGTCCCATTCATCAATTGTTGATTGCTAGGGACCAGCCCTGGATGTTCTTTCCTGTTTGGTTCCTCTGAGGAGTGGATCTTAGAGCCCGAGCCATTAGTTTTTTTGTTCAGGAAATGTTCCCCTGTGCCAATGTGTTCCAGGATATTGCCCATTTTCTCTTGTATTAGATTAACTGTATGTGATTTTATGTTGACGTCCTTTATCCACCTGGACTTGAGCTTTGTACAAGATGATAAATATAAAACAATTTGCCTTTCACAAGCAGACCTCTGGTTAGACCAGCACCATTTGTTGAAGATGCTTTCTTTTATGATCACTGTATGATTTTGGCTTCATTGTTAAAGATCAATGTGGGTTTATTTCTGGGTCTTGAATACTATTCCAATGATCAACCTGTTTGCCTCTGTACCAATACCATGAAGTTTTTATCACTATTGCTCTGTAGTTTAGCTTGAAGTAGCAGATAGTGATTACCCCCAAAATTTCTCTTATTGTTGAGAATTGTTTTTAATACCCTGGGTTTTTTTCTATATGAAGTTAATAATTGTTCTTTCCATGTCTGTGAGGAACTGTGTTGGAACTTTGATGGGCATTGCATTGAATCTGTAGATTGCTTTTTGTAAGCCTGCCATTTTTACTATGTTGATCTAACCAAACTATGAGCATGAGAGATCTTTTAATCTTCTAAGATCTTCTTAGATTTCTTTCTTCAGGGATTTGAATTTTAAGTCCTATAGATGTTTCACTTGTCTGACCAGAGTTACACTAAAATATTTTATATTATTTGTGCCTATTGTGGAGAGTGTTGTTCTCCTAATTTCTACTTCAGCCTATTTATCATTTGTTTAAAATAAGACTACTAATTTATTGGAGATAATCTTATATCCAGCTACTTTGATGAAGTTGTTTATCAGGTAAAGGAATTTTTGGGTAGAATTTTTGGGTTTGCTTATATATACCTTCAACAACAAATAGTTGTACCTTGACTTCTTCTTTTCCAACTTGTATCCCCATGATCTCCTTTTGTTGTATAATTGCTCTAGCTAGAACTTTGAGTAATATATTGAATAGATAGAGAGTATGAAGCCTTGTCTTGCCCTAGATTTTAGTGGAATAGCTTCTTCAAGTTCTCTTCATTTAATTTGAGGTTGGTTGTTAGTTTGCTGTATATTACTTTTATTGTGTTAGATATGTGGCCTGATTTCTCCAAAACTTTTAACAAAATGGCAACTGACAGGTTTGGAAAAGATCTTCACTATCTATTTATATGGTAGAGGACTAATGTCCAAATACATAGGAATCTCAAGAAGTTAGACTACAAATATAAAATAAATAAAATTAAATTAAATAAAATGGTCAAAAAATGGGTACAGAGCTAAACAAAGAATTCTAAATAGAAGAAACTCATCCATAACATCCCATAAGGAAACGCAAATCAAAACAGGCCTGAGATTCCACCTTACACCAATCAAAATGCCTAAGTTCAAAGACTCAAGTGATAGCACATGATAGCAAGGATGTGGAGAAAGAACACTCCTCCATTGCTGGTGGGACTGCAAATTGGTCCAACCATTCTGGAGATTAATCTGGGGGTTCTTCAGAAAACTGGGAATAGTTCTACCTGAAGATCCAGCTATATCACTCCTGACCACCACAAGGACACATTCTCTACTGTGTTTTTAGTAGCTTTATTAATAATAGCCAGAAGCTGGAAACAACCCTGATGTCCCTCAACCAAAGAATGGATACAGACAATGTGGTTCAATTCCACAATTTTAGTTTCACAATGGATGGAACTAGAAAATATCATCCTGAGTGAGGTAACCTAGACCCAAAAGGACATGCACGGTATTTATTCACTGAGAAGTGGCTATTAGCCTAAAGTGCAGAATACTCATGATACAACTCATAGTTCTTAAGAAGTTTAACAAGAAGGAAGGTCCAAGTAAGGATGGTTCAATCCAACTTGGAAAGCAATAACAAAAAACCATGGGAAGCAGAGGTAGTGAGGGACCTGGCTGGGAGAGGGAAGGGGGAGGGGAAAAATGAGGACAGGATCAGATATATGGGGAGATAGAACAGAAGCCCAGAGGGCCATGGGAATGAATAGAAATACGCAAATTTGGAGCATGGGGATAGGGAACCTCTAGAAAATCCCAGAGACCTGGAATGTGAGACTCTCAGAACTTAATGAGTATACCCTAGGATGAAATGCCCAACGGTGGGGAGATTGAACCTGAAGAGTCCAACTCCAGTAGATAGACAAGGCCCAATATGAAGGGATGAGGGCTCCAATTTACCTTCAAAAATTTTGACCTAGAATTGTTCCCTTCTAAAAGATATAGGGCCAAAAACGTGGCAGAGATTGAAAGAAAGGTGATCCAGTGACCAGCCCAGCTTGGGCTCTATCCCATGGGCAGGAGTCAAACCCTGACACTATTACTGATGTTATATTGTGCTTGCAAACAGGGGATTAACACTGCTGTCCTCAGAAAGGGCCTACCAGCTGCTGACTGAGAAAGATACTGATCCTTACAGCCAACCATTTAACTGAGGTCAGGGACCCCTATGAAAGCATGGGAAGAGATGAAGGAGCTGAAAAGGATGTCAACCCCATAGGAAGAACAACAGTGCCAACTAACCTGGACCCCTGGGAGGTTCCAGCAACTAAGCTAACAACCAGAGAGCACACACAGGCTGGTCCATGGACACCTGCAAATATATATCAGAGGACTTCCTTGCCTGGCCCCAGTGGGAGAGAATGTGCCTAATCTTGTAGAGACTTGATGCCCTAGAGAAGGGGGATACAGGAGAGGTTACCTGGAGGTGAGTGGGTGGGTGGGTAATGGGTGTAGGGTTGGAATAGGAGCACCCTCTTTGAGTCAAAGGGGAAGAGAATGGGGTGAAGAACTCTTGCAGGAGTGTTTTGGAAGGGGGCAACATTTGGAATATAAACAAATAAAGCAATTTTTAAATGAAGAAAATAGGAGCCAGGCGCGGTGGCACACGCCTTTAATCTCAGCACTTGGGAGGCAGAGGCAGGCGAATTTCTGAGTTGGAGGCCAGCCTGGTCTACAGAATGAGTTCAAGGACAGCCAGGCCTACACAGAGAAACCATTTCTCGAAAAATAAAATAGAAGAAGAAGAAAAAAGAAATAAAATAGGTTATTGCTCAGACAGCATAAGTGAGAGTTATTTTGAAAGCAATTTTCACACTAATAAATGTATCCTCACTATATGTGTAGGAAAATAGGGTAGTAAGTTTCAGATAATGCCACTAAGCAGCATAGAGATAATCAGTGTTAGAAGGCAGCTCCAGGGACATCAGAAGCTGAAAGAGCCAAATGAACAGCTGGAGAATTAACTTGATTGTCTGAACACTTCCCTGTTATTTCCTTAGCTTTTCAGAGGTCTGTGATACTTTTATGATGTAATGAGCTTAGGGAGCAAAAAGTCAAATAAGGTACATAACCAATACAAAACATTAACTTGGGAAGAAAAAAGACTACCTTAGAAATTTCTATGTTTACTTTGATGTTTGTAAGTAGGAGGAGAGAGAACATGAACTTCATGGATATAAAATACTATTCTTAGTGTTGTAAACTAATCTTAAGTTGCATTCTACCTAGAAAAACTATAAGAATTGTTTTAGATTAAATCCTGCCATGCAAATAATCTACTTCATGGTATCATTCTAGAGGCAGACCTGATAAAAAATAAAGATCTATATTAAATATGAATAGACTCCCATCCATTTGATACATTTGATAACTTATTCATAATTGAACATTCAATTCAGTTTGTTTTGGGTAACTCAAAGAATCTCAAAAGAGCATCAAGTTTGTACCAAAATTTGAATCAAATACCCCCATACATATATAATAATAAATAGTGCTCAATATTTAAAAGAAAATATTTTAAAAATATTATCACCCAATATCCCCCAAACATACTATTTTAAGTGTGAGTTGAGATAAGGTACAGTTAAATCCCATTTATGTCCACACCAGCAGTGTGGATAAAATTAACATAAAAATGGATAAAATGTCAGTTACTTTGTGTGTGTGTGTGTGTATGTGTGTGTGCACCTGTGAGTGTGTGTGTGTTTGCATATGTGTGTATGAACATATGTAGGACTTTCTTTGGGTGGTAGTCAGAGAACAACTACCAGTTTTGGTTCTCTTCTTCCCTCTAATAGGTGTTGGAGATAGAATAGACCAGGTTATGTATTCTAGAGAAAGACCATACAGAGTTTGAAGTGATTCCAGTAATAGAAGGTAGCTTTGAGGGAACTCCAAAAAAACAAAAATGACGAGCACGCCTATAGTCTTAACTCTTAAACCATTTATGTGCTTGGCTTTAAAGGAATCTCTGATAATTTTATGATGTAATGACTGAAGAAGGTACAAGACCAGCCATGTATATAACAAGGTCCTGGGTATCAAGTTCAGGTCATTAACCTTGATTACATCACCTTTACACACTCAACCATCTCAATGGTCTAACAGTTGAATATTTTATAATGCAGACATTTTCAATCAGGATTTCATTTCCTGAGCCAAGAATTTTATACATTCATTATTATATACTCATCTCCAGTCCCTGGAAATTACTATACAGGATAATGTTGAAACAAGGTTCACATGGAAATGACAATCAGTCTTAGAGTAGAAAGTGATAAGTAATATTTTTACAGAGTTAACATTAACAACATCTTTATATATTTTAAATATTTTCCCTTAATTAATGGAGTCTATGAATAGTTGCTCCATAATAATATTATTGATAAATGGAAAGAGAAGGTCAAATATTCAAGATATCTGGACTGTCTGCCTTTGCTCTGTCCACTTTAAAGTTTTTATTGTTTTATTTCATTCCCAACTTAGCCAACATTTGCTTAATTTACTCCCCCAATTGTTTGGAACATTAATAACTTATATTCAAGTGAATTGAAATTCACTTAGTTTGACTAAGACAATGACAGCATGAAACACACCTAACATTAAATTATTGAATATTTGTCTTATCTGATTTATAACTGCATGTTTAAAAATGCTTCCTTGAATTGTGACTTGAATTGTATTCTCCTGTATATTCATAAATGGCTCATCTCCTTGAACTTGTACCTTCCTAAAAATTTTTCTTCTTTTAAAGAAAATTAGTTCGATAAGTAATTATATCCAATGTGGCCATGTAGATATAAGGTTTCGATATCAAACTCCTAGAATTCTCATTAAGAAACAGATACACAGAGAGAAAAAAATGAACCTGTATCAATAAGGCAGACATAGAAGAATGTGTTTACAAAGGGATTACAAGCAAATGCAGAAGATAGAAAAATAATAAAATTTTATCATATATTTAAGAAACAACATAACCTGTATAATTACCTCAAATTTGTATTGCTAGCCTCTCATCCTGTGACAAAAATAGGTTTTCTGGTGCAACCTAAGATGTGATATTTTGTTTTAGTACCCATAATGAATGAAAATAATTTATACCCATGTAAAGAATATTTGAAGATGTTAAAGTTTTGAACAAAAATGCACACTTAAACTATAAACTTAAATTTTGATTTAACAAAGTAAAACTATTTTAGTGTTTGAGTTCATATAAATATTAAGTTATTATAGAAATTAGTACAGTGTATAGCAGGGAATTATCCATATTTTGGGAAAATGAGAGGCTTATTAAATGTAACTTTTATCTTATGAAATTAAGTATAGAAAGGCTCTGTTACAAAAAAACTAAAAATTATTTTGTAATATTGAAAAGATTATTTGGTGCTATGAACAAAAATAATTAAAAGAAAATTTCTTGGAGATTAAAATAACTTGTTTTATTAGAAGATTATTTAATATGTCAACTTCTTTTCCCTAAGTTACTTAGAAATTGTACTTTTTAAATAATTAGTGAATATTATAGAATATCCTCTTTGAAAGAACTGTACTTCATCTATCAGTATTGAATCATAAGAAAGAACACATTCAGGGATCATTAGCAGAATTACATATGTTATAGTAAAATTAATGTGCCTAGGCCAAAAAAATGGAAAAGGTAATAAGATTAAGGTAAGTAAAGGATGTCAAAGCTAATTCCATAAGAAATTGCACACACACTCAAACATACACACACACACACACACACACACACACACACACACACACACACACACAAATAAAGCCTAGTCCCAGAAATATGTTGTCTTTCAGAGTTGTTGTCAACTAAGGACCCAGACGTTATGGGCTAGTTCCAATACTCTTGTTTATTCTATGGAACTTGGCAGTAAAGACACCATTGCTAAAGACATGTCATTCTTGAATCTTACCACATGGAGAAAGCAAGATTGCTACTTAATTGGAAGCTTCATTCATGATGGCTAGCTTTCAGAGAGCTAGAAAAAAATGTGACCACCAATTAGACCCACCTGTGAATCCTGTGTGCTATAGTAATGACTGGCCTGGCAAGAGATAGAACAATTCTAGAGTTAGGTGCAATCATGGTAGAAATGAAGACCTCAGTAGATAGACTTCACACCATATAGGGCAGAATTAAAGAGAATTATAAAATAGAACGGAAAATAAGCAAGATAAAATGTTTAAAGAGAAATTAGGGTAGAATATATATAATGAAATAAGATTACTATAGAATAACAAATAAAACAAACTCCCAAATACATGAAAACTTTATAAAAGTGGAAAATAAATAATGATTACTAGATTTTACAATGTGAAGAGAATGAAGTAAATAAATAAATAGGGTTTAAGGGTAAAGTTTATTAAAAATTAAATATTTGCCAAATAATATAGGATAATAACTTCCTGTGTTTATAATGATAAGAGCATCATCTAATAAGATTATAGAGGGCTAATTATAAAGAAGGATTTGAACTAGTCTAAACAAATATGTTTCATTAAAAGATAAGAAGAAATTTTACATCAAAATATATTACATATATTTATCATATTTTCAAAAATAATTAATAACAGTTATATTTTTGAAGGTAAATCAGATATTAATGATATTTTAGATAACAAATAGAATACACTTTACTTATAATAAATTCAATGTAAGTTGTCAGTAGGCAAAAACATGATTAACCTTTTTGAAGAGTAATGATATATTAATATGTATATTAATTTATCAGAAACATTTGAAATATATACTGTCTCATACTTGACAGAGAAGTAAAATTTCAAATGATTAGCTATTGCTATAAACAATGTAGCTAAAATGGGAAAACTATAATTGACTGAAATAATAGCTGGTGGTACCAATGGTTGCTATGTAGTAGAACAGGTTGAGTTCTCACAAACAACTATACAGCTGCCTGGACTTTGAATCCATCTTTGAAATCTTTATTTTTGTAGCACTAATTAATATGGATATTAATAGAAACAGAATGTTCTATGTATTTTGAGGCAGTTAGTGATTGAAGTAAAAATTTAGACAGACATAAAAAGAAGAGAAATGGCAGGGAAAATGAGTAACTGGAAGGAAAACGAGAAGTAGAAAAAGGAGAAAATATAAAAATTAATTAATTACAAAAATTAATGAGAGCATTTAGAACAATTATTTGAATATATATATAGGTATAAATTTATAACATTTATCTAGAGTATAAATTTTTGATATATATGTATATCCATATACTATACATGATTTTTACATATTAACTACATGACTGCAAGTATAAAAAAAGAATGATTAACCGGGCGTGGTGGTGCAAGCCTTTAATCCCAGTACTCAGGAGGCAGAGGCAGGCGGATTTCTGAGTTCGAGGCCAGCCTGGTCTACAAGGTGAGTTCCAGGACAGTCAGGGCTATACAGAGAAACTCTGTCTCAAAAAACCAAATGAATGATTGAATGAAAAAAAAAGAATGATTGCACAAATACTAACACTTGTATACAGTAATGCTCATATACACATATGCATACATTATATATATATATATATATATATATATATATATATATATATATATATATATATCTTACAAATATACCCATAATCTTCATTTGTGTAAGAGTATGTAGTACACAAATACAGAACTATATGAAAAAGTTCAATGACTTCAAGTTATGTTAAATGATTTTTTACTGACATTTAAGTTATCATTTTTAGTGGTATTCTAACTTTTACTTTATACACTATAATTTTTAACAATGATATATATTTTTTACAAATATCAAACCTCTCAAAATATTTATAATATTATCCTTTTATTCCTTTCTATATCATTGACAATTAACAATAAATTTATAATTATGATGAAGATTGATCCAATGTAGATTGAAGCGAGCTACCATGGATTGCTTGAGAGAAAAACAGTAAAGACTATATGAGACATGTAAGTTTTCATTGCATATACTGCTCATTTCATTTAGATGGCTACAGATCTTCCGTATTTTAAAAATGTAGCAGCACATAGCTATGAAGTAAATGAAAAGGAGGCCTCCTGGGAAGATGAAAAGCAAAGCCTAGAGGCAGAAAATCCTCAGATCCTGGAGTGGGACCTTCAGGCCACTCAAGGATTCCTAAGTCAGACTAACAGAAGGCTACAGGAGATGTAAAACATACAAACATACATGTCTCTAACCACTGTTTAGAAGAATGTGATGAATAGAATTAAATTAAAATTATGTCTAAAGTAAAGGAGACAGAGGAAAGAAAGTGATAACTGCATTGAATCATTCTTTTAAGGCACTTTAACAGCTATTCTATTACCCAAACAATATGGAAACAGATAATTTATAAATAAGTGTGTTAGCAGAATCGTCCTTCAAATTAGGCAAGATTAATAATATTGTAAATTATCCTTTCCAAAGAAATTTCTAATATTCATGTATATCTAGCAATTAAGCACTTTCTAGCTACTAAGCTTCAAGTAATGTAGTCTCACATCATCAACTCTGTGCCATTTTTATGATTGAAGGTAAATGTATTAAATCATTGATAAAAAATAAATTCCTCAATATCATGCAGCCAGTTAGAACAAAGATCTGAAATATATATATATATATATATATATATATATATATATATATATATATATATATACACATATATATATGTATGTGTGTGTGTGTGTATAGCACATGTGGTTATAAAACATATCTATATCTCTATATATTTAATTGTTTAATGAGGTTATACTATAATAGGAAGCTAATACTACTTCTATACAGCATACTCTATCAAGAAATCCCAATAGCAAAATGGAGATTCATCCTTTTGAAGTAATATTTGGTTGTATCTTAGGGAACACTCACATATTGAAAGCTTATTTCCATTGTCCTTTTCAGAAAGACTTTATTGAACATGGTTTTTAAACTGACCTTTAATGACTAATTGCTGACCCCATAGAGTAGTACTTAACTCTATGTAAGCTAGAGACGTTTATCTTTCTAATGAATAGCAATTATCACAAAACTAGAACTGGTCAAGGTGCAGATAATAAGAAACTAGGAACTGGTCAACTCTAAATGAGTATGTAGAGCATAAAATAAAGTAGGAAACTTTTAATCCAACAACATGGGTGCTCTGGCAAGGAATAACATCAAAATATATGATCCAGCCAAGATGCAGACAAGCCACATACCTTTAATCCCTATGGTTTAAATACAAGCATTTCATTAATACAACCTTTAATGATAAAATATGAAGATTAAGCTGGTTGTAGAAGGAAGCAGTCGTATTTGAAAGTGACATCTATCTAATTGAGAGGCAAACAAAGTGATGACTCAGAGAAAGATTTGACAGAATGAGTCAGAGACAGGACGTTTTTATTTCTCAAGTTTACAGGCATGAAAGAAGCTACTTAAGAGCAGTGAGGCAGAGAGAGGCAATTCGGTTCAGGGTAGGAAGTTTTATGTAGTCAGAGGCAGTTTCTCCAAACAGAGCAATTCACTCAGAAGCTGAGAAAAGCCCTTTTAAATAAGTCAGCTTAGAGAAGAGTATCCGTCAGAAAGCTGAATTGAACCAGTCAGTTACAGTTTTAAAATATTCTGAAAGAGTGAGTTTATTCAGAAATAAATCTCAGAGGCAGAAGTATTCTAGACCTAGGTCAGAAGATGGAGGCTGGAAGCAGAAACCTTCAAGTCTGGGCTTTCAGAAGAATGGATTTATATAATCTATGAGCTTCTTATTGGCAATCAATAACTGTTGGGTTAGGGACAATCAGATTTCATTAAGGTTATGGTCCCTGATACTATGACTATGGCCCAATTAATGATCCTGCATCAGAGATCTTATAGGCAGCCCAAGTTTAATCAATTTTTTAGAAAGAGGACAGAAGTTGTGGGATTGTGGGAATATGGAATTGAGTCAGATCCTTAAAAGATAGAAGAAGGAGATGAAGGTGAATATGATCAAAATCTTTTGTATGAAATTTTCAGAGAATTGAGGTTCACTCAACTTCATAAGATATTTTCTGAAAAACAAAAACTTGTGCTAATCTCATACTATTGCTAAACAATTGGGGTTGGTTTTCAGGTTCAGAGGTACAGTCCATTATTATCAAGGTGGAAGCATGACAGTGTCCAGGCAGATAAGGGGTTGGAAGAGCTGAGAGATTCACTTCTTGTTCTTAGGGCATCTAGGAGAAGACTAACTCCCACAAGGTTAGGAGGAGAGTCACATTGTCCACCCCCACACTAACACACCTCCTCCAACAAGGCCACACCTACTTTAACAAGGCCATACCTCTTAATAGTGCCACTCCCTAGGCCAAGCATATTTAAATCAGCACACCATGTGTGCTCAGAATATTTTTCAACAAGTCTACAATAAAATCATTGCTCTTTTTTCAGGGATTGTAATAAGAATAATATTCATCTTCTTATATTTCTGTTTAGTGACAAAGAATTTATGTAATTCTGGTCATGAAAAACAAAGACAAGTAATCATTGTGATCAAAAATAAAAATATTTATAGGTTAAGGATAAATAATTTATTGATATTTGATATTAGATGCTACAAGAATTCCTTAGGATAAACTCTTAAACTTTAAAACTAAACCAATAACATTTTAACATAAATAAAATTAAAATTAATTGATTTCATAATATTAACCTATTTAAAAGGATTTTGGAAAGTGTAAAACAGAACATTGAATAAGTCTAAGGAATAAAGTGTGAGCAGATTAATTTTTTATCAGGCAAGTAAGATTTTATGAACCTTTGAAAATAATATATGAATTCTGAACCTTTAATTTTTTTCAAGTGCCTATAGCTGTATATCTCTACTATGTGTTAAATGCATATAATTGTGGTGGCCCTGTGACTTTAGGCATCCATGAGCATATCAAGAAGCTATCATCTGTATTTCACCATGTCCATATGGAACTTACCTTTCCCCTTTGTCAAGAATGCCTGAACCTTGGACACTACTAAGGCCTCACAGCTGTTACAGAGTTCTGGTATCAAACCATAGAAACTATTTTCTAGCCAGAGGATTTGCAAGTGGGCAGGTCCCTCAGTGAGTTTTGCTGGAATTGTTGAATTGCCCTCTAGCCTGATATTAAACTTATCCTCTAGAAATGTAGATTGATGACTCTTTCTTTCACTCACTTTCTTCATGGACTTCATTTAGTTTTTCCTAATTTTTTTTTTTAAAGTTTCTGTACATAATTGAGGAAATATACTCACATAGGTAGTGAGTGAAATTTGGCACTACTTATGTCTGATGTTAAATTATTTTGAAATGTTGAGACAAAGTTATTTTCTAATTCACTGTTTACATTGATGAGGGAAAAATATGTTTTGAAAACATCATATGAGATATTATTAATGGTTTGAAAATTTTATTATATAAATTTTAGTAAATCCAATTCATATGATGAAAATTAACTTAGCTCAATATATTAGACTTTTTACTAAAATGAGAGTGCTTGACATTTTAACACTAAAAATTAAATTAATATTTATGAGCTTATACATTTTTTTTAACTTTGGACTTTTTTTATGAGATATTTTCTTAATTTACATTTGAAAATGCTATTCCGAAAGTCCCCTCCCCCCTTCCCTGCTCCCCTGCCCACCCACTCCCACTTCTTGGCCCTGGCGTTCCCTTTTATTAGGGCATATGAAGATTGCAGTACCAAGGGGCCTCTCCTCCCAATGATGGCTGACGAGGCCATCTTCTGTTACATATGATGTAACACGAGTTCTGGGGGTTCTGTTTAGTTCATATTGTTGTTCCTCTTCTAGGGTTGCAGACCCCTTCAGCTGCTGGGGATCTATCTCTAGCTTCTCCATTGTGGGCCCTGTGCTCCCTCTTATGGATGACTGTGAGCATCCACTTCTGTGGGAGTCAGCTATATCAGGGTCCCTTTAGTAAACACTTGCTGTCCTATGCAATAGTGTCTGAGTTTAGTGACTGATTATGGGATGGATCCCCCAGTGGGTTAGTCTCTGTATGGTCCATCCTTTCATCTTAGCTCTAAACTTTGTCTCTGTAACTCCTTTCATGGGTATTTTGTTTCCTATTCAAAGGAGGAATGAAGTATCCACACGTTGGTCTTCGTTCTTGATTTTCATGTGTTTTGCAGATTGTATCTTGGGTGTTCTAAGTATCTGGGCTAATATCCATTTATCAGTGAGCACATATCCAATGACTTCTTTTGTGATTGGGTTACCTCACTAAGGATTATGTCCTCCAGATTCATTCATTTGCCAAAGAATTTAATAAATTCATTTTTTTAATAGCAGAATAGTACTCCATTGTGTAAATGTACCATATTTTCTGTATCCATTCCTCTGTTGAGGGACATCTGGGTTCTTCCCAGCTTCTGGCTATTATAAATAAGGCTGCTATGAACATAGTGGAGCATGTGTCCTTTTTACCAGTTGGAACATCGTCTGGGTATATGCCCAGGAGAGGTATTGCTGGATCCTCTGGTAGTACTATGTCCAATTTTCTGAGATAACGCCAGACTGACTTCCAGAGTGGTTGTACAAGCTTGCAATCCCACCAGCAATGGAGGGGTGTTCCTCTTTCTCCACATCCTCGCCAGCATCTGCTGTCACCTAAATTTTTGATCTTAGCCATTCTGACTGGTGTGAGGTGGAATCTCAGTGTTGTTTTGATTTGAATTTCCCTGATGATTAAGGATGAACATTTTTTTCAGATTGAACTTTGGACTTTTAACATTGTTGAGACTAACATAAACTATGGGGGTCTTGGAAATTGGACTAAATACATTTTTTATTATGTTATGTGTAGGTATGTCCCCCATAGACTCCTGTGTTTGAACAATTCTATGGGACCTGGGAGTGGAATGTGATGGTTTGTTTGCTTGGCCCAGGGATTGGCACTATTAGGAAGTGTGGCCCTGTTGGAGTGGGTGTGTCACTGTGGGTGTGAGCCTATAAGACCCTTGACCTAGTTGTCTAGAAGTCAGTATTTTCCTAGAAGCTTGCAGATGAAGAAGTAGAACGCTCATCTCCTCTTGTACCATGGCTGCCTGGATGCTGCCATGTTCCCACCTTGATAATAAGGGACTGAACCACTGGACTTGAAAGCCAGACCCAATTAAATGTTGTCCTTATAAGTGTTACCTTGGTCATGGTGTCTGTTCATATCAGTAAAACCCTAAGACACAGACCCATGGACTTGAAAAATACATTGGTGGAGAGCCAGAATTAGAACCTATCTTTGGATTCTCATTCATTTTGACATTTGCTCCCTGACAGTTGATGCACATTCATTACTGTGGTATCAACTCTGCCAAACGTAAAACAGGCACAGTTTATTCCCTTGAGAAATACATTCAGGGAATGTAGTTCTAACTCTGTGGTAGACCATTTGCCTAGCATTTACTAGGTTCTGGGTTCGAACTCCAGCACCATGTAAATAAGTAAGTAAATAAATAAATAAATAAATAAAAATTAAGACCTTAAAAAGAGTAACTTCAGCATAGGTAAGATCAATTACAAAAAGAAAAATGACAAATGAAACCTCAAGATTCAACTGTGGCTGGGTATGATGACACAAGTTTGTAATTTCAGCATTCAGGATGTTGAGGGAAAAGGGAAAAGGATAAGAGTTTGAAGTCCACCTAGACTATACAGTGAGATCCTATCTCAAGAAAAGAATGCAACAAACAATAGTGGCAAACAAGAAGAAAATGAGCTTATACATTTTATTGCGCTAGATTACACACACACACACACACACACACACACACACATATATATATATATATATATATATATATATATATATATATATATATAAAATTTGAAAATAGGATCTTCATATGAAATATTGATTAGGAGTTCCCTCCATCAATTCCTTCCATATTTTCTCACTTCACTTCTGACCCTTGTCCACACTTTTTCTTATTAAAAAACTAAATTAATTATTATTTAATTAAAATTCATTTAAATATAAAATAAAATTAAATTAAAACGAAAAGCCGAATAGGACAAACAAACAAACAAACAAGAAAGGATCATAAAAGAAGCCCAACAAATACACACAGACACAAAGAAAACATGTTCACACACTCAAGAAACCTATATACAGACAATATGAAACTATAATATATACAAAAAGACTTGTAAGGTTAAAAAAGTGGACAGACAAAGCATAATGAGCCAAAATAAATAAATAAATAAATAAATAAATAAATAAATAAATAAATAAAAGCTCTAAAAATACCACTGAGTTCCCTGTGTTGGATATCTACTGCTGGTCAAGATAACTGTTTTTAAGTACACTGTGTATCCACAGTGAGATTCTGGAGAAAAGAAAAAAATCCTTGCTAGTGGTTATCCATTGAAATGTTGCCATCCAACTTTATGGCAAATCCTTTCCAAGTCAATTAACAAGATCAAGGTAGTCCCTTATAGTCATGGACAGCAGCTATCACAGTCAGTGCAACCCTTCACTGTTGCACCTGGAGTTTTATCTGAGTTTGAAGTCTCCTTTGTCAGATATTAGTGTAGCAACACCTGGTTGCTTCCTGGCCAAGTGATTTGAATTATTTCTTCCATTCTCTCATTATAAGGTGTTTCCAATCTTTGAAATGAAGAAAATCTCAAATCTTTCCTCTGAAGATTTTAACCAACTAACAACACAAGTAGCTTCATTTTGATCAGTTCGAAATACATTAATGCAAATTTCTATATAAAAAAGGAAATCTCTTACATAATAACATCAGGGGTGATTTAATAAGGACATTTTTGTCAATGTACATTATTGTCATCTACATTTAATCCTCTGCTACTAATCATTAATGCTCCAGTATTGTCCTTTACTCAGGACAGCATCCATTTCAGAATCACATATTATTTTAATCTCTGTCATCTTGGAAAATAATTCAGCACTTCTTGGACTTTCAGAAGTTTTTTGTATGTGAGCAAGAATTCATATGATATTCTCCAAAGATTACACATCAGGTATTCTGTGACAAGAATGAATCTTCTCAAGTACCTGTAATTTCTAACTGTTGTAACACTGGTAGTAATTACTTAATTATGTATGTAACACAGGATTCTACAGTGCAAAGACACATTTGGCCTTGTTCTAGTATGGGTTAAAGAGATGGCTTCAAATATATATTGTCATTATCCACCTAATTTTCAGCTAATTTGTGCAGGGAAGTGTCTTAGCACTCCTAACTTGCAGAAATTAAACTGCATAAGTATTCAATTATTGTCAAAGTATTTCCATTAAATCCTGTAATTATTCAGAACAATATAGAAAAGATAACTAGTATATGCTTAATATTTAAGGAGGATTCCAAATATTTTTCCAAATGTAGTTGGTGCATTTTTAAAATTACTATTAGACATTTTCTTTATTTACATTTCAAATGTTAACCCATTTCCTAGTTTCCCCTCCGAAAATCCACTATCCCCTCCCACTTCCCTTGCTCCCCAACTCCCATTCCTGGTCCTGGCATTCTCCTATACTGGGGCATAGAGTCTTCACAGGACCAAGAGCCTTTCCTTCCATTGATGACCTACTAGGCCATCCTCTGCTATATATATAGCTAGAGCCACAAGTTCCACCATGTGTTTTCTTTGATTGGCAGTATAGCTCCAAGGAGCTCTGAGAGTACTGGTTAGTTCATATTGATATTCCTTCTATCGGGCTTTAGACCCCTTCAGCTCCCTGAGTATTTCTCTGGCTCCTTTATTGGGTACCTTGTTCTCTGTCCAATGGGCGACTACGAGTATCCATTTCTGTATTTTCAAGGCACTGGCAGAGCCTCACAGGAGACAGCTATATCAGGCTCCTGTCAGCAGGCTTTTGTTAGCATCTGCCTAGTGTCTGGGTTTGGTGGTTGTTTATGGGGTGGATCCCCAAGTGGGGCAGTCTCTGAATGATTGTTCCTTCAGGCTCTGCTCCGAACGTTGTCTCTATAACTCCAACCATGGGTATGTTGTTCCCCATTCTAAGAAGGAATGAAGTATGCACACTTTGGTCTTCCTTCTTCTTGAGTTTCATCTGTTTTGAATTTCTTACATATTTTAATCCCATTATTTTAAATTCCAACCAACAATGCATTCTCTGAGTATGAGTATTCTATGAAAAGGTAGATTATTTTGGTATACTATTTTAGAATTTTAAATGGATTCCAGTTTGGTTTTGGATGTTCCCAAAGATAAATGAGCAAATTAAATTTTATGTATTCATTCAACACTTTTAGCTTTATATTCAGAAATATTTGTGCTATTTCTTGTTTTCACTTAGTTTTGCTTTCTTATAATTGATTCATAATAACAATTCTGCGAATTCTTTTGATAAATTCAAATATTGAGTCTATTTTACCATTAGATAAATTGAATTTTCTCATTTTTAATACTATTTACTGAGAAAATGTTTAGTGAATTTCATCACATTTTTAAATCATAATTTCTATTTATGTCTTATCTATGAAATACATTTTATCTTTTCTAGGTAGGAAAAATGATTTTTTGTGATAATAAATAATCAAAATTATAATTCTGCTTTTAAAATGGTCACTTTATAATTTAAATGTCAGATAGAACTTGATATAAAAGCTATCTTTGTTCTTTGAATTCCCTTGGCATAGGCTAAAAATTACTTTAAAGCAAATAGACAAATATGTTCTGGATTCTAATCTGCTCCATGGCATTTGTGACATTCTCAATGTTGCTGTACTGCTTTGATGACTATAGATTTAATCTGAGGCTTGAAATTGCATGCTATGAACAGTCAGCTCTCTACTTCATTTTAAAAGTATTTGGGGACTCTTTAAGCAATTTACATTTGCATAAAGTTTTGAAATTGATTTATTATTTTCTTCAAAAATACCTGTGGTAATTTTGATAGTTATTGCTTTGAACCTATAAGTCAATATGTAATAATGTTGTGCCTTAAAATTACAGATTTTTCCCCTCAGATAGTAGCAAGATATATTTTATTATAGTTTTATTTAATTTGCATAAGCAATGTTCTGCAGTTAAGAATGTAGTGATAGTGTGCACATTTTTGTACTGCTTCAAAGTATTTTACCACTTTGGATCTATGGTAAATAAAATATTAAAATTTGTTTTTCTCCATCTTATGCCAATTTATATGTATTTACTAGAAAACAAATGGAGTGTCTCTTTAAATATCCATTTCTAGAAACAGGGTTGAATCAAGGTAAATCATGAATTTTAGATTATGGAATTCTTGAGTAGTAAGTGATATCACCTCATCTTTACTCTAATGGTATTAACTCCATGTCACACAATACTGAACAGTCTAGCATGTCCACAGATTATTTAAATTTTAGAAAAAGACTGTTAGTTTACTTGGAAATAGCTCATACTTTCCTGAGTAGCTCTTAAGCTTTTAGATAGGACTAAGAGCTAGTTTGTTTATTCCTTGTTTGCCCCTGTATCTGAGACAATGACCTCCTAAGTGCTACAGTCAATGTCCCATGAAATATCAGGCTTTCCACTCTGGTGACAAGGAAAAGACATTATTCTTGGTAATTGGTAAGCTGGGAGTTTGTTCCTTTTTAATCTTTTTGGTTTACTGTTATTATTCCACTATCTGAAAATGTGTTTAATTCCATTTAGTTCTTGAATACTTTCACTGAATTTGGAGTTGGTATTGCTTCCATAAACAATAAGGTTTTCCAATATCTTTCCCCATATAGTATAAGAAAGGATCGTTTTGATTTTTGCTTAGGTTTATGTGTTTATGATTTTTGCATAGATTTTTCAGCAATTTTCAAGTCAGTGGATTTAGACATGATTCTCATCACAACACTTCTGTTTCTCTGAGTTTACTCTAAAACAGATTGAGCTTCAGCCACACTTCTCATACTCCAGGAAAGGAATAGGACCGAATTTGAAGTTGAACACCAAACTCATCTGCATGGAAAACTCAAAATACTGGGTTTAGGATAGCTGAACACAAGGAAGTCCAAAAGTGATATCTCTAAGAGAACATGACAACCTCATACTGCTTCCCCTTTACAGAATTCAGCCAACTTGTCCATTTTGTTACTCTATTAATGGATGATAACATTCTGCATTAAAAAATAAGTAAAATTGTTCAAAATTATTTAACTGGGTTATTCGGTCACTGAGATAGTTATTTAGGTAAAAGAACCCAAGGAAGGCATTAATCATTCAGAAGCACAACCTAAAACATGTTTGTTTGGACTTTGAAATGGGAGGCTGTTTTACAGGACTGAAATTTCAGCCTTTATTGTCTAAGGCTATCTCTAGGAAGATGCCTGAGAGTTCCATTGAATTGGTGGATATTAATGTATTGATTGGTTTTTCTGGTCAACTTTACTAAATCTAGAATCAGCTAGGAATAAAGAACTGCAAGAAGGAACAGCTAAAGCAGAGTCTATGATTGACATGACTGGGGGTTATTCTCTTGATTAATAATTAATTAAGAAGACCCAGTCCGTTGAGAAGTCAGGTGAGGACTTTCCTAGGCATGGTCTTAAGTGCAGTTTATTAATGATAGTCTGTTATTCTAGCAGAGAGGAGCCTAGCACAATTATCTTCTGAAAGTCTCTAGCCAGCCGTTGACTAAAGCAGATGCAAATACCCACAACACAACGCTGAACAGAGTTAGGGGAAAGACTGAAGTCCCTGAAGTGGATGGGAATGTCCAGAAGGACCACAGAGGTAACTCACCTGGACCTCTGTGAGCACTCAGACCCTGTGCCACCAACCAAAGAACACACATGGGCTACAGTAAAGCCTCTGACACTTACGTAGCAGATGTGCAGCTCAGTCTGCATGAGGGGTCTCCCTACAACTGGAGCAGGGGCTCTCTCTCGCTAAAGCTTTACTCTGACTGTTGTATCCCTTCCACCAATAAGGCTGCCTTGTCTGGCCTCTGTGGGAGAGAATATGTCTATTCTGCCAAAGACTGAATGTGCCAGGGTGGGTGGATACCCAGAGATATATGTCACATTCTCAGAGGAAAAGTGAATGGGAAATCGGGGAAGGGTCAGTATGAAGGGGGAACAGAAGGGGAGAAAGCATTTGAAATGTAAATAAATACATCAATTTTTTAAAAAGGAGGTCAGCTCACTATGGTTCATTCTTAGGCTGAAAGTGTTGAGATATATAAGAATCTACAGAAGAATCCTGTGACCGAGTCAGAGAATAAGTCTGCAAGCAGGATTTCTCCATGGTTTCTTCCTAGAGTTATCACCCTGAGTGCTCTTAGTGCTAAATTCCGATACGGAAGTGTACATCAAATAGATATTTGGTCTAGACTCATGGTATTTTCAATATGCTATTTTTTTCATCAAGCAACCGAAAAGTAAGAACAGACATTGGTAACTGAATAGAGGGTTGGCTGCTATGATGAAAATAACCATGCAGCTGTTTATGTCTTGAACAACCTTATTGGAGGATTTTAGAACCTTTGAGTTTCTGTGAAGAGACTTCATGACCAAGGCAACTTTTTTTTTTCAACTTTTATTAGATATTTTCTTCATTTACATTTCAAGTGTTATTCAGAAAGTTCCCTATCCCCTTTCCCCTCCCGGCCCTGCTCCCCTACCACCCGCTCCCACATCTTGGCCCTGGCGTTCCCCTGTACTGGGGCAAATAAAGTCTGCATGACCAAGGGACCTCTCTTCCCACTGATGGCCAACTAGGCTATCCTCTTCTATATATGCCGCTAGAGACATGAGCTCAGGGGGTACTAGTTAGTTCATGGTTATTCTTCCGCCTAGAGGGTTGAAGACCCCTTCAGCTCCTTGGGTACTTTCTCTAGCTCCTTCTTTCTTGGGAACCCTGTGTTCCATCTAATAGCTGACTGTGAGCTTCCACCTCCATGTTTGCCAGGCATTGGTATAGTCTCCCACTAGACAGCTATATCCTGGCCCTTTCAGCACCATCTTGCTGGTATATGCTATAGTGTCTATGTTTGGTGGCTGATTGTGGGATGGATCCCTGGCAGCCGCAGTCGTTGGGTCCATCCTTTGGATTCAGCTTCACACATGATCTCTTTAACTCTTTCAATGTGTGCTTTGTTCTTAATTCTAGGAAGGCAACTTTTAAGAGGGACATTTAATTGGGGGTAGCTAACATTTTCAGAGGTTCTTTCCTTTAACATCATGGCAGGAAGCATGGTAGTATCCAGACAGACATGGTGCATCAGAATGAGTTGAAAGTTCTGCATCTTTGTCTGACTGCAGGCAAGAGAGAGACTAGCATCCTCAGGCAGCTAGGAGGAATCTCTCAAAGCCCACCTGCACAGTGACACACTTCCTTCAACAAGACCACTGTACTCCAACAAGGCCATATCTCCTAATAATTTAACTCCCTGTGGCAAGCATATTCATACCACTACATGGATCTATCTGGAAATATAAGAAAAATAAAGTGTCTCCTCCCTTAGTTCTTTTAGGCCACAAGTGTTTCATCACAGCTATGGAAAGGCAATTTGTACATAAAGCAACTACAGATTGTAGAACCTCTATAGTTGTCAGAGGAAAGCTTTATGCATCTGAGGTCATTAGTTCTACATCTATGAAAGTAAGTTGTATTTTGTATTTTCACCAAAGTGAAAATTCCTCAAATCATAGTTCTCATTAATGCCATGTAAATAGAATTTCTCACAACAAAATAATAACACCTCATTATAGTTTTAATTAGCACACTTTCCTATTGGATGTGAATTTTTGCTATTATATATAGTCTTGTTGAAACATCTGTTCATATGTTTTGTGAATTTTATAATTAGCAAGTTTTAGTTATTTAAATTTCAAAAAATTATGTATATAAATTCTATAGACAAGTTACTTTTCATAAACTGTTCTTGCAACATTTTCTCATATTTAAGTATTTGAATTTTTTTCATAACATTTATAATATAGGATAAAAACATTGCACGATGTCCAGTTGCTGATGACAACACCTTTTCTCACTGGACACAGGCAAGCTGAATTGCATCTATCTCGACACTTAAAATCTATGGAATTGGAACATGCTCCTTTTTCTACCAAAGAAGAAAGGTAGTTGCTAGGCTGACTTACATTCCTGTCAAATACATAGGGTTTGATAATTAACAAAAAATTTTTCCGTCTTCTTGTTCTTGGCTTTACAAAATATAGTCCAGCACTTGTGTTTTTCCATCATATTTGATTTTTATATTTTAGATAGAATTAATCCACAGAAGGGACAATTTTATCTAAATTAACTTGTGATACATTTGCTGTATTTTCTAATTGTTCCAAATTATATTTAGAGTGCACATTTCTGATCTTCCATTTATATCATAGTTCATTTTCTTTTCATGGGTTACTTTTTACTTTATTTGTTTTTCATGAATAACTTCAAATTCTAGCAGCATAAAAGTCATAAACCAAGTGATTCTGCTGAGAATATTTATCACCCCCACAAACATGATGACCTTGGCACACTGAATAGATGTGTTGCAGTAATAGGTCTAATAATCTATGCCATTAACCTTAGTTCACTTTACACCTCTGTTCTATTAAAAAAATGCCATAATTTTGCATAGTCTCTGTTTTTATAGAAAACATTAATTTATATACATAAATATGCTTTTCCTATTTATTTTCTAGATTGTTTTATGGCACCTGAAGAATCAATTAAATATGAAGCTCAGCTGATGTGCTCAGCTGATGTGCTTTGCCATATGAAAGTTAAGTGGGACTCCTTCTATCTGAACAATGGATACCTGAACTACAGCAAGATTAGTCCTGGAACACAGTATTGTTTTTTTTTTTGTTTGTTTGTTTCTTTGTTTGTTTGTTTGTTTTTAGATATTCTTTTTTTAAAAAAATTATTAGATATTTTCTTCATTTACATTTCAAATGTTATCCCAAAAGTCCCCTGTACCTTCCACCTGACCTGCTCCCTTACCCACTCACTCCCACTTCTTGGCCCTGGCGTTCCCATGAACTAGGGCATATAAAGTTTTCAAGACCAAGGGGCTTCTCTTCCCAATTATGGCCGACTAGGCCATCTTCTGCTACATATGCAGCTAGAGACACAAGATCTGGGGGTACTCATTAGTTCATATTGTTGTTTCACCTATAGGGTTGCAGACCCCTTAAGCTCCTTGGGTACTTTCTCTAGCTCCTCCATTGGGGTCCCTGTTTTCCATCCTATAGATGACTGTGAGCATCCACTTCTGTATTTGCCAGGCACTGGCATAGCCTCACAGGAGACAGCTATATCAGGGTCCTTTTAGCAAAATCTTGCTGGTATATGCAATAGAGTTTGCTGATTTGGTGGCTGATTATGGGGTGAACCCCCCAGGTGAGGCAATCTCTTGATGGTCCATCCTTTCGTCTTTGTTCCAAACTTTGTTTCTGCAACTCCTTCCATGGGTATTTTATTCCCTATTCTATGGATGAATGAAGTATCCACACATTAGTCTTCCTTCTTCTTGATTTTTCTTGTGTTTTGGAAATTGTATCTTGGGTATTCTAGACTTCTGGGCTAATATCCACATATCAGTGAGTGCATATGTCTAACCTCAAGCTGTATTACAGAGCAATTGTGATAAAAACTGCATGGTACTCATACAGCGACAGACAGGTAGATCAATGGAATAGAATTGAAGACCCAGAAACGAACCCACACACTAATGGTTACTAGATATTCTTTATTTACATTCCAAATGTTGTCCTCTTTCCTAGTTCCCCCCGAAAATCCCCTATCCTATCCCCCTCCTTCTGCTCCCCAACCCATCCACTCCCACTTCCTGGCCCAGGCATTCCCTATATTGTGGCAAAGAACTTTAACAGGACCAAGAGCCTCTCCTCCCATTGATGACCGACTAGGCCATCCTCGGCTACATATGCAGCTAGAGCCAGGAGTCCCTCCATGTGTTTTCTTTGATTGGTGCTTTAGTCCCAGCAAGCTCTGAGGGTACTGGTTAGTTTTTATTGTTGTTCTTCCTCGGGAGCTGCAAACCCCTTCAGCTACTTGGGTACTTTCTCTAGCTCCTTCATTGGGAACACTATGCTCCTATCTTTTGTATTATGTTGGGGAAATTAAATTCTGCATTTCTTCTTGGAGTTTCTAAATCTTTTATTGCCAGATTTCCATCAGTTTGGGGTTTCTTTATTATTCTATTTTAAATTGTAGATCTTTTTCTTCAACTAGTTTGTTTGCTTCTTTTCCTTTGTTTTGTTTTCTTTTGTTTACATAGATTTCTTTTTTAAAATAATTCATTCATTCATTTTACAATCCATATTTTATCTCCCCACTCCTGGTCTACCCTCCTACTGGTCCACATTCCATACCTCCTCCCTACCCCCTTGTCTCGACCTGAATGTCCCCAGGGCCTACACAACCTGACCTCTAAATTCCATGGGGCCTGCAATCCCCTGAGGGTTAGGTGCATCTCTGAATGAACACAGACCCACCAGTTCTCTGCTGTATGTGTGTTGTTGGCCTCATATCAGCTGGTGTATGCTGCCTGTTTGGTGGTCCAGTGTTTGAAAGATCTCAGGGATCCAGATTAATTGAGACTGCTGGTTCTCCTACAGGGTCACCTTCTTCCTCAGCTTCTTTCAGCCATCCCTAATTCAACCACAGAGGTCAGCTGCTTCTGTCCATTGGTTGAGTGAAAATATCTGCATCTGACTCTTTCAGTTGCTTGTTGGGAGTTTCAAAGGGAAGTCATGATAGGTCCCGTTTTGTGAGTACTTCATAGCCTCAGTAATAGTGTCAGGTCTTGGGAACTCCTCTTGAGCTGGATCCCTCTTTGGGCCTGCCACTGGAGCTTCTCCTCAGGCTTCCCTCTATTTCCATCCCTGTAATTTTTTTAGACAGGAACAATTGTGGGTGAGAGTTGTGACTGGCATGCCCACCCCACTTCCTCACTTGATGTCTTGTCTTCCTGCTGGAGGTGGGCTCTATAAGTTCCCTCTCCTTACTGTCCAGCATTTCATCTAAGGTCACTCCCTTTGAGTCCTGAGAGTCTCTCACCTCCCAGGTCTCTGATGCAATCTGGAGGGTCCTGCTAACCTCCTACTTCCAGAGGTTGACAACTATAGAATCTCAAATGGCTGAGAATCACCTAAAGAAATGTTTAAAGTCCTTAGTGATCAGAGAAATGCACATCAAAATGACCCCGAGATTCCAGCTTACACCAATCAGAATAGCTAAGATCAAAATCTCAAGTGACAAAACATGTTGGAGAGGATGTGGAAAAAGGGAAGCACTCCTCCATTGCTGATGGGATTGCAAACTGGCATAACCATTCTAGAAATTAATCTGGAGGTTCTTCAGAAAATTGGAAATAGATCTACCTGAAGACCCAGCAATAACACTCTTGGGAATGTACCCAAAAGATGGCCCACCATGACACAGGGGTGCATGTTCCACTATATTCATAGATCCCTTATTTGTGATAGTTAGAAGCTGGAACTAACCCAGATGTTCCAGGACAGAAGAATGGATACAGAAAATGTGGTTCATTTACACAATGGAATACTACTTAGCTATTACGAAAGAGGATATCCCCTGTTCTGGGGCAAATAAAGTTTGCAAGACATAAGAAAATATCTATTAAACAAAAAGGAAAGGAAAGGAAAGGAAAGGAAAGGAAAGGAAAGGAAAGGAAAGGAAAGGAAAGGAAAGGAAAGGAAAGGAAAGGAAAGGAAAGGAAAGGAAAGGAAAGGAAAGAAGACATCCTGAGTTCAGCAGGAAAATGAATGGAACTAGAAAATATTATCCTGAGTGAGGTAACTCAGACCCGAAAGGACATTCATGGTGTAATATCTACTAATAAGTAGATATTAGCCAAAAGGAAAAAAGATGCAGAATACCCAAGATTCAGTCCACAGAACTCCAAAAGTTCAAAAAGTTAAAAGGCCCAAGTGAGGATACCTCAGTCTGCCTGGGAGGGAGAAGAAAGCAGTTACAAGTTGTGAGGGAGGAGGGACCTAGGAGGCAAAGGGGATAGAGAGGATTGGAAAGGTGGGCAGAGGGGAACCTGATCTGGTATTGGGTGAGGGAAAAGGACTGAAGCCCTGAGGGCCAGCAGAAAGAATGGAAACAGGAAACGTCCATAGATTTCTTTAAAGGATTGATTCACTTTTTCTTTAAAGAAAGACATCTCTTGGCCGAGTTGGCCATCATTGGGAGGAGAGGCCCCTTGGTCATACAGACTCTATATGCCCCAGAACAGGGGAATGCCAGGGCCATTATGTGGGAGGGGGTGGGTAGGGGAGCAGGGCGGGGATGCGGGAGGGTAAGGGAAAATTTCTGAATAACATGTGAAATGTAAATGAAGAAAATATCTAATAAAGAGAAAAAAAAGAAAGACATCTCTAATTTTCATAAAGTCTATTTCAAGATTCTTGTCTTATGTGTCAACTACATTAAAATTTTCAGGGCCCAATATAGTAGGGTTGATGAGCTCTTGTGGAACTATATTGTCCTGGCTATTATTTAAAATTTATGCTGGCTTTTAGGCATCTGAAATTGGGGTGATTATATGCTTATATGATTATATCTAATCTTATTTTTGTATGGTGGGTGTTTGTTCCTCAGTTTATTGCTCTCTATGTTTTCAGAAGGGTATGGCGGCTGTGTGTGGCCTTTGAGATTCTGACAAGTGTGTCCATTGGTGGTTCCAGGTAAAAAATGTTTCTGAGTATTGTGTTTTGACACAAAGTAATGGGGACTTGTTATGAAGGGGTGTGAGGCTTTAATGTGTGAGGGGTGTCTTAGTCAGGGTTTCTATTCCTGCACAAACATCATGACCAAGAAGCAAGTTGGGGAAGAAAAGGTTTATTTGGCTTACACTTCCACATTGCTGTTCATCACCAAGAAGTCAGGACTGGAACTCAAGCAGGTCAGAAAGCAGGAGCTGATGCAGAGGCCATGGAGAGATATTCTTTACTGGCTTGCTTCCCCTGGCTTGCTCAGCCTGTTCTCTTATAGAACCCAAGTCTACCATCCCAGAGATGGTACCACCCACAAGGGGCACTCCCCCTTGATCACTAATTGAGAAAATGCTCCACAGCTAGATCTCATGGAGGCACTTCCCAACTGAAGCTCCTTTCTTTGTGATAACTCCAGCCTGCCTCAAGTTGACACCCCAAACCAACCAGTACAGGGAGGAATTTAATGTTTTACTATGGTCTTCTTAGTTCCCTGGGAATGATGACAGATAAGAAGTCTGCTACAGAGCCAGGAATCGGACTGGAGAACTAAATTAGGAAGAAAGGTAGAGAGTGAAGAACTTTGCCACCATTTTTATTAGCCTGCTTGCTTTTCTGTAAGGCTTTGCTGGGAGGTTCCTGGGACTGTTGGCTGGAGTTAGGGCCTGAGATAATAGTAGAGAGGTAGGAGAGTACAGAATGTGCAGTCTATTACAAGGATGGAGAATAGGAACATGAACATATCCAATTGGCCTTCCTACTTCACTGACTAGAGTGGCTGGAATGTTCTCAGAGTCATTACTCTATTCTCATGACACAATGATTATGAAAATAACTAGTCTTAATACTCTTCAAGCTTAATCTGATGTATAATCTTGTATTAGAAATAATTAACTCAATTATGACAATTCACATACACATACTATGCATATTGGTTTTCATTTCTTGAGTTTTATATATGAATTCAATGCCCCTTATGTGAGTACAATCATACTCACCTACACCCACCTTTTAACCCCTCCTGTGATACAACACACATTGCCTGTCAAAGTTGTATCCTCTATTTTGTTTTTTATTTAAATGTATATAACTCTTTTATTTTATTTAGTATTTCTAATATGCACATGCATGAAGGGCTGACCCCTATGGTACAGGCATCCTAAAGTGTTCATGTTCCTGGTGAAATACAATGCTTCCTCTTCAAGCAGCTCTCAGTTGTGTAAAGCATCACTAGTTGATGTGAGGCTTTCTACACCCATTCAACCACCTGTGTTGGTATGTTGCCTAATTTTATTTTGTATGATCTTGTACAGACAAACCCAGTTTTTAATAGTCCATAGATACAACATTCTATAATTCACAGAATACACCATTTCACAGCAGTCCCTTTAGTCCTCAGGTTCTTATGATTATTCAAGTTTTCTGGACCTTGAGATGAACAGGAGGTGGGGTATATTATGTCCTTTTGGGAGGTGGATACTTTATAGTCACTTGTTCTCTGTATTTTGATCTGTATCCTTTGTGGTGTTTTTTTTTTTTTTTTGTAATAACTTCTAATGCAAAAAAGAAAGATGCTTCCTTAAACAAGAGGTGAAAGTCCAACTAATCTCTGAGTATGTGAACATTTATTTAGAAGGTTAACTGAATAATACACCAGTTGAACAAGCTGGTGATACTAGATTCTTCTATCATATATTTTTTTGAGAAATGACCTTTGTTTTCTTGTAAATGTCAAGGATGATTTTCAGTTTGGGACACTGCTGATATTCTTCTCATTCCTCAAATAACTCAGGGTTGCATTAATTATATATATCTTTTACTATATAATAAACATGATAAAGAACATATATGCCATACTTGCTGTATGGAATGCCAATCAGACAGGAAGTGGGAAGGTTTTGATTGCTTATACTTCATGGTCATTATATACTGGAAAAAATGCTACCATTTTCTGGTACATTTGAAGTTACACCCTAAGCTTATAATAGAAATTAAAATCTATTTAGAACATAAAGATCCAATTGTGATGCATACTATATTTACAAAATATGGTTTTCCCTCTAAGGAATAATGATTTTACATAACAAAATGGCCTTGAAGAATTCCAGCAATGTCATTTGTAAACACAAAAAGACCTTCCTTCAGAATTAGTCATACTATGACATTGAAAATTCTTTAGCTTTTATAAACATATTCATTATATTCATTAAAGTAAAATTCCACTCCATTTTATTCTCCCTTCCATATGTCCCTACTCCACAATCAAATGAAGTCTACAACACAAGAATCTAGCCCCAAACACACATTTGCTATTTTGGGAACTTTTCTTGCTCCCTGGCATAAAACATCTGGTCAAGTATAGCTACCTTCTGTGACTGTAATCCTCTACTGGGAAATTAGTCTCTTTGGAATATCTTTATGCAAATAAATATTATTTTCTCTTAGACTTCAAAAAGTGTCTAGTGTTGTAAATTGTTCCTCAGAAATAATTGAAGGGTTGCAAAAATGATTTAAAAAATAAAAAAACACTACCAAAGAAACTTAATTGGACATAATTTCATAATGCCCTTGAAAATGGGTTTGACTTCTGCTCAGCATTTATATTCATTAGTCCCATTGTTTTTGAGATCATAATTATGACATTTTACCCTTACCTTTCCTCATTCCAAAACCTCTCATACACTCTATCAAATCAATGTTCTCTTTACATTAACTGTTGCCAGCTAAATACTTTCTCAAATAATTGTCATTACATAATTTTAAAAATTCTTTATTCGTTCATTAAGAAAAGTGTCTCATAATTTTAGTTTTGTGAATAAGAAGGAACATTGGGGAGGTGGGAATAAAGAGTAATAGAAACAGAAATAGTAAAATATATTTGACAATAGTAGATAAATTTAAATACTAAATGAAGTTTAAGAATCTTGTAATATATTATTACATTTCTTAGCAATATCTAATTACTGCTTGATTATTAGAAATAAATTTTTCAGTTGTGATTAGACCAAAAATACCATATATACAAAACTAGTTTTGAAGCTTATTTCTTTGAAATTCACACTCTGTTGCACATGGCCAGTCTATTTACATTTCACTAAAATTGTGTCCATATATGAGATCAAAATCTTAAAATAAAAACACTGAGCAAAATCAGGTAGAACTCACTCCACATAAACAACATGTAGTTATCATTTCCATATATCCCCCAATAGAATGAGATTATTATTGAAAAAATGCTTTTAGTTTTCTAGTTAATATTTACAGAATTGTAATGATAAAAATTCAGAGTGTGTAATAAGCAAGGCTGCTGAATTTATAGACACCAATCTTTGTAAAACAGATACCTACAAATGTCTATGGTTCTGGCATTTTATACGCCATTAAAAAATCCATATAAAAATCTTCTATATTCTCCAGCCACACTCGCAGAGCTTGTTAAGCCTAATTTAAAGAAAAGGTAGAGAACAGTGATTGAGAAAGTGAAGAGTCACAGGAGTCAAACCTCTGTCAAGCACTGGATGATGTCTCCTGATTAATTTGAATGCAGAATATATCACTCATGGTCTGTGAAGAAAACAGTCCTTGTTGACTTAAGACAGTATGTTATATGCATAAAAGCAGTTATATCATTGGTGCAGGACATAGATAAGTATAGAAATAGTCACACTCTAATATTCCTTGGGAATAAGTGTGATAAGATCTCTGAAAACAATCCAACATTAAATTAAAAAATCAAAGTATAATAAAAAATTAACATAGGAAACAGTACATACTCATTTCATTGTTGATTTCTCTGTTCAATGGTGAAAGGTCAACATTATACCTCCCTCTCTTTGTTATTTTATTACATAATAATAATATTTTGTTCACACTTAGGGGGTATTAATACTTGTATTTTATAATGTTAATATATACATGAGGTAATATAGTTGTCCTTGATCCTAATAAGATAACTCACAGACATGTTTGTAACTGTGAGATTGCAAGTTTATACTAGGAATGAGTTTTATAAAAAAAATTGCCTATGGATCTCAATATTGTATTTGATGTTTTCACTAACACTTTTGTTCACAATGACAGTACCACTTAGCATAAATTTAACCTTAGTTTAGCCATTCTATAATACTTTGTATTACCACGTTATAGAAACAAGGGACAGCCATGACATTAACAATAAATTTTTAAATCAATATACTAAAATTTTATAATTATTTCAGGTAATAAATATAAAATATTAACAAGGCATTTCCCCTCAAGAAAATTTCTTCTGATAAAGTATATATCCTGTAATTATAATACATGAATACAAATTGGTTCAATTAAAATTGCAGAAATTCTATACATGGATGTTGATTCCCATACTGGATGGTAAAAATAGAGAGTAAGACTCTAGAATCAAAAAGATGCCAACACAAATGTATGTTATCATCATGGTCTTTAAAAATGTTTGACAGGGATTTCTGTATTTTCTTTAGTTTTCTATTCTTTCTTTCCTAAGTAAAAGGAAGAGGGTTGAAAGAAAAAGGGTAATGTAGCAAAGACTGAAGGAGTGACTATCCAGAGACTGCCCCACCTGGGGATCCATCCCATATACAATCACCAAATACAGATACCATTGTGGATGCCAACAAGAACTCGCTGAGAGGAGCCTGATATAGCTGTCTCCTGAGAGGCTCTGCCAGTGCCTGACAAATACAGAAGGAGATGCTCACAGGCATTCATTGGACGGAGCACAGGGCCCCCACTGAAGGAGCTAGAGAAAGTACCACCCAAGGAGCTGAAGTTGTTTGCATCCCCATAGGAAGAACAACAATATGAAGTAACCAATACGCCAGAGCTCCCTGGAACAAAACCACCAACCAAAGTAAACACATGGTTAGACTCTGGCACTAGCTGCATATGTAGCAGAGGATGGCCTAGATGGCCTAGATGGCCTAGATGGTCATTAATGGGAGGAAAGGCCCTTGGTTTTGTGAAGGTCCTATGCCCCAGTATAGGGGAATGCCAGGACAGGAAGCAGGAGGTGCTAGGTTGGTGAGCAGGGGGACGGGGAGGGGATAGAGGATTTTCAGAGGGAAAACCAGGAAAGGGGATAGCATGTAAAATGTAAATAAAGTAAATATCTAATAAAAATAACTTTAAATATTAAAAAGAAATTATATATATATATATATATATATATATATATATATAATTAAATAGCTGTACTCTTACATTGGTTAAAATATTTATATTTGATGCAAAATTGAAGTTATAATTTCTTGTATTGGTACAGAATTTATATATTGATACAGATTTAATTTTTTTAATTCATATAATTTTTTATAATGAAACAATATTTGACATTAGTATTGTTACTTTCAGATAGGTATTTTGCCTATGCAACTCATCAACAAAAAATAAATAAAGAAAGAAAGAAAGAAAGAAAGAAGAGAAGAGAAGAGAAGAAAAGAAAAGAAAAGAAAAGAAAAGAAAAGAAAAGAAAAGAAAAGTTAAGTTTTTGGTATGCTCACAGAAAGGAGCTTAGTATGCCAGCCTTCAAGAGGTCCAACAAGCAGTTGAAAGTGCCAGATGCAGATACACCAGCCAATGGACAGAAGCCTGAGACCCCTATGGTTGAATTAGGAAAAGGCTGGAAGAAGGCAGCATACACTGGCTGATATGAGGTCCCTGACACATATACAGCTGAGGACTGCCAGGGCTAGCCTCAGTGAGAAAAGATGCACCTAACCCTCATGAGACTTAAGGCCTCAGGGAGTGGGGATATCTGGTGGAGAAGTGGTGATTGTGGGTGTGGGGACATCCTCTTGGAAACCAGAAGGAGGAGGTGAAATGGGATGAGGAAATGTCAGAGGGTGGGCAGGGAGGGGGATAAAAACTGGAATATTAAAAAAATAGAGGAAGAAGAATGAAAGAATCAAGGCTTAGACCTAGTACTTTAAGTTAGGATAGATATTAGAATAATGTACCTAAATAGACAAAATTGAGTATATATCATAACTTATAATTTATATAACTGTTAGAACTATGTTCACTATATATATGAGAGAAAAGTCATTTTTAATGGATGAAAGTGGGAAATGTGAAGGGTGGCCCTTGACCTTGTGGAGGTTTGATGTCCCAGCGTAGGGTATGCAGGAGTGGTAGGGCAGGAGAGGGTGTGTGGGTGGACAAGCACCCTCATAGAGGAAAAGGGGAGGGAGGAAAGGGCAGATATGGGATGGATAGGGGTTTTGTAGAGGGGTAATTGGGAAGTGGGATAGCATTTGAGATATAAATGAATGGCATAAATAATAAAAAATAAAATAACAAAATAAAATAATCTACTTAAAATGTTAAAAAAATGAAATTAAAAGGGGAAATGATGTGAAATGGTTTAATGCTTGTTTTATGTTATTTGGATACCAAAATTGCACGAGAATCCAGCATGTAAGAGTAGGGGGATCATGTGTCCTTATGACAATTTGAAACATCTTCTGGGTGTATGCCCAGGAAAGGAATTGCTGAATCTTCTGGTAGTACTATTTCTAATTTTCTGAGGAACCACCAGACTGATTTCCAGAGTGGTTGTACCAGATTGCAATCCCACGAACAATGGAGGAGTGTCCCTCTTTCTCCACATACAGAAGCTGGAAAGACCCCAGATGTCCCTCAACAGAGGAATGGATACAGAAAATGAGTACATTTACACAATGGAGTACTACTCAGCTATTAAAAACAATGAATTCATGAAATTTTTAGGCAAATGGATGCATCTGGATAATATCATCCTGAGTGAGGTAACCCAATCACAGAAGAACACACATAGCATGCACTCACTGATAAGTGGATATTATCCCAGAAACTTAGAATGTCCAAGATACAATTTGCAAAACACACGAAACTCAAGAAGGAAGACCAAAGTGGGGATACTTCACTCCATCTTAGAATAGGAACAAAATACCCATAGAAGGAGTTACAGAGATAAAGTTCGGTGTTGAGATGGAAGGAAAGAACATCCAGTGCCCTACCCAAGGATCCATCCCATATACAACCACCAAACCCAGATATTCTTGCATATGCCAGCAAGATTTTGCTGACAGGGATTTGACATAGTTCTCTCTTGTAAGGCTATGCCAATGCCTGACAAATACAGAAGTGGATGCTCGCAGTCATCTATTGGATGGAACCTGTACCCAAGGAGCTAAAGGGGTCTGCAACCCTATAGGAGGAACAACATTATGAACTAACCAGTACCCTCTCACCCCCCAGAGCTGTGTCTCTAGTTGCATATGTAGCAAAGGATGGCCTAGCTGGCCATCAATGGGAAGAGAGGCTCTTGGTATTGTAAAGATCATATGCCCCAGTACAGGGGAATGCAAGGGCCAGGAAGCAGGAGTGGATGGGTTGGGGAGCAGGGTAGGAGGAGGGTATAGGGGGCTTTGGGGATAGAATTTGAAATGTAAATGAAGAAAATATCTAATGAAAATTGCCTTAAAAAAAGAGTAGGAGGGTCCATGCCCCCAGCTGGTTCTTATTGGTGAATAAGGTTACTGGCAGCCAGTGGCTGGGCAGCGAGGACAGAGGCAGGACTTTAAGTTTTACTGGTAAGGGGACTTAGAGGAGAATCAGAATCCCTTTGTCCTGGAAGGAATAAGAGCCAGGATAGGGAGCTGCAGGAGGGAGAATGTACCAAAGTATGTAACAGCAAAGGAAAAGCAAGAGTATTAAGAAAGAGAAACTCAAATGGCTGAGAGGCACTTAAGGAAATGTTCAACACCCTTGGTCATTAGAGGAATGCAAATCCTAATGAACATGAGATTATATTTACGCCTGTTAGGATGGCTAAGATCAATAGCATAAATGACAGCACATATTGGCAAGAATATGGAGCAATGGTAACACTCCTCCATTGCTGGTGAGTGTAAACTGTACAGCCACAAAATCAAAATGGTAGTTTATCAGAAAATTGGGAATGGATATAACTCAAAACCCATACCCCTTTTGAGCATATACTCAAAGAATGCTCCATACTACCACAAGAATACTGGCATAGAAGCTTTATTCATACTGGCCAGAACATGGAAGCAACATAAATTTCATTATCCAAAGAATGGATTAAAAAATAGGTCTTCTGTTTACACAATGAAGTATTACTCAACTATTTTTAAAAAATGGCATCATAAAATTTGCTGACAAATGTATGGGACTAGGAAAAAAATCATAATGAGTGAGGTAACTCAGACCCAGAAAAACTAACATGGCATACATAATATGTATTCACAAATAAATTTATTTTACCTATAAATTAAAGGATATTCATGCTACAATCCACAGACCCAGAGAGCCTAACTAACAAGGAGGGCTTAAGGGAGAACACAAGGATCTTTAGATGCTTAGTCATCTATATGATGGAACACGGGGCTCTCAATGGAGAAACTAGAGAAAGTACCCCAGGAGCTGAAGGGGTCTGCAGCTTTATAAGAGGAACAACAATATGAACTAAGCAGAACCCTCAGAGCTCATGACTCTAGCTGCATATGTAACATTGGGACAAGAGACCCCTTGGTATTGCAAACTTTATATGATGCCCCAATACAGGGGAATGCCAGGGCCAAGTAGTGGGAGTGGGTGGGTCGGGGAGCAGGGCAGGGGAGGAGGGTAGAGGGTACATCAGGATAGCATTTGAAATGTAAATTAAGAAAATATCTAATAAAAAAAGAAAAAAGGGGTAAATAGAATAGATTTTGGGAATGTACTGGTGTCTGGTGGGGATGGAAATGGAACAGGAGTGATCAGGTTGTTATAGGCAATAGAGGAAGAGAATAATGGGAGAGAAGACTGGAAATTGGGGGAGCACTTCAGAAGCAAGGTAGAAACCTAGTGAAATGAAAACTCCACAAAAATTATGAGGATGACACTAACAATGGCTCCTATAAAAATGGGGACACAAAACTTGAGCAGGCCATCCTCTGTAACCAGGCATTGCTTCAACCTGGGGGATTGGGACATCAAACCTGCCATAAAAACTTCAACTCACAGATTGTTCTGCCTGCAGAGTGGTCTGAGACTAGAGTCTAGCAGAATTGTCATCAAAGGACAAGAGAGACTTTATCCTGCAATTGATGGGAGCAGAAGCACGTTCCCACAACCAAACATTAGGCAGAGCTCAGGAAGCTGTGCTGAGGAGGGGGGACATGGCAAAAAGACTTACATAATCACTAACCCAGACTTGTGGGCATTCCCAGTGATCAGGGAGCCTGTAGCCTTCTGACCTTGGTCCGCTGCCTACATATTACGTTTGGGTAACTTGCTGTTCTTGTAAGACTCCTAACAGTGGGAGCAGGGTCTAACTCCTACTCTTTTGCCTACTTGTGAGACCTGTCTCTTTCTAATGTGTCACCCTTTTCAGTTTTGATGTGGTGGTATGTGCGTGGTCTATTATAGCTTGTTTTATGTTTGTTTAATAATGTTTGATTACCTTCAATTTATTTTGTCATATATTGATTCTGTGGGTTGTCTTGTGGTGTTTTTGACATCTCAGCCTCCTAAAATCCTTTTTACTCACATTCAGCAGGATTCCTTGACCTCCACCTAATGATTGACTGTGGGTCTCTGCATTTATTTCCAGCAGTTGCTCGATGGAGCTTCTCTTCTGATGACAATATGCTAGGATTCTTTCTAGGTCTTATATAGTAGAATATCATTATGTCATTCCATTGACATTGTGTTTCTATTTGACAGCTGTGTTTGGACCTATTCTAGTTGTCTGGGCCATTCAGTCTAGTTTTTGGTTCTCCATGCAAAGTCAGGGTTTGGATCCAGAAAACAATCTTCCACAAATGTTAGGGTCTAACTGGAGGTCATTATGTAAAGGAATGCAAATACATCCATATCTATTATCCTAAACAAATCTCAACTCAAAGTGGATAAAAGATTGCAACATAAAACTAGATATACTTGTGATAGAATAGAGAGTAGGGAATAGTTTCGAACACTGGCACAAGAGACAACTATCTGAATAGAACACTGACAATACTAAGATAAATGAGACCCCATGAAACAGAAAAACTTCAATAGGACAGGATGGCAGCCTACAGAATCAAAATATTATTGTAGCTTTTTATGCTCTATTTGGTTGGTGTCCCTGGGAGTCCTGCTCTTTTATGAATGGGAGTGGAGGGTAGAGGAGATGTGTAAGCTTGGTAACTTGGGGTAGGTGAGGGAGTGAAAACTGGAGTTGGTATGATATATAAGAAAAGAGAGAGAGAGAGAGAGAGAGAGAGAGAGAGAGAGAGAGAAGAAAAGAAAGAAAAGAAGAAAGAAAAGAAGAAAGAAAGAAAGAAAGAAAAGAAGAAAGAAAGAAAGAAAGAAAGAAAGAAAGAAAGAAAGAAAGAAAGAAAGAAAGAAAGAAAGAAAGAAAGAAAGAAAAGAGAGAGAGAGGTGTTTGTCAGGATTTGGGCTTAAAAACAGTTTTGATTGATACAAAGTGACATACTAATATATGAAGCACACGATTTATCAATACACCTAACTTAATTATCTTAGCAACTCTATACATAATTCACATTTATCACTTTCAGGATTCAAAACTCATCATTTGGTAAAATAAAGAAATTACTTGGATTATTTAACTAGAACCCATGCATCAGATTTGCTGTAACTGGAAGTGCTATGCACATAAGTAAGAAATTGCCTTTTGAACATGGTAATGTGTTTTTCATGTATTGAGAGAACAATGAAAATAAACAGATATTATATATGTGGAAGGAAGATTGTGTCTCCAAGGCAACCACACAGCATCATAACCTAACGGAACCTGTTTCTTTCTGTGCATAATAACCATACAATGTAGACAAATAAACAATGACATTATTTTTCTTCATGGATTTTTATACCTTCATTATACCATTTTGAGTGTGGTAAAGAAGAAGTTTCTTTATCCAGTGGAAATAAAAGACATATTTTCTAAAGCAAAATTTCACCACTTAATTTTCTTGGAATAATTCAAATGTGTTAATGCATCATATTGACTTTAGTCTTTAAAATCACATTTAACTGTGTCCTGATAATGAGGAGCAACCTCAGAAAGGCTATGCATCCGAGCATAATGTCAATAAAGTATGTTTGGTATATAATGACCTGTTCTGAAGTCTACTTCTCTATTTCTTCATATCTTATTATAACACTCCCTCATCTGTGCTACTAATGGGTTCTTTACCCTCTCTGAAACTCTAAGGACTTTTATCTTTATGTATTTTGATATAAAAAAGGTTTTACCATGTGTTTATTTGGTTACTTGTGTTTAACTTAAATGTTCATTCTCTTATTTAAATAGTGGATGATCTGGCATTATATCACTAACTGATTAACATCTTTATACTCTCCTAATATACACTAATGTCTTTTAAAAAGTATTAAATACAGAAATTAATAAATATTCATTAAATCAGCATCATAGGTTTCAATATAAAATTCAAAGGAGAAAAATGTCTTAAATCTAAATGCAGACATAAGCAATTATAAGAATGAACAAAACATAACTACAGTTTAATATATATTTATAAAATAAGTTCTAGGGAAGAATTTTTAAAACATTTTAACTGCAATAATATGAATCATTCTGCATATGACAGATAGTTGATAACTATACTGAGGAAATTCAAGGCAAGTTGTTTTTATGACTTAGTGTTGAAAAGTGCATTTATTAAAATATGTATTCATGATTTTCTATGATACAAACTAGTGCAGGTAATGGGCATGTGTTTTAGTATTTATGAAACACAGGGTAAAATTCTAAAATATTTCCTATGATACATACATAATCTTTTGACAAAATTTAATTTTCTAATCATCTGAGTTTCAGTTCAGTATAGTATAATCACTTTTTTTACTCAGTACTCAGTACTATGACTCAGTAATTTATAAAAGTATGAATAGAAAAGCCACAGAGTTTTAAGACAATGACACATAATATATGTGTTTATTAATATGAAGGAAAATTACTGAAAATATCAAGAGTGAATGCTTAGTATGGAAAAGGGAAAAATTATAAATGTAAGCAAGAATAAAGAAGGAATAGAAAAGTTTGCCAAAGGACTTTCTTTGACATGGAAATTTGTTTCAGAGTTCTTAAATTCTTACTTTTCATTAAGCACATATTACTAATGTTATTGCTTCTATTATTATTTGTTTATTCAACAAATATTAAATGTTCTAATATCTAAAGAGAATATGTGCACTAAGCATGTTGTAAACTATTAAATTATTGATAGTCAAATATATCTTATAAGCAGAGATTCCTTCACTATTCAAATTAAAACACTGAATTTCAGACCTATCCAGTTAGTTCATTAGATCTCATTGCATCTGTGGTTTGAGACTGAAAAAAGCTTTTCACCTTAAATACTTCACAAAGTAAACTTACTTTAGCTATGATGCTAGACGTTTGGTCAATAATGTATTTTTCCCATCCTTAATCAAAAGTAACTTTATTAATCCCTAACATTCCAAATATTCACCAGCTGTTCTGAATGATGATGTCCTCTATCATATACATGTGATATTTTATACCTTAAAATGTCAGGTTTTTTTTTTCTTTCTGATGCAAAAGAACCTCTTTACCCCTCAGAATGCATTTTATTTTGCCCATTTCTTCTCTTCTCTGGGGACCCTAAGCTTCCATTTCCAGAATATCCCCTCTCTCTCAAGAGAACCAATTGCATGGGCACACACCAATCCCTCACACTTTTAATGACACTATGTTATGCTTGCAGACAGGAGCCTAGCATAGCAGTCCTCTGAGAGGTACTTACCCAGCAGCTGACTGAGACAGATACAGATACTTAGAGACAAACATTGGACTGAGGTCAAGGACCCCTAGGGAAGAGTTAGGAGAAGGATTGAAGGAACTGAAGGAAATAGTTACCCAATGGGAAGACCAACAGTATCTACTAACCTGGGCCCTTGGGATCTCCCAGAGACTGACTCATCAATCAAAGAGTATACAGAAACTGGCTAGAAGCGCCTGACACATATGTAGCCAAGGGCTGCAGAGCCTGGCCTCAGTCAGAGAGGATGTGCCTAGAGATATAAAGCACAAGAATAGGGGAGGCTCAAGGGGAGGCTGCACCATTAGAGGTGAAGAGAGGGCAGATGACGCAAGGAACTCTGTGAGAGAGGATAGAGACAGGGATAGCATTTGGGATGTAATTAAATAAATGAAATACATTTTAAAAATCAATATATTATACTGCTAAATTGTTATGTAATAAATGGACAAAACAAAAATGTTACCTTTTCTTTTCTTAAAAATCCTAAAGTGAAGTGGTTGGCATAGACTTAGATCAATATATATTTACATTATTTATGTTAAAAATGAATCTATCACTTAAAAATTATATGTAGGAATATATATATATATATATATATATATATATATATTCTTTGTTGTTTACCAGCAAATAACAGTTCACAGTGAAAATAAATTAATGATAAATAAATAAAAGTATTAAGGAAACCTTCATATTTTTTAAAAAATTAAAAATATAATGATGAAAATTAAATCATATTATTACCATTATTCAATGAAGCTCTATTATGACAAGTACTGTTCTAACATTTTCCAAAGAGCTGTTGATAGTATTTTCTAGAGTCATACCATGCATGTCACTTTGGAGTGCTGCTGTTCTGGTCTTTTATAAATTCATCAATTTATTGATCCAGAGTCAATCTCTTTGTAGTAGGATATTGAAAGATAAGATACTATTCTTACACCTGAGAAGTCCTGGAAGTTGGGCAAACGGTACTAAATTACAATAGATTCAATGATGAGAGCAGAAGTAAGTGTGAAAATGTAGAATAGAGTGAAGGACAGGCCTCAGAGGCTGAATAGCATGACCCTATGAATTATGTAAATCATCATAACTTGTACTCTAATGAAGGCAAGATTTGAAGCATATTTATAATATTTACCTTTTAAAAACACATCTGTTTTCATAATAAATGAAATAGAGAAACACCAATGTGCTGAGATTTGTTAGGAAAACATTTCAGTAATCTTGACAAGCATCTTCTTGGTTTTGACTAGTGAGGAGACTATAAAGACATAAAGAGGTGAGGCTTAAGGGATACACATGAGAGAATGTTCCTGTATATTAGATGCATGAAAGAGATTTGCTTATTTAAAGCAAATAGAATAGGAGACAGATCAACAAAAAGAATTTCCGTGAAATTGTCTTCAAATCATGTTTCAATTAATCAGTTGAAGTAATTTTGGGTGTGTGCATGCATGTGTAATATATCTTTATATATTTATTATGTAATTAGTCTTTCTCACTCTGTGTGTATGCATGTGCATGTGTGTGTGTTATGCAAACATAATTTGGACTCCCCTATCTCACTCATATGTGAACCAAAGAGAGTTTATCTTAATAGATCACTGACAGATTCAGGGAAAATAAATAATTTAGTTATGCTGTAATTAGGAAATTAAAAACTAGTCCCTAAGACTAACATGCCTGCAGATGAACAGACCTCCTGGTATTTCTCTGGAGCTCACTGATGGCATAATGTTGACATGTTACTTTGATAAGGGTCACAATTATAATTATGAAGACTCTCTTAAGTTAGAAAGCCCAATCATCCAGCCAGTCTCTGCTATTTTTGTGTCATCCAGTTTATATTATAAAATCTATGTCTAGACCAAGGTGCCTCTCTTCCCAATGATGGCCGACTAGGCCATCTACTGCTACATATGCAGCTAGAGACACGAGCTCTGGGGGTACTGATTAGTTCATATTGTTGTTCCACCTAGAGGGTTGCAGACCCCTTCAGTTCTTGGGTATTTTTCTAGCTCCTATATTGGGGACCCTGTGTTCCATCCTATAGATAACTGTGAGCATCGACTTCTGTATTTGCCAGGCACTGGCAAAGCCTCACAGGAGACAGGTGTATCAGGGTCCCTTCGGCAAAATCTTGCTGGCCTATGCAAGACTGTCTGCATTTGGTGGCTGATTATGGAATGGACCCCGGGTGGTGCAGTCTCTGGATGGTCCATCCTTTTGTCTTATCTCCAAACTTTGTCTCTGCAAACTCCTTCCATGGATATTTTATTTCCTATTCTAGAGTGGATTGAAGTATCCACATGATGATCTTCCTTCTTGATTTTCTTGTGTTTGGGGAGTTGTATCTTGGGTATTCTAGATTTCTGAGCTAATATCCACTTATCAGTGAGTGCATATCAAGTGACTTCTTTTGTGATTGTGTTACCTCACTTAGGATGATATCCTCCAGATACATCCATTTCCCCAAGAATTTGATAAATTCATTGTTTTTAATAGCTGAGTAGTACTCCATTGTATAAATGTAGCACATTTTCTGTATCCATTCCTCTGTTGAGGGACATCTGGGTTCTTTCCACCTTCTGGCTATTATAAATAGTACTGCTATGAACATAGTGGAGCATGTGTCCTTATTACCAGTTGTAACATCATCTGGGTATATGCCCAGTAGAGGTATTGCTGGATCTTTCGGTAGTACAATGTCCATTTTTCTGAGAAGCCAACAGACTGATTTCCAGAATGGTTGTACCAGCTTGCAATCCCACCAGCAATGTTCCTTTTTCTCCACATCCTGGTCAGCATCTGCTGTCACCTGAATTTTTGAGCCTAGCCATTCTGACTGGTGTGAGGTGGACTCTCAGGTTTGTTTTGATTTGCATTTCCCTGATGATTAAGGATATTGATTATTTTTTTTTTCAGGTGTTTCTCAGTCATTAGGAATTCCTCAGTGGAGAATTCTTTGTTTATCTCTGTACCACATTTCTAAAAGGGTTACTTGAATTTCTGGAGTTCAGCTTCTTGATATTAGTCCTCTATCAGATTTAGGATTGGTAAAAATTCTTTCCCAATCTGTTGGTGGCCTTTGATCTAACAAACTTTTTATGCTCCAGTACAGGGGAAGGCCAGGGCCAAGAAGTGGGAGTGAGTAGGTAGGGCAACAGGGCAGGGGGGAGGTTATAGGAGGCTTTTGGGATAGCATTTGAAATGTAAATGAAGAAAATATATAATAAAAAAATTTTTTAAATCTGTCTATACGTTGATATATGTTATCTCAAGCTACATCACCGAAGCCAAATATAAGGCAAGTCTCATTTCATTTCCATCACAAGCAATAGTTTCCATTCCCTGAAGTATCTTGAATTACCTAATTATTTAGCTAATGATAGAAATGAAATTACCAGAAATCAGAAGATTGTCTCTTATCCACAGTGTTATTTTTTTTAGTACAATATACAACAGAAGACAGATCCACCCCCATTATCACAGGGGAAATTGGCTTATCCCTGTGTTCTTCACTGGCAATCTGTGAAGAAACTCCCCTAGCAGCATTTATAATTTAAGGAAAATATTTGGAGTGAAACTCCACAATTGCTATGCACTTTTCATCTGAACACTAGCTTTGTTCAACACAGCTTTGCTGTAATTACAATTTCTCAGTGATGTGTTTTATTTCAATAAAAAATAATTATTTTTTACTTTACCATGATTGATATAGAAATGTAATATTTTCATGCCAAATTCCTAATGCTGCAACTATTTAATACATTTCCTCATATTATGTTGACTCCCAAATATAAAAAAACTTATTGCTACTTCAAAACTCTAACATTGTTACTGTTCTGGATCATAATGCAAATATCTGCTATGTAGGATATCTGATAACCACTGTAAAAGCGTCCTTTGACCTATAAGAGAAAGACTACTCACTTCTTTAGAGGATTTTATTTTATTTTTTTAATTTTTAAGCTTAATCAAAACTTAGTACAGAAATGATGTTATAGATAAAAACATTTCAAAAGAAAATATAGAAGGCCCTTTGATATCATAAATGATCATTCTTTTACTATGGACTCTACCATAACATTTCATGGATTTTAACATTTAACTCCTTTCGTTGGGTTGGTATGTTTGAATCTGAGGAGATTGTTATAGGTACAGATGATTAGCTTACAAGCATTTCTGTATGTTGGCAGTCGTGTTACCTGGCATTTTTAACAAGAATAACATTTCATAACCCGAAATATTTTGAAGTGATTGCATTTGATTATAGTGGCCTTGAGAGCATCATACAGTAATTTAGAACTATGTTTGGGAATTTCAATGGGCAAATTGATGTATTATTAACCATTGCTCTATATATTTCATAAATATTCCAGACAACAGCTTTGCTTCATACAACACATGCCTTTTTAAAAGGCAAAGGGATAGCAAACACTATCCAATTTAACTTTTTATGCTGTAAGGAAATATTTTTTTCTGAACTTGGATATGAATTCTTTCTTGATCCAATCAACATTTATTCATTTTACAATTATGTTTACATTATTTCTTTGTTTTAAATTATCTCTTTGCTTTTGAGATTGTAATATATTCACACCATCTCCTTCTTACTTTTCCTCATTCTGCCTTCCTATATATAAAACATTCCTTGTTGTTAAGTTCAAATTCATGATCTCTCATTTCATTAATTGCTATAATATATGCATATAATTCTAAGTATATAAATAAAATCTGCTAACTCTGTATAAGTATACTTGAATGTATGTTTTTAAAGTTGACCATTTGGTATTGGATAACCAACTAGTATGCTTTGACCTGTAGAAGAAAAGTTCTCTTACTTTCAGCAGGCTTTACTTGTCTGTAGTTCTTTCGATAGGGTTGGGAATCTTCTGGGCTCTTCCCAAAGACCAGACTCGGCTTGTAGAGGGGTTCTGAGAAAAAAGGGTGTCTGGCAGTCCTGTCAAATTATGGGTCCAAACTAACAACCTATATTCTGCTCAAGATGGCTCCAGATAGTTCTTTCTTTGTGTTCTGTTAGAGAGAGATTTTCAGATAACTCCCTGTCTTTTGCTCTCTCAAGACCTTAGCCCCATAATTCTTGAAGAGGTACAGCCCCTATAAGAACAGAGAATGAGATTGCTGGGCAAGACACTGTCTTGAAATAACTATTCTGGCCTTGCTTACACTAAAATTAGCTCTGTCCTAGTAACTCAGGAATCAATCTGCCTTTGTAAGTGTAAACAAAAAATCTCAGGTGGGTGAGATGTTACCTTGTGATCTCCACTCCCTAAATCTCTTTATCTCCTTCCTTAGCATCTTTCTGATAAGTAAGTTCCTAGTGCAGCTGCCTCTGTTCCTTCAGATCTGTGAAACTCCTCATACAAGTCATAATGCGTTCTTGTATTTTGCATATTTGAGAAATTATTTGTATTTTTAATATGTTTACAGCATTCTTTCCCACAGCTTTAAAGGCTGTCCTAATGGTCACAGCACTGGACCATTTTACTGTAACACAAACATCCCTCACATGTCTGACTCATGCTTTCCCTGATTTTCATGGAGGCATTACCCTTGGTAGAGAGGGCATTCCTCTAAGGAGGAATGTGAAAATAAGTACACACTCTCTCATACAAACAAGCTTTATACCCAAAGCAACCATCAATACTTGTGGAGGCCTACATCCTGTTGACTCTCTTCTAGTGGCAGGAAATCATGTCATACTGTCCCTTACATGGCCATGCAAGACTTAGTGGGCTTTGCCGTGTTCATGTTAGCATGTCTGTTGGTGTCAGCCTTGTTCACTTCATTTTTAAGCAGTCATTTTGATGTGTGCAGCTTCATGGGTGTACTTTCTGATGTTGCTACTAGTCAAAATGTCACAGCCAACTCTCTGATCTTCTGGCTCTCACAGTATTTTTGATCCCTCTTCAACAATGATTCCCAAGTCTTAGGCCCAGAAGTTGTTTCTGGGCCTAGATGTTTCTATCTGAACTAGGCTCCAGAAATTGTCTTTGTATTTTGCAAGGAGAAGTTTCTTGATGAGGGGGTAAAAACTATCTTATCTGTGGTTATAAGAAAAATATAATGTGATTTGGAGTAGTAGCTTTCATGGTACAAGAAGGTACTATGCAGTTTTTCAAAAAAGAGTAGCAACCAACAGTCTTATTAGAACCCCATGAACCAGTTGGTGGCTTGAATGAAAATGACATCCATGTTATCATACACTTGAATACTTAATCCCCAATGGTTGTACCACTTGAAAAGGATTAGAGGAGATGTGGCTGTGTTGGAGGAGGTGTGCCAATGGGGGAAAATGTTAAGGTTTTGAAATGCCAATCAACTCCCAGTTAGCTCTGTGACTCTTGCTAATGAATCAAGACACATGTTGCAGCTACTACTTCACTGTATTTCTTGGTTACCTGCTGCCGTGCTGCCTTCCATGGTGGGCATGGGCTCATGCTCTGAAACTATAAGCTGCAAATAAATTATTTTCTACAAGCTGCCTTGGTCATGAAAACTTAAAGCAATATAAAGTTACACAGAAAAAATATATAACAAGTATTTTTATTCTCATTGTAACACATGTTTATAAAAATACATTAAATCATTCTGCAAGGAAAATAAAAAGAAATGAAAATTGAATTATCTGTCCTCCAATTAAGTGTTTCATGCTATTTTCTTATGATTTCTCTAATTTTTTTTATGTTATTATTAACACTGTACAAAGTTTCTAACTCAATATTGTAATTTATGAACTGAAGTGCCTTACTCACTTGATCACACTTATGTCTGACACTGCAAAGTCATCCCTTTATACTTGACCACTTCGTCATTCCAATTGGCTTTCTTTCTGTCTTTGAATTTATATTTTAAACCACATTTAAATACCACTAACTTAAGCATTCTGTATGTTATCTGTAAAATGTGAGCAAACATTTAAAGGAAGACATATCTAGTTCTTCAGTGTAATCAGTGTACTTAGCCAAAAAGATACATCAAGAAAAAAAAAATGCCCAAGTCTTTCTGTTCTAAATAGGATATAGATGATGGGTATTGATTATAGCCGGATGTGTGCTCACTTAATGACACCATCATTTTGTTTCTGGGAAATAAGTAACAGAATTGTGAGGACATGATCATTAATATCTATGCAACAGTGTATTTCAGTATTATTACTTAAACTTGCTAATAGATAGAAGCGAAGAGAAAACAATACAGAAATAAGCATGTAGGCACTAATTAGTATATACAAATGAACACAAAACATACACAATTATAAACATCACAAAATGTGTTATTTATATAAAAATGCCAATATAAATAAACAGAATAATTCTTTCATTTATATAAAGTTCAAAGATAGGCCTATCTTTTCTGACAGATATAAAGAGAATGCGTAGCTTGAGTTGTAAAAAACTATATATATGGTTTACAGTTGGAGTGTTGATAAGTCATAAAATACTGTGAATGCTACCTAATGCTATCTGCTTAGTTAAGTAATAATACAAACATGTTCACCTTAGAAAAATTCATTGTGATTATACTTATAATAAATACCTATATAGTATATGCAAACATAATATATATTATGCAACACATATTATATATAATATAGTTTATGCATAGATATTATGTATATTCATATATGCACTTTTGTGGATGTATACTTGAAGCCATTTCTTTAGATACATTAGATAAAGCATAAATCCTTTCTCTCTAACATAGATATTATTTGACAAAAAATACTCAACAGTGCAGCTTTAACACCTGAACTCTCCCACAAGATGTGTAAAACGTGGAGATACAAGCATGTTAATGACTTAAAGGTATGAATAAGATTGTGCTTAACCTCAGTCCATGTGACCTAATTTATTATATCTAACATCTATCTACCTGTCTCTCTGTCCATCTATCTTTGTATCTTAGCCATTTATGTAGCCCACACATTATGAATATATGCTGTAAGGAATATAGAAAGCTCTGAGTGTGTAAGTGACATATGCAGTCCTGAAAAAAATATGTAATGTTGATATGAGTATGAACCTGTCAAAAATCCCTGTGCATCAAACCCATGGCAGTTGGCAAACGTTGACAATTGCCTAATATTGGCGTGGGTTTCTACATTTGTTTCCATCAGTTGTTGGGCAAAGCCTCTCTGACGCCATGGCTCTGCACCAATCTATAAATATAGTAGCATGCTAATTAGGAATTATTTCCTGAGTTTTTCCAGTCATGTTTGATTCTATACTAAGTCTCTGGGCTATCTGATCTCTGTGTCCTGGACCTCCAGGCATTATTGGGGTAGACTTCCTATAATGGCATGGGATTCAAGTGGAAACACTAATTGGTTAGTGCAAAGTTTTCAAAACAATTTAAATGAGTGTATTACTCACCCAACATTTTGCTTTTATTCAATCATCTCAATCATTTTTGCCTAAGTTTCTCAACTTTTTGAAGTTATCATTTTTTTTATTGTTCTTAAGTATACAATGCAATGAATTTAATATATTCATATATTTGTGCACAGTTTCACCATACATTTAATGATCTACTTCATCTTATAAAAGTGAATCTCTCTATTTATTAAACAATAACTCCTATTCTTCCCTATTCTCAGCTCTGACAACCATCATTCTTTTTCTGTCTCTGATATTTTAACTTGTTTGTAAGAAAAACTTCATAATATTTGTAATTTTTAAATTTTATTTATAATTCTGTGGAATATGTCAGAATATCCCCATTAATCGTATGTAGTACATTTTGATCATCTATCAATAGATGTGTGAGTGCTTCTACGTCCTAAATATCATGAATATAGATATGTGCTTCCCTATCCTAGACATCATGAATATTGCTGATGGGAACATAGTAAACAAATTCTTCATAGAATCCTTGTGTATCTATTAATTACATTTGCTATAAATCTATTTCTTTTGCAATAGATTCCATACTCTTTTTTCCCTCCATCAGTACATGAGTTCATGGATTTGTCTACATAATAGTCTACCCTTCTTAATTTCTATATTTTCTTTGGATATTTAAAAGTAACTACCATACGAAGCCTGGAGTTCCTGTCATACACCTTACTTGCATTACACTAATTATGTTAACACTAAAACTCTGCAAAAGGTAAACAGAAACAGCTGTAGATTCTCATTGTTTTATTTCATTTCTTTCTCCCAGTAGAGTTCTAGATGAGTGGCAAAGGTAATACAGCACAACCTATATGAGGGAGGATTTTTTTTGTTTATATTTTTATTTTTGTTTTGCTATTGTTGCTGTTTTTTTCTGTCAAAGAGCCCCAACCAAAAGAATAGATCAAAAATTGCTAAGAGAAAGGAAGAGGTAAATGACAGTGAGGAAATTCTGAGCCATAGTGAAGTTAAGTACCTTAGGCAAGGCTCTCCCACACTCAGGAGGACATATTAACACAGGTATTTGATGTTGAAGTATCAAGCTTGGTTATAGTGGGTTCTTGTCAAAGATCTCCATGGAATAGAGTAATTCATTGTCTTCTGACAATCTATATGGGAAAATCAGAGTACTTAATGAGGACAACCCAAGCCATATCATTTGTGAACTATAGTACTCTCATGAGTTCATCCAGCCAGTTAAAGACAATATCCTGGCAATGGATAAAAATAAAAGCTTTCTATCCAGAAGATAGGACTAAAGTGAAAGTTATCCAAAGTCACCTTGGCCAATTAGTTGAGACTAGTTCATGGTAGTATGTTGAGATGATATATTATTGATGACATCAATGTAATGACAACAAATTATTTTTAAAAACACTTTAGAAACAAGGACAAACTAGCTAACCGTATACTCAGTGCCAGTGAAATACATTTGTTCTTATATCCACAACACAGACAAGCCAGTTCAGCCTCTCAGGGCTCAGGCACTTTTATAGCATCTCAAGAGTCCTCAGAATTCTCAGGAGTCTGGTTGGTTGATATTGTTCCCTGTCCTATGAAGGCTTGATGCCCCAGTGTAGGGGAATACCAGGGCAAGGAGGAAGGAGTGGGTGGGTGGGTGAGCACCCACATAGAAGCAGGGGGAGAGAGGAGGGGATATGGGATTTCCAGAGGGGAAACAGGGAAATGGGATAGCATTTAAAATGTTAATAAATAAAAATTCCAATAAAAAATGTCTCCAGAATTACAAAAGTAAACTATCTGCAGCTGGCAAAGTCATGCCCATGTCAAGTCCAAGAAAAATCATTTCTTTCTCAGTCCATTTATCATTTTTATAAATGAAGCCTATGCATTTCTTTGAGTTAATTTTATATCCAGCCACTTTGCTGAAGTTGTTTATAGGTTGTAGTTATCTGGTAGAACTTTGGGGGTCACCTAGACACTGTGGACAGTTTGTAGCAGTCCCATGTGTTGTTGTTGTTGTTTGTTTGTTTTGTTTTGTTTTTGTTTTTTTAATAACATGTTTATATAGCATTTAGTGTTTTTAAAGAAATCAAAATTCCTACTACAAATATTTTTCTTTTCTTTCAGCACAGCTGAATTTGGTTTGCCCTACATTCCTGGACTAGCTAATCTCAGGTTTTTGGTCATGCATGCAGTTTCAGGTATGGGTTCTGTTTCCCAGAGTCAGCCAAAGGTCAAATTAGATACTGATTAAGTTTTGTGTAGTGGTGTATGCTTTAGGCCAATAAGTTTTGTGTAGTGGTGTATGCTTTAGGCAGGGTTCTATTTTATATCAAAAAGTTTGTGACTGGGTTGACATTCAAGTTTCTATTTTTAGTAACGTGCAGATTACCTTCCTATACCAAAGACACTAGCATGTAGCAATGAAGGCTATGTACCCACTGGATTGACTTTTCCATATTTAATGTGTTCTGTGGATGCATTCAGTTTGTGTAGTGCAACCTATATTTTTGGCAACAGCCTGGTTTGTTCATGTTTTCCCATGAAACCTCTTCAGTTAGCAGTTAATTTAGTTGTTATACTCAATTAGATATAGCCTAATCCCAGTATTGTTAACTTGTTTTGGTTACAAGAGATGACCAGTTAAGGATTTATCTCCCAAATTATTTGTCAATTTCATTTAAACCATATATATATCTATATCTATATCTATCTATCTATCTATCTATCTATCTATCTATATATATATATATATGATTCTTCTATTGTATTAGAATTCCATACTGTCCCTCAAATGGTACTTACTTTTAGTTGTGTCCTTAAGTAACTCTTCCTTCATCTCTCTCTTCTGTCTTTCCTACGTTGTCCCCTGTTCTAAGGCCCAATCCCTTCATAACTATCTGTTCTATTTTCTTTTCCTAACAAGATCTGGGTCTCCTACTCTTTTATTCTGTGCCTAACTTCTGTGGTTCTACAGATTATTACTTGCTCATCTCTGACTTAGTAGCAAATATTCACATAAAAACAAATATATACAATATTCCTCTTTATGGGTATAGGAAGCCTCATTTAGTGTTATATTTTTCAAGTTCCACTCTTTTACCTGCATATGTCATGTTTTGTTTTTATTGTGGGTTTTTTTGTTTTTGTTTTTGTTTTTTGATAAGTAATACTCCATTGTGTATTTGACACAGTTTTTTTTTTTCTTGAGGGAAATCTAGATTGTATTTCTGGCCATTATGTAAGGAACAAAAATGAATGCAGTTGAGTGTTGGTCTCTCTGATAGAATTAAGAGCCATTTACGTATATTTCCAATAGTGTTGTATTTGCATCATGAGGTACTGTGATTCTCTTCTTCTGGGGGAACTGCCACAGTGATTTCCATAGTGACTGTTTAAGTTTGATCTCCTATTTACTATAAATGAATGTTCTTTCCCCTTGCTGCACATCCTCCCCAGCATAAGCAATCTCTTTTTTTTTCCATTGACCTCAGCCATTCTGTTGGGCATAAAATGAACTCTCAAAGCAGTTTGGATTTCCATGATGTCTAAGGATGTTGACTATTTCCTTAAGTGTTTTTCAGCCATTTGATTTCCTCTTTTGTCTTTTAAGAGTAATGATTATACCAAATCAATGAGACATTCAATGATGCCTGTACAAGAAAAAGAGCATATTCTGTGTGGAAAACCATAACGCACTTGTGTCAAGATCCAGATGACCTGTCTAGATGGAACAATGAGCAATATCACCAACCTTCCAAGTGTAGGGCTCACTAAGAACAAAATAAGAAAGTATAGCCCCAAATTAAAGAAATTAGCACTTTCCTCTGCAATTCATGTGCGATGCTATTTCAACAGTAATTTCTCACTAATGCTTTTCTTAATTATAAAGAAAATATGACCCAGATATCAGTACCTTGGCTACATTTCAACACTACTGTGCCAACACATAACTACGTGTTATGTGTTTTAACCTATACGCTGTGTGATGGTAAAATTTATCTTATGTCTTTCCCTTTCTAGAAGCTTCCAAGGAGAGATACCTCACACTGTGATTCTAGCCAACTCCATAGCTCTTCCAGTGCCTAAAGGAATGTTCTGCTTTCATCACTTTATGGCCCAGCATTAAAGGGTAAGGGGAAAAATAAGGGGATACTTTTTTTGAGCCCAATTTAATATAGTATTATAAAAGTTTATGTTGATTTGAAATAAATTCCCTAAAATAGACATTTGAAACTCTTTTTAAAAGGTATTTGTTTCTATGGGCTTCTCAAATCATTAAAAATTTGGGACCACACTAAAATTACATTTTAACTTGTAATCACTATACAACATATGTTGTTTGAATTTAAGGGCTGAATTAAAGTAGATGTGGGAATATGTTTAGGAATTCTTGGTGTATGTGCATTTTCATGTTGTGTTATGCCTGCAGCATGATGTGAGAAAAATAAGTGTTCCTGGGCTTGCTGTATTTCCTTTCTTTGTACATGTTTTCATGAGGCTATTGACTTGTGAGTAATAAAGGTAGGGGTGTTTGTAATATGACCTTATAATTTTAGCAATATGGGACTTATATCTTTTGAAAACCAAGTGAGACACATTTTAATCTTGACTTTTTCTCTCATTATTTGTTTGTATGTTTTCAGGCTTTGTATTTATATGTTTATACACATAAAAACATAAACACTCACATATATTTATATCTAATATTATATCTATCTCTATATATGTAGATAGATATTTATAAATATATATTTAGATATAATATGTATATATAGATGTAATATATGTATTTAGAATATATATATGTATATATATATATGTATATATATATACATATATATATATATATATCAACAGTTAAAGGAAAAAGGCAGATTTCAAAAAGAAGAAAGGATAGATAAAAGAGTTTTAGGAAGGTCTGGCAGGGGAAAATGATATAGTTAAAATAATCTCAAACCTTAAAAATTATCTGGGCTTTGATCTCCAAGTACCTCAGGGAAGATTTCAGCAGAAGCTAACCTCTCCACCTGGAATAAAGCTTTTTTTTTTACAAATGTGAGATTGATTTTCCTGACATTCTAACCACAGAGTGTTTGAACTGTACCACAATATGTGTAGAAATATTCAATATGCTGGACTATAAGCACTTCCTTTTAAGTTGAACTTATTGGTGGTTATAAATGTATGCAATTAAAGTTTCTGAATATTTATTTGGTATTCTCATTTACTACTTACTCATTGCTTGCTTTGAGCTGGGGCATATCCTCTTCAGGTTCCTATTTTATGTAGTAAAGTGATAGACTTTCACCTGGCTATTTTTATAAATTTATTATGTGATAATTTTTTTCAGCTTTCAGAAACATGGTTTAACAAGTTTTATTAGACAAAAAGAATTATTTTAGCACAATGTCAATTAAGATTTGGTTCTGTAGCCTGTCAGGGTGGCTCAAGCCTTTAATCCCAGCACCCGGGAGGCAGAGGTAGGTGGATTTCTGAGTTCTAGGCCAGCCTAGTCTACAAAGCGAGTTCCAGGACAGCCAGGGCTACACAGAGAAACCCTGCCTCGAAAAAACCACACACACAAAAAAAATTGGGTCTGTGAAAGTATTACCAAAAAGAAAAAAAATCACAAAAAAGCAGTAAAACAAGGAAACTTTTTTTTTTTATTTCATAGGTAGTCACAAGTAATTAATTTGGAACTGTTAGATAAATATGTAACTAAAATAAAAATAATTTTATATTTTCAAAAATCCAAACTTTATTTTTAAAACACACAAACACAATTGAATTTCTTTGACACAAGTACAAATTGTTAATATTTCTATTATTTCTGCAGTGCAGGATCTTTTTATTCATGGCGGTAGCATAGAGAGTTCCTCACATCCTCAACCTGAGTAATGTCAGAAGGAAAGCTGATTTATGTAACAACTAATCTCTTAGAATAGTGACTACCTAAGATGATGGGAAGACATGCGAGCCTTATTCTGTGAAAGAATATTTGAGGATTCCTAGGACAACTTCATTTTACCTGGAAAATATAATTCATCATGAAAAAGATTTTACTGCATAAAAACTATTTTATGCAAATCAGAATAAAATTGTATTCTTTGATAAAGCAACAAAAGGTGTAGACATTCTCCTTCTAGATAGTTGGACCATGTCTTTCAATGAACTTCCAACAGCATTAAGTTCTCAGAAATCTAATATGATATGTGCTATCCAATATGAAATCTAATATGATATGTGCTATTCAATATGAAAGCAATAGTATAATTATGTGTGGTTCACAATTACCTGAGACTTCTATTTATGCAGATATTGAAGCCCTGAACTGATCAATATTTTTTTATAGCTTAGAACGTTGTTATACCTCAACTTTTAGAAGACTAGAGGTCGCATTTCCATACCCCTTTCTGTATTCATTAAATAAATCTGAAAATGTCATTTTATTGCAACATTATTTTAGTAGAACACTGGTATTTGACTTTTACCATAGGTCTTTGGGAGAGCTAGTCTCAGGTTCATGGTCACCCAAGCACTATCTCGTATGGGTTCCATCTTGGGAAGAGTACCTTAAATTAAACCAGATATTGGTTAGTTCCTTCCACAAACTTAGTAATATTGGCATACCTTGCAGGAAGTGAACCATAGTAGACTGAAGGAAGGATTTATAGCTTCATTGTTGTTTCTGTTTCTCTTTTGGTAGCAAGAAGAGTACCAAATCCACTAGCTCATAGAGATGAAATACCTATGTAGGAAGCATAGAAAAAACAAAACAAAACAAAACAAAACAAAACAAAACAACCCTCCAGTAGCATTCTCCTATACTCATAGACCAGGGCCTTGCTCAGCCACTTTTAGAGAAGCCTTCCTGGAGCAGATGGGACAAAACAGAAACCCACATCCATACAGGATGAATATAGTAAAGGAAAGACTTAAAGCACACAGCCACACATCAGGATTTATCAATCACTTCCCTCCCCTAATGGCTCAGTGAACCCTGTGGAAAGAGAGATAGAAAGAGTAAAAGGGAAATATTGCATCACAGAGGAGATGGCGGGCATCAAGGAACTAAGGCTCTCTAAATCGATATAATCACTACATGTAAAACTTCAAAGTACCCCCATACATCTGCACTAGAAAGAATCCTACTTCTTTTTGTTTTGTTTTGTTTTGTTTTGTTTTGTTTTGTTCTGTTGTTTTGTTTGTTGTTGTTGTTTGTTTATATTATTGATACAGGGTTTCTCTGTGTAGCCCTGGCTGGCCTCTGTAGACCAGGCTGACCTCAAACTCAGAGATTCCCTTGCCTTTGCCTCCAAAGTTCCGGGGCTCAAGGCATGTGTCACCATTGCCCAGCAGGATCCTAGTTCTAAAAGGAGAAATGGATCAATGCCCTGATCCCGAGTCCAGATATATCCAATTGATTGCAACTTGTACATAAAAAACTATTTTCATCCAAGAGTGTCTCACTTGGAAAAATACTTTCAAGGGTAGACTGCATGTCCAGCAATAAATTTCCATCAAAATGTAGTTCTCTGGAATCTTTGGAAGTTCATTGTATCATAACATTGTGGCTTCTGTTTTTAAATTTAAAATAATGTATATTTTTATTTACCATAACTCTATTATCTATCTATCTATCTATCTATCTATCTATCTATCTATCTATCTATCTACCCATCTATATCTGCATACAGGTTCATGGCAGATATATTGTGGCTTTAGGCTTTATGTTTTTATGTTATTGACTATAAGAAAAGTGAGTATCAGTGTCTATTGTTGATTTTATGTGTCGTTTCTTAGGTTCTTTACTATGATACCTATGATTGCTTGTTTTGGTTTTATACTATTAAATGTTATTCATTTATTGTCCTTTAGAGGCCTATTATTTTTCTAATGAGAGATAGAAAGGGGATGGATATGCATAGGATTGGATATGAAGTGAAATTGGGAAGAACAGAAGAAATGGACAGATAAATAAACAGGATATATTATAAGAAAAAATATTTCCAACAAAATGCAAGTGAATGAAACTGAAAGAAAAATAAGAAAAGATACTATTTTTCATGGCTGTCATTCTACTTTTCTCCCATTTCTTCCAAGACATAGTCAGGTGCACTACAGAAAACTTGAAACACTTGAGTCAACCCATTGAAATCATCAAAGCATTGGTCAAAATTTTGTAGATGGATTTTAACATATTTTATGTTAAATTAGTAAAAACTAAGTTCCACCCATCTACAGTTTTCTTCTAGCATCCTATCTTCCAAATAAGGTTATCTGTAATGATCAGCCTTAATTTGTGTCATAATAATGCTGTATACATCTATCTGAGTGATCATTTTTCAAAAAGAAGCATATTAAATATCAAAATAACCATAAAAATATCTAAGTAATTTCAATTTTCCTTACAAATGTAACTTTTAATATTCTTGTTAATGGATTGTTGATTAAATACATACTGATTTTGAGTGATACTGATATTAGTTCAATAAAGTGCCCATATCTGTTAGTTTTTTAAATAGCTTTAATGTTACGTTGTAATGGAAAAATGAATTAATTACTATGAATAAGGGATAATCAAACACCGGGGTTTAGAAAATATCGCATTTTAATATACCCTCACTAATACTCTTGAATATATTATTTCTTAAATTATTTTAAAGCTTCTATCTTTCAAATTTTTTAATCCTCAATAAATACCAGTTAGCCTTAAGTCACATTATGTGTTAAAGACCTATATAGTAGTAGGGCTTTTTTTAGTATTTTTATGTTGAAAATAATATTATTTGTCAACAAAAGTTCACATCTGAACTTACTTATATTTTAAATTATAATCTGTTTAATGAATTAATTAAAAATGAGCATTTTACTAGAGATCAATATTTCATACAATATTTATCCTCTAATTCTTCATGCTGTAATATCTCAAAGCCAGATATCTGTAGAATACAGATAGAATCCCCTTTACATTTGGTTGAATCAGAAAAATTACAAACTCTTTTTTTCTTAATCTAGACTTTCATCTCAGGCAGATAAGGGATATATATATATATATATATATATATATATATATATATATATATATATATATAAAAGCTATGGATGCAAGCAAAAATATATCTGTTATATTCATAAATCAGGGAAAGAGAACAAAAAGATAAAGAAAAATAAACTTGAATTATGACTCATTCAAGAAGTAGTAGGAATCATAAGGGAGGTCTCAGTAGGTAAGTGTCTTGGATACACAAGCATGAAGACCTTAGACCTTAGTTCATATATGTGCTAATGATACACACACACACACACACACACACACATGCACACACACACACACACACGCACACACACACAAACAAAGCTAGGAGTGGCTGAGTGTACCTGTAATCCTGTATGATGAGAGGTGTTCTCATACTTCCTGGCAAAGAGCCTAGAAAAAAGTAAGTGAGAAAGAAAGAAGAGAGAGAGGGAAGGAGGGAGGGAAGGAAGGAAGGAAGGAGGGAGGGAGGGAGGGAGGGAGGGAGAGAGAGATAGAGATAGATAGATAGATAGATAGATAGATAGATAGATAGATAGATAGATAGAACAGAATTTCTAGTTTATTGAAATAGCCTGTCTCAATAGAAATAAGTGGAGATTGATAAAGAAATACAAAATTCCTCTGTCTCTTGCCTCTGCACAAGTGCACATAGACACACGCGCACACACACACACACACACACACACACACACACACACACACACACACACAGAGTAACTTAAAGAATAGTTTCTCTATTTTACAGATCAATTGTAGCATACCAGAAAATCTGTTAAAGCTCAAATCCTAGATTCTGCTGAAACACAATTTCAAAACCAATCATTAAATAAATTAAAATATTCTCTTTGGTGTATTTTTTTTCTTATTTTTTCTTACTTTTCTTAGAACCTCTCTTTGTTTCTGTATTTTCTTAAGTTTACTTTTGTTTGTTGCATCTTATGTTCTCTTGACACATATGAGTTGCACTTATTGATTTGAGTGAATATGGAATTTTGATACCTGCATACAATGTTCACTACTAAAATTCTATATCAATCTACCATTACTTAACTATTTCCAAATTCCATCAATCTGTGCTTCACACTTGGGTTAATTATTTTTGCTTACAAATATTTGATTATGCAAATACTTCTCTTTCCTCGCCTGGCTCATTTTAATTCACGCCATAAAATTTCTGTTTATTTCATAGCAACTATTAGAACCCTACATTCTTTGACTGAATGATATGGCATTGTATGTAAAGTACATTATACTTTTCAAATATTACCAGATTGATAGACACCTTGGATAAATGCCTATATTTGCTATTATGTGTTGTTTCACATTAGAAAGGGTATCCAGGAACCTCGGGTAAGTTCAGTTTCGTTCTTTTTGCTGTATATCCCAAAATGAAGCATCTGGCTTACATGGCAATTTTTGGCTTTTGAGAAATCTCCAATCTTCAAAGTGGCTTTACTAGTTTAAGCTCCCACATAGCCTCAACTGTCCTTGTTATTTTCTTTTAATTTTGATAAGATTCATTTTAACTGGGACTCAAACACTTAAATTAAATGATGCTAGAAAACTGGGGCATTTATATGCATACTTGAATGTATAAAAATTGCCAAATCCAGTGCAATAAAATTCATATAAAACACCTGTTTTGGAATGTTGTAGAATATTGGGGAGGAGGGTCTAACTGAGGATAGTGGTTACTGGGAAATAAATCTTCCCTATCTACTTCCTGTCTCACTCTCTGATTTCTTTTTGGGTGGAAAGTAAAGACATATTTCTACCACATATTACCCACAGCTTTGAAGTGGTGCTCAATCCCACTAAGTGGAAAGAACTAGGAATTTAAATGCTCTGAAACTGTGATTCAAACAAATCATCCTTCTTGAAGTTGCTTCTATCTGCTATTTCACTACAATAATGTAAAAATTAACTAACAGACACAAGCAAGGGAGAGCTCCTCTCTCGTCACTGCTTATATGCTGACAAAAGAGCCAAACAAATTTATAAATATTTTATTTAAAAAGTATTCTTATCTGATATGGAAAAAAAATGAGCTACAATGGGGTTCTGAAATGAGTATTTGAATACAAACAGTGATCATAATTGTTTTCCTCTAGCACCTGAAACTCTTATTTCTGAATATTTTTCATCACAATTATATTACTCGGATGAAATAAATTAAAAATGTACATGTATTCACGGACTTTCCAGAACACTGAATTTATAAGGTTGGTTAACCTCCATGAAGTCAGGACATGTTTTTCAACTGATAGCCAAGAGGGCACAAAAGAAAGAACTCCCCTGGATATTAATTGTTCTGTAATGTGTTTTTCACAACAGGGCGTCTCTTCTAAGTAGCTCTCTGCCATCTGCAACCCTTAGGCAATAAATTGTGAAAATGCATATAACAGCGGCTTGAAAACAAGACTTTTCAAACTGAGAGGTGTTGTGATTATTTCCTGAATTACCATATTTGTGTATGTGTATATATAATGACTTAACCCCCATGTAATTATATCATAGTCCTGATGCTCAAAATCATAATGAACCTAAAAAATATCTGAGTTCTTGACAAAATTGCTAACTATTTTGCTAACAAGTATTCTCTCATTTTAAAGCTGATTTGCCTATTATAATCAACTGGGGTTAAAGACAAGGGAATTAAATAAATAAATAGACAGCGTTGTCTGGGCTCCATCCCAGAACAATTTAATTGTTATCTGAGGGAGTCATGCTCAGACATCAGTTATTTTTACAATGTTGCCAGTTGATTTTAATATGCAGCAAGTACTTGGATTCACTCCTAAGAAATGTTTAATGTTAAGGTTTGTCTGCACACATCATCAGAGATAACAAGTGTTAAGCAAGCAGGTGTCCATAAATGTTGCATTTTCCCCTAAACCATGCATACAAAGAAACAGGGGTCAGGGGACAGAAAGCTATGATTGGCCGCTTGGGAGGCTAAAAGTTACTATGAGCTGCAGAAAGACTGGAAACTGCAGACAGGTGTAATGAGTTTTATTTTATATATAAAACTTTCTCTTTTCTATAAAATTAGTGATTTTTTTTCTCTATACAAAATGAGGGCTTGGGCACAAGCAAATGCCTAGGGTTTCACACTGATAAAAATATTTCATGCAAAATATAAGGAAGGAGATATTCTAGGTAGTTAAATGATGGTACTCTTTGGTAGAGTCGAGAATCTTTATTTTTAATACAAGTTCCTCCCATTCACTTGTTCTACACTTTACATTTAGATAAATAGTTGTTCAAAAAAAAAGAAGCCACCTTAGACAGAGTAAATTACATCACCTACAAAGGAAATGAAAGCCCTATGAAGGAAAAAAAAATGGCAGTAGAGACACAAAATGAAATACAAAGTCAATCATTTGACAGGACACAGCCTTTTCCTAGAAAAGAGTATTTGTCACACATCAGACATGCTCCCAAGTTGCATCGCTCCAAGTAGAAATGTTCCAGTAGTACTAGCATCAGCACAGAAAAACCTGTAACGGTTCTCAGTTAGTGATCTGCACGTGATGTGTAGCTCATCCACAGCTCAAGGAAAAGCATTCCTGATTATTTACATGTGAGAACCACAGACAACTGAATGTTTGATTCTGTCAACAAAATATACAGTTCATTTCTTAATCAATTGAAAATTTGTTTTATCTTTTTCTCTCTGTCATTAGAGATCAAATTTGATATATGCAAAGTAACCTTGGTCTTATTTTGAAATAAAATACTGTTTTTCTAATCAATATACAAGCAGAAGCACACGCAAGTATGCACGTGTGCGCATGCACACACACACACACACACACACACACACACACACACAGAGAGAGAGAGAGAGAGAGAGAGAGAGAGAGAAAGAGAGGGGGACAGAAAACATACTCACTTGAAGAGAGACTTCCAAACACTTACCCCATCCCAAACTCTATTAATTTCTGAATGGCTATACACTAAAAATGGTGAAAGGTTTCAATGAGCCAGTGTAGGGGAATGTCAGGGCAGGAATTCAGGAGTAGGTGAGTGGGTGGTGGAGGGGCAGAGGGAGTGGGGATGGGATAGGAGGTTCTGGAGGGGAGACTTAGAAAGGGGATAACACTTAGAATGTAAATAAAGAAAATATCTAATAGAAGGAGAAAAAAAATAATCAACAACAACCAAAAAGAGTTAATGGGCCTTTTTTTGAAGCCCCATAGGAGGAACATCAATATGAACTAACCAGTACCCTCAGAGCTCTAAAGAATTATACCACCAATCAAAGAAAACACATGGTGAAACTTGTGGCTCTAGCTATATATGTAGCAGAGGATGGCATAAGTCAGTCATCAATGAGAGGAGAGGCCCTTGGTCCTCTGAAGGCTCTATGCACACAGTATAAAGAAATGCCAGGACCAGGAATAGGAGTGGGTTGGTTGGGGAGCAGGGGTAGGGGATGGGGATTATCAGAGAGAAAACTGGGAAAGGGGATAACATTTGAAATGTAAATAAAGAAAATATCTAATAAAAAGAGTTTTACAGTTATCTCACTTATAAATGTACACTAGCAAACACAAAACAGCAGAATTGAACATTTAGGAAGAGAGAAGTTATAACTTCTTTAGTGACTCATGTATCACATCGTCTGCATATTCTTCTTCCTTGTCATGTAATATTGCCCTTTCTTGGTTTTCTTTCAAATGAAATACAGTGCTTACATTTATGCAGGTTTACATGTACGTGCATAGGATTTATGTTAGGATTTGTAGATAATAAAGAACATCTTTACAATATATCTATTATTACTTTATTTTTCTTTACAACTGAATGCTGTCAATTTATTATAGGTTCCATATTTTCATAATCTGCCATCTGTTGATGATCACCTATGCTGGCTACAGTTTTATTTTGTTTTGTTGTTTTGCTTTAGCAAATAGAATGGCAATAAGCTCAAACCTATGATTATTCTATGTGGAGAGATATTCATGTTTGTTGCTCTTCATCTATTTATGACTCTACGTATTTGTAAAATTTTTATCTGCTCTTTCATGTAACGACATGACCAAGCAAAGTATTCAAAGTAAATATGTTTAATTCATTTAGGTAGATGGTGTTATACAACAAAATTGAAAAGTACTCATTTAAGTTACAAATGAATTGATTATTATCACTCAAATAAGGGAGATTAACTGATAACAAAAGAATCAAGCTTATAATATCATTAAATCACTGAAATTTAAATAATCTGAATCTATTTTGGAACTACCTTGCAGATTTCATGTCATGCAATGAAATGTATTAGAAACAGATGCTGGTGTGGATGTGGAGAAAGGGAAACACTCCTCCATTGTTGGTGGGAATGCAAGCTGGTTCAACCACTCTGGAAGTCAGTCTGGTGGTTCCTCAGAAAATTGGACATAGTACTACTGGAAGATACAGAAATACCTCTACTTGGCATATATCCAGAAGAGTTTCCATCTGGTTATAAGGACACATGTTCCACTATGTTCATAGCAGCCTTATTCATAATAGCCAGAAACTGGAAAGAACCCAGATGTCCCTCAACAGAGGAATGGATACAAAAAATTTGGTATATTTACACAATGGAGTACTACTCAGCTATTAAAAACAATAAATATNCACTGATATGTGCATATTAGCCCAGAAACCTAGACTACCCAAGATACAATTTACTAAACACATGAAACTCAAGAAGAAGGAAGATCAAAATGTGGACATGTCACCCCTTCCTAGAATTAAGAACAAAGCACACATTGAAAGAGTTACAGAGATCATGTGTGAAGCTGAATCCAAAGGATGGACCCAATGACTGCGGCTGACAGGGATCCATCCTACAATCAGCCACCAAACATAGACACTATAGCATATGCCAGCAAGATAGTGCTGAAAGGGCCTGGATATAGCTGTCTTGTGGGAGACTATACCAATGCCTGGCAAACATGGAGGTGGATGCTCACAGTCAGCTATTAGATGGAACACAGGGTTCCCAAGGAAGGAGCTAGAGAAAGTACCCAAGGAGCTGAAGGGGTCTTCAACCCTATAGGTGGAAGAATAACATGAACTAACTAGTACCCCCAGAGCTCATGTCTCTAGCTGCATATATAGAAGAGGATTTCCTAGTTGGCCATCATTGGGAAGAGAGGCCCCTTGGTCATGCAGACTTTATATGCCCCAGTACAGGGGAACGCCAGGGCCAGGATGTGGGAGTGGGTGGGTAGCGGAGCAGGGCTGGGAGGGGGAGGGTATAGGAAACTTTCTGGATAACACTTGAAATGTAAATGAAGAAAATATCTAATAAAAGTTGGAAAAAAAAGAAAAGGTGCATTTTATTATGGAAATACAGACTGTATGAGTGCATTGTGAAGACTGCATTAGGAAGTGTTTATTGTTATTGCTGTAGTTCCTCTCATTTTTAATTGGACATTTTATTTATTTATGTTTCAAATTTATTATGTTCCAATTTCTTTTTTCCCCTTTACAAACCTCCTATCCATCCCCCTTATCCTGCTCCTATGAGGGTGCTCCCCCACCCACCTACACACTCTTGATTCACCATCTTAGCATTCCTCTACACTAGGGCGTCAAGTCTTGACAGGGCAAAGGACCTCCCCTCCAATTGATGATAGATAATTCACTTTCAGCTCCTCTAGTCTTTCCCCTAACTCCTCCACTGGAGTACCTATGCTAAATCCACTTCTGTATTGGTCAGGATCTGGCAGAGTCTCTCAGAAGACAGCTGTATCAGGCTCCTGTCAGCAATCACTTCTTGGCATAGCCAATAATGTCTGGGTTTGGTGTCTGCATGTGGGTTGAATGTCCAGGTGGAGCAATCTCTGGATGGCTTTGTCTTCAGTCTCTGCTGTACTCATTATCCTTGTATTTCCTTTAGGCAGAAGCATTTCTGGGATAAAATTTTGGAGATGAATGATTAGCCTCATCCCTTAACAAGGGGAGCAGGGGACATGCCTAACCTCTGGATAAGGTCTCAACAGGTTCTCCCTCTCCTCTGTGAGGATTTTTCAGCTAATGTCATCCCTGATGAGTCCTGGGAGCCTCTTGCTTTCCTTGCATCTGAGACTTTCTATTTGCTACTCTTAGGTCCTCATTCTCCATTGCTACACATCTCTGTTCAACTTTCTTACCCTCTGGATATCTCCTCTGTCTCCTCCCATACTGGATTCTTCCTATCTTTTTCCCCTTCCCACTCTTCTTTTCCTCACAAATCCCTTCCACACTCTACTTCCCTTGATTACTTTGTTCTTTTTTCTAAGTAAGACAGAGCATCTATTCTTTGGCCTTCCTTCCTCTTGAGTTCATGTGGTCCATGAGTTGTATCATGGGTATTGCACATTCTTTGCCTAGTATCCACTTATAAGTGAGTACATACCATGTGTGTTCTTTTGAGACTGAGTTACCTCACTCAGGATGATATTTTCAAGATCCATCCATTTGCCTGCGAATTTCATGAAGTCATTCTTTTTAATAGCTGAGTAATATTCCGACATGTACACATACCACATTTTTTCTATCCATTCCTCTGTTGAGGGACATCTGGGTTATTTCCAGCTTCTTTATGGCTACTATGAACATGTTGTAGCATATGTCCTTATTACATACATGTTGGAACATCTTCTAGGTATATGGCCAGGAGTGAAATAGCTGGCTCCTCAGGTAATACTATGTCCAATTGTCTGAGGAACCACCAGACTGATTTCCAGAGTGGTTGTACCAGATTGCAATCCCATCAACAATGGAGGAGTGTTCCTCTTTTGCCTCATCTTCACTAGCATCTGCTGCCAACTGGGTCTTTGAACTTAGCCATTCTGACTGGTGTGATGTGGAATCTCAGGTTGTTTTTGGTTTGCATTTCCCCGATGACTAAGAATATTGAACATTTCTTTAGGTGCCTCTTGGCCATTCATGTTTCCTCAGTTGAGAATTCTCTGTTTATCTCTTTACCCCATTTTAAATAGGGTTTTTTTGGTTCTCTGGATTCTAACTTATTGAATTCTATGTATATATTGAATATTAGCCCTCTGTCAGATGTAGAGTAGATAAAGATATTTTCCCAATCTGTTAGTTGCTGTTTTGTCCTATTGACAGTGTCCTTTGCTTTACAGAAGCTTTGCAGTTATATGAGGTCCCATTTGTTGATTGTTTATCTAAGAGCATATGCCATTGTTGTTCTGTTTAGGAAAATTTCCCCTGTGACCATGTGTTTGAGGCTTTTCCCTACTTTCTCTTTTATTAGACTCAGTGTATCTGGTTTTATGTGGAGGTTCTTGATCCACTTGGACTTGAGGTTTGTACAGGGAGGTAAGAATGGATTAAAAATACTTAAAAATTATAAGCACCCACCTACTCAGTGTCTAGGAAAGAAATATTCTAGGGTTGCAGAGTGGGAGCATTCTACTGGACAAGCTCAAAGCAGATGTAATTCTGTGAAACAGTTTTTAAATATAGATTTTCTCTTTCCCAGGAATATCAACTGTAGTTCTTGGTTCATTGTCTGGTTCGAGCCTGTACAGACATTGTAAGTGTTGTCATGGACTGAAACTCTGAACTTGTAAGCCAGCATCAATTAAATATTGGCCCTACAAGAGTTGCTTTGGTCATGGTATCTGTTTACAGCATATACATAGATTTCTTTCTTTCTAATTATCTTGGGTTACTTAATAGTCTCTCTTCATATTCAGATTTGATTATCCCTTCAGAGTCATAATAACTGCTCTCCTTTAACTCTCTCTCTTTCTCTCCCTTCTCTTCTTTTTACCCCACTCTGTAACACACAGTACACACACACACACACACACACACACACACACACACACACACACACGTGCATTGAGAGAGAGTCATAAAGCATATTTATTATAAACACTCTGACAAACAGAACTTATACTTTGACATATCTTTCATTCCTATGTACATACCTGTACTCCTCTGGAAATCAGATACTATAAAGTCTTTCCTGTACCCTTTGCACTTCTGTGGCTGCTATTCTGACTTGAGCTGATGTCAGCTAGGCTTTAGACCCATAGTATGACTACTGCCACTATCATTATCAAGGTTATAAAGGCACTGAATGGTGTTATATATGTGTTCAACTCCAATTTTCCCCATCTTTGTTTCCTTAAAGTAATTTTCACATGTCTTCCAATGTATTCATTAAACTTGTCATATTAAAGTTTCATTAATCATCCCTCTTTCTACTCCGAGAGAGCAGAAGTTCATTCTCATCTTTTGTACTACACAATTCTCAGGAAAACTTATAGAATTTATGACCTTCTTATAATATTTTAAGACTTTAAATGTGTAAGTTTACATAGAAAACAACTTGTATCAAAATGAGTATATTTAACAGTTCAGTTTGTTGGGATTATGTTTTTAATCACCTAAAGACTAGCAATGCTTTTTAAACCTATAAAGTTGCATTAGGCATAAATAATATACAGGGAACTCAATAACTTAATATAAAAATAACATCAGTTATTTTATGATTGGAGAAATCCCTAGAAATAATAATATCACTAAAGTTCTTGCTTGCATCTTAATATGAAAAATTAATATATTCAATTGTTTATGAAATTAATGTGTACTATTTGGCTGAGTAAATTTATCAATAACCACAATTCTCATTTTAAATTTTCTTGGGGTGCACCCCAGGTCTGATCCATAAATGCTTATTTAATTTGTGTTCTGAATATCTCCACTATGTTCATGGCTTACATGACTTTCTGCATGTTTTTATTTGTAAACAGTTGCATGTGTTCCTTTCTAGAAAAGTAGACAAACTTTAATCTAATATCAAATTATCTCCTACTTTATGACCACTTTTGTGATGGTAAACACTGGTTGTCAATCTGACAAGGGCTAGAATCATGTAGAAGTAAGTATCTGGCTACACTGGAGTGCAAGTTACTATCTTCAGTAGATTCATTGAGAGAGAAAGATTCACCTTGAATGTGGTTGATACCATCATCTGGGCTAGGATGCTGGTATGAATTAAAGGAAAGACTATCTGAGCTTTAGAGTCAACAATTGAACTTTCTACCTCATGGTTACACTTTGACATTAAATCAGCATTTAAAACTGAACAAATCCAACAATCTTTGTGATTTCATTTGCACTCCCAAATCAACTAAATTCCTGTCAGCATTTTGTGTTAGCAAATGATACCTTTCAATGTGGGTATTTAAGTTTATAGAAACTATTTTTCTCCATTTCCTAATATTTTAGAATACTTATTCTGTTTCCACAAAATTTATTGTCATATCATGAAGAATTATAAAATGTTCATTCTCTTAACACTGAACTGTATCTTAATTAAGCCATTTAGGTTATTCTCTATCATAGATTCTTCCTCTAAGGCCATTAACAGTTTCATAAATTAAATACAATGAACATACTTTAATCTTTATTTAAGCAGACTTCAGAGAAATGCATAACATTGTTTGTATGTGTTCATTTTTAATGAATAATTAATCTTTAAACTAATGGCAAATTCTTTCTTACTTTTTTGACCACTTTTGTGATGGTAAACAGAGGCTATCAACCTTATAAGCTCTAGAATCCTATAGAAAGTAACTATCTAGATATGCATGAATGCAAGTGATTATCTTTTTTCCAATTTTTTTATTAGATATTTTCTTAATTTACATTTCAAATGCTATTCCGATTATCTTTACTAGATTAATTGAGATATTTATCCTGTATATGGGTGATACCCTACTCTGGGTTAGGATGCTGGTCTCTAAAAAGGGAAAACTAGGTGAGAGAAAGCAATAATTATTATCTGCTTCCTGGCTGCCATTTCAAATGACAAACTTCCTCACCCTCTTACCCCCACATAGATTGTACCCTTAGACACACTGTGTGTCAAAAATCAACTTTTTTCCTTTTCCTTACTTTGTCCTGAAGATCTTTTATCACAACAAAGGAAAAGCAATTAAACTACATTCTTTGATATTTCTTCTCTCTCTGATTTGTAAACATGTCTTTACCTGCTATCAAAAACATTAACTATTTTGTTTTTTATTATTAGCTGTATATTATCCCTTGCCCTCTGCCTCAATATTTTGTCTCATAGAGGTGCACAGTATCCCCTATACATAAGTATGTGAGAAAAACATGGGATCAATCTCCTTCCAGTTTCTGATTCTATACTCAGAAATAAACAAATTCCTAATTATTTTGTGGCAAAAGTCTGATCTACCCATTTATTAGATTAATAGTATGATATATAACAAATGACCCAAAGCTCTTACCTTCTGATAATTTAAATGGGCCTGTGATCTAGGATTTTTTCCCCAGATGCATACAAAGTATCTTGCTGAGGTCTAATTTAAGATATCAACTGGGGCTATAATCATATCAGAAAGATCAAGTAGGGAAGATCTGGTTTGGAATGATTTGTCTTGAAGTTCATTCACATGACAAATCTAGGTCTTTCACAGATGTTGAGGAACAAGAAACATTAATTCTCCATAATATGATTCTTAGTTTTGAAGTATGAATGATTATCTGCATGTGTGATGCTATGTGTGAAAGACAGAGAGTACATTTTCCTAATCTGAGAATTAACTGTTGCTATGCAGTATCAATTTCAAAGAACAATCTATGTAAAATGTATGTGATTGCATAGGGCTATTTCATTTGAAAGGACATTTGGAAGCTGTTTTAAAAATAAAACTACCATGCAGTTTTTATCACAATTGCTCTATAGTACAGCTTAATGTCAGGCATGGTGATTCCCCCAGAGGTTCTTATATTGTTGAGAATAGTTTTTGCTATCCTAGGCTTTTTATTATTCCAGATGAATTTGCCAACTTCCCTTTCTATCTCAGTGAAGAATTGAGTTGGAATTTTGATGGGGAATGCGTTGAATCTGTAGATTGCTTTCGGCAGGATAGCCATTTGACTATATTAATCCTGCCAATCCATGAGCTTGGGAGATCTTTCCATCTTCTGAGATCTTCTTCCATTTCTTTCTTCATAGACTTGAAGTTCTTGTCATAAAGATCTTTCACTTCCTTAGTTGGAGTCATACCAAGGTATTTTATAGTATTTGTGACTATTGTGAAGGGTAATGTTTCCCTAATTTCTTTCTCAGCCTTCTTATTCTTTGTCTAGAGAAAGGCCATTGATTTGTTGAGTCAATTTTACATTCATCTACTGCACTGAAGCTGTTTATCAGGTTTATGAGTTCTCTGGGGGAATTTTTGGGGTCCCGAATATATACTATCATATCATTTGCAAACAGTGATATTTTAACTTCTTCCTTTCCAATTTGTATCCCCTTGATCTCCTGCATGGTACTGGTACAGCAACAGACAGATTGATCAATGGAATAGAATTGAAGACCCAGAAATGAACCCACAGACCCATGATCACTTGATCTTTGACAAGGTAGCTAAAACCATCCAGTGGGAAAAGGACAGCATTTTCAACAAATGGTGTTGGCACAACTGGCGGTTATCATGTAGAAGAATGCGAATTGACCCATTCTAATCCCCTTGGACAAAGCTTAAGTCTAAGTGGATCAAAGACCTCCACATAAAACCAGAGACACTGAAATTTATAGAGGAGAAAGTGGGGGAAACCCTCGAAGGTGTGGGCACAGGGGAAAGATTCCTAAACAGAACAGCAATGGCCTGTGTTGTCAGATCAAGAATTGACAAATGGGACCTTATAAAATTGCAAAGCTTCTGTAAGGCAAAAGACACAGTCAGCAAGACAAAAAGGCCACCAATAGATTGGGAAAGGATTTTTACCAATCCTAAATCTGATAGGGGACTAATATCCAACAACTATAAAGAGCTAAAGAAGCTGGACTCCAGAAAAACTAATAACCCCATTAAAAATGGGGTACAGAACTAAACAAAGAATTCTCAATTGAGGAATTCCGAATGGCTGAGAAACATCGGAAAAAATCTTCAACATCCTTAATAATCAGGGAAATGCAAATCAAAACAACACTGAGATTCCACCTCACACCAGTCAGAATGGCTAAGATCAAAAATTCAGGTGACAGCAGATGCTGGTGAGGATGTGGAGAAAGAGGAAGACTCCTCTATTACTGGTGGGATTGCAAGCTTGTACAACCACTCTGGAAGTCAGTCTGGTGTTATCTCAGAAAATTGGACATAGTAATACCAGAGGATCCAGCAATACCTCTCCTGGGCATATACCCAGAAGAGGTTCCAACTGGTAAAAAGGACACATGCTCCACTATGTTCATAGCAGCCTTATTTATAATAGCCAGAATCTGGAAAGAACCGAGATGTCCCTCAACAGAAGAATGGATACAGAAAATATGGTACATTTACACAATGGAATACTATTCTGCTATTAAAAAATGAATTTATGAAATTCTTGGGCAAATGGATGAATCTGGAGGACATAATTCTTAGTGAGATAACCCAATCACAAAAGAAGTCATTGGATATGTGCTCACTGACTAATGGATATTAGCCCAGAAACTTAGAATACCTAAGATACAATCTGCAAAACACAAGAAAATCAAGAAGGAAGATCAGCGCATGGATACTTCATTCCTCCTTTGAATAGGAAACAAAATACCCATGAAAGGAATTACAGAGACAAAGTTTAGAGCTAAGATGAAAGGATGGACCATACAGAGACTACCCCACCGGGGGATCCATCCTATAATCAGTCACTAAACTTAGACACTATTGCATAGGACAGCAAGTGTTTACTGAAGGGACCCTGATATAGCAGACTCCCACAGAAGTGGATGCTCACAGTCATCCATAAGAGGGAGCACGGGGCCCACATTAGAGATGCTAGAGATAGGACCCCAGGCTCTGAAGGGGTCTGCAACCCTAGAAGAGGAACAGCAATATGAACTAACCAGAACCCCCAGAACTTGTGTCTCTAGCTCCATGTATAGCAGAAGATGGCCTAGTCAGCCATCATTGGGAGGAGAGGCCCCTTGGTAATGCAATCTTTATATGCCCCAATACAGGGGAACACCAGGGCCAAGAAGTGGGAGTGGGTGAGCAGGGGAGCATGGAGGGGGAGGAGGGATGGGACTATCAGGATAGCAATTGAAATGTAAATTAAGAAAGGATCTAATAACCAAATTGAAAAAATATAAAACTACCTCACTGTCAAAGTCAGCTTAATTTTACATACCCAACACACTTTATATTTAAAATGTCTTCACAATCCACAGTCTGTATCTGTTTTATTTTTTTTCTACTTATTATATTTGTTTACATTTCAAATGATATCCCCCTTCCTGGTTACACCTCTACAAACCCAACATCCCATCCACATCTCCCCCATCCCTTTTACCCCCATGAGGATGCTCCCCCACCCACTCACCCACTCCCACCACTCTGCTCTAGCATCCCCTACACTGGGGCATCAAGCCTTCACAGGACCAAGGACTACTTTCAAAACTGCTATTTGAGAGAGTTCTCTTTTTAATAAATAGTATGTTGTTGTGTAGTTAAAATATGGTATATCTCCTAAAGGCTTGCATGCTGAATGCATGCTTCTTGGCTGGTGGTTTTAGTTTAGGAAGTACTGGGTGTTTTGGAAATTGTAAACTATTGGGAGGAAGTGGATCAGAGAGAGTATGAGTGCATCTTGCCCCCTATCCCTTTCTAAATCTCTATTTTTCTCTTTTTCATATTTCTGCTACCATGGTGCCCTACTCTACATGGTGTGGAATGAGCAGATCCAAGCATTATAAATTGAACTTTATAAAGCCATGAATTAAAATAAATAATTCTATATCTCATTTTTTTCATTGAATATTTGGTCTCAGCAATGATAAAATAAATGGCTCTAAGTGCCCACTTAATTTATATTACCTTTTTTTGTGTGTGTGTGAATAAAGGGAGTGGACGCTGTGTTTTTATTTTTCATAGTAGGATATTATATAGATGCTTACTGAATGCAGGCCCTATCTTAATCTATTAAGCAACCACATGCCCGTTTTGACATATACACTATGCCTGTGATCAACTCTAATTTTCAGATCTTGCTAAGCCAAGAGTTGCTCATTTTATATACAAGGGATTATTTTCAGAGTACTGTACTCTCTCTTTCATCTTTTTATTTTCAACTCAATATCCTAAGTCTGTCAAGAGATAATTCTGGATCTTGATTTTCCTGTATCTCACACTAAGAGATTGCCACTTAGATTTAATAAGCTGTGGTGTATTACCTCATTTAAGTTGAGCAAAATGTTTAATAAGACAGAGAAAATTAAAACTCCCCCTGGGCTATTAAAGTAGAAATGGGGACAGACTGTATTTCCAACAGTAGGGGCACTACTACATTCTCTTTTTATACTGCTACCCTAATTAGGTTCCATAAAGAGTTTGCATATAAATTCCTTTCCCTTGACTGCAGATACTCCCTTCCTTGCCTCAGTTGCCTCTGTTGATTAAGTAGGATAAAGGTAATCCTTTTTTTTTTTTTCATTTTTATTAGATATTTTCTTAATTTACATTTCACATGTTCTCCCGAAAATCCCCTAAACCTTCACCCATCCCCCACCCTGCTCCCCTACCCACCCCACCCACTCCCCCTTATTGGCCCTGTTGTTCCCCTGTACTGGGGCATATAAAGTTTGCATGACCAAGGGGCCTCTCTTCCCAGTGATGGCCAACTAGGCCATCTTCTTCTATATATGCAACTAGAGACATGAGCTCTGGGGGTACTAGTTAGTTCATGTTGTTCTTTCACCTATAGGGTTGACGACCCCTTCAGCTCCTTGGGTACTTTCTCTAGCTCCTTCCTTGGGAACCCTGTGTACCATCTAATAGTTGACTGAGAGCATCCACTTCTGTGTTTGCCAGACACTGGTATAGCCTCCCATGAGACAGCTATATCAGGGCCCTTTCAGCACTATCTTCCTGGCATATGCAATAGTGTCTATGTTTGGTGGCTGATTATGGGATTGATCCCCGGCTGGAGGAGTCGCTGGTTGGTCCATCCTTTAGATTCAGCTCCTCACTTGATCTCTGTAACTCCTTCAATGTGTGCTTTGTTCTTAATTCTAGGAAGGGGCGAAGTGTCCACCTTTTGATCTTCATTCTTCTTGAGTTTCATGTGTTTAGAAAGTTGTATCTTGGGTAGGCTAGGTTTCTGGGCTAATATCCACTTATCAGTGAGTACATGTTATGTGAGTTATTTTGTGATTGGGTTACCTCACTTAGGATTATACCCTCCAGATCCATCCATTTGCCTAGGAATTTCATGAATTCATTGTTTTAATAGCAGAGTAGTACTCCATTGTGTATATGTACCACATTTTCTGTATCCATTCCTCTGTTGAGGGACATCTGGGCTCTTTCCAGCTTCTGGCTATTATGAATAAGGCTGCTATGAACATGGTGGAACATGTGTCCTTATTACCAGATGGAACATCTTCTGGATATATGCCCAGGAGAGGTATTGCAGGATCTCTCAGTAGTACTATGTCCAATTTTCTGAGGAACCGCCAGACTGATTTCCAGAGTGGTTGAACAACTTTGTATTACCACCAACAATGGAAGAGTGTTCCCCTTTCTCCACATCTGCTGTCACCTAAAAATTTACCATTCTTACTGGTGTGAGGTGGAATCTCAGGGTTGTTTTGATTTGCATTTCCCTGATGATTAAAGATGTTGAACATTTTTTCATGTGCTTCTCAGCCATTCAGTATTCCTCAGTTGAGATTTCTTTGTTTAACTCTGTGCCCCATTTTTTAATGGGGATATTTGATTTTCTGGTGTCCACCTTCTTGAGTTCTTTATATATATTGGATATCAGCCCCCTATCTGATTTAGGATTGTTAAAGATCTTTTCCCAATATGTTGGTGGCCTTTTTGTCTTGTTGACAGCATCTTTTGCCTTACAGAAGCTTTGCAACTTTATGAGGTCCCATTTGTCAATTCTTGATCTTACAGCACAAGCCTTTGCTGATCTATTTGGGAAATTTTCCCTAGTGCCCATATCTTCAAGGCTTTTCCCCACTTTCTCTTCTATAAGTTTCAGTGTCTCTGGTTTTATGTGGAGATACTTCAACCACTTAGACTTGACCTTAGTACAAGGATATAAGAATAGATCAATTCCCAGTCTTCTACATGATAACCGCCAGTTGTGCCAGCACCATTTGTTGAAAATGCTGTCTTTTTTCCACTGGATAATTTTAGCTCCCTTGTCAAAGATCAGGTGACCATAGGTGAGTGGTTTCATTTCTGGGTCTTCAATCCTAGTCCATTGATCTACCTGTCTGTTACTGTACCAGTACCATGCAGTTTTTATTATAATTGCTCTGTAGTAAAGCTTGAGGTCAGGCCTTGCAATTCCACCAGAGGTTTTTTTATTGTTGAGAAGAGTTTTTGCTAGTCTAGGTCTTTTGTTATTCCAGATGAACTTGCAAAGTGTCTTTTCTTGATCATTGAAGAATTGAGTTGGAATTTGATGGGGTCTGCATTGAATCTGTAGATTGCTTTAGGCAAGATAGCCATTTTTACTATATTGATTCTGCTAATCCATGAGCAGGGAAGATCCAACTTCTGAGATCTTCCTCAATTTCTTTCCTCAGAGACTTGAAGTTCTTATCATACAAATCTTTCACTTCCTTCTTTAGAGTCACACCAAGATATTTTATATTGTTACTGACTATTGTGAAGGTTGTTGTTTCCCTGATCTCTTTCTCAGCCAGTTCATCCTTTGTATAGAGAAAGGCCATCGATTTGTTTGACTTAATTCTATATCCAGCTACTGCACTAAAGCAGTTGTTTATCAGGTTTAGGAGTTCTCTGGTGGAGTTTTGGGGGTCACTTATATAAACTATCATATCATCTGCAAACAGCGATTATTTGACTTCTTCTTTTCCAATTTGTATCCACTTGACCTCCTGTGTTGTCGAATTGCTCTGGCTACGATTTCAAGTACTATATTGAATAGGTAGGGAGATAGTGGGCAGCCTTGCCTAGTCCCTGATTTTAGTGGGATTGCTTCCAGTTTCTCTCCATTTACTTTGATATCGGCCACTGGTTTGCTGTAGATTGCTTTTATTATGTTTACTTATGGGCCTTGAATTCCTGATCTTTCCAAGACTTTTATCATGAATGGGTGTTGGATTTTGTCAAATGCTTTCTCAGCATCTAAGGAGATGATCATGTGGTTTTTATCTTTGAGTTTGTTTATATAGTGTATTACGTTGATGGATTTCCATATATTAAACCATCCCTGCATTCCTGGGATGAGGCATACTTGGTCATGATGGATGATCATTTTGATGTGTGCTTGGATTTGTTTAGCGAGAATTTTGTTGAGTATTTTTGCATCAATATTCATAAGGGAAATTGGTCTGAAGTTCTCTATCTTAGTTGTGTCTCTATGAGGTTTAGGTATCAGAGTAATTCTGGCTTCATAGAATAAATTGGGTAGTGTGCCTTCAGATTCTATTTTGTTGAATACTTTGAGAAGAACTGGAATTAGGTCTTCCTTGAAGGTCTTATAGAACTCTGCATTGAACCCATCTGGTCCTGGGCTTTTTTTGGTTGGGAGACAATTAATGACTGCTTCTATTTCTTTAGGAGATATAGGACTGTTTAGGTCATTAATTGGATCTTGGTTTAACTTTGGAACTTGGTATCTGTCTAGAAAGTTATCCATTTCCTCGAGATTTCCCAATTTTTTTTAATATAACCTTTTGTAGAAGGATCTAATGGTGTTTTGAATTTCCACAGGACCTGTTGTTATATCTCCCTTTTCATTTCTGATTTTGTTAATTAGGATGGTATCCCTGTGCCCTCTAGTGAGTCTGCCTAAGGGTTTATCTATCTTGTTGACTTTTCAAAGAACCAGCTCCTGGTTTGATTTATTCTTTGAATAGTTCTTTTTGTTTCCACATGGTTGATTTCACCCCTGAGTTTGATTATTTTCTGCTGTCTACTCTTCTTAGGTGAATTTGCTTCCATTTATTCTAGAGCTTATAGATATGCTGCCATGCTACTATTGTATGCTCTCTCTATTTTTTTTTTTTTTTTTTTTTTTTTTTTTTTTTTTTTTTTTTTTTTTTTTTTTTTTTCTTTTTTTTTTTTTTTTTTTTTTTTTTTTTTAATTAGGAGCTCAAAGCTATAAGTTTACCTCTTAGGAATGCTTTCATTGTGTCCCATAAGTTTGGGTATGTTGTGGCTTCATTTTCATTAAACTCTAAAAAGTCTTTAATTTCTTTCTTTATTTCTTCTTTGACCAAGGTATCATTGAGTAGCGTGTTGTTCAGTTTCCACGTGAATGATGGTGTTCTGCTACTTATGTTGTTATTAAAGAACAGCCTTAGTCCATGATGATATGATAGGATGCAAGGGACAATTTCAATATTTTTGTATTTGTTGAGACCTATTTTGTGCCCAATTATGTGGTCACTTTTGGAGAAGGTGCCATGAGGTGCTGAAAAAAAGGTATATCCTTTTGTTTTAGGATGAAATATTCGGTAGATATCTGTTAAGTCCATTTGTTTCATAGCTTCTGTTAGTTTGACTGAATCTCTGTTTAGTTTCTGTTTCCAGGATCTGTCCATTGATGAGAGTGGGGTGTTGAAGTCTCCCACTATTATTGTGTGAGATGCAATGTGTGTTTTGAGCTTTACTAAGGTTTCTTTAATGAAAGTGGCGGTCCTTGCATTTGGAGCATAGATATTCAGAATTGAGTGTTCCTCTTGGAAGATTTTTCCTTTGATGAGTATAAAGTGCTCCTCTTTGTCCTTTTGATAATTTTGGGTTGAAGGTCTATTTTATTCGATATTAGAATGGCTACCCCAGCTTTTTTCTTCGGACCGTTTGCTTGGAAAATTGTTTTCTAGCTCTTCACTCTGAGGTAGTGGCTGTCTTTTTTCCTGAGATGTGTTTCCTGTAAGCAGCAAAACGTTGGGTCCTGTTTGTGTAGCCAGTCTGATAGTCCATGTCTTTTTATCAGGGAATTGAGTCCATTGATAAGGAACAGTAATTGTTCCTTTCTGTCATTTTTGTTTTTAGATTTGGGATTCTGTTCTTGTGGCTGTCTTCTTTTAGGTTTGTTGAAGGATTACTTTCTTGCTTTTTCTGGGGCAGAATTTTCATCCTTGTATTGGTGTTTTTCTGTTATTATCCTTTGAAGGGCTGGATTTGTTGAAAGATATTGTGTGAATTTGAATTTGTCATGGAATACTTTGGTTTCTCCATCTATGGTAAAATGAGAGTTTTGCTGGGTATAGTAGCCTGGGCTGGCATTTGTGTTCTCTTAGTGTCTTTATTATATCTGTCCATGATCTTCTGGCTTTCCTAATCTCTGGTGAGAAATCTGAAGTAATTCTAATAGGCCTGCCTTTATATGTTACTTGACCTTTTTCCCTTACTGCTTTTAATATTCTGTCTTTATTTAGTGTGTTTGTTGTTCTGATTATTATGTGTTCCCTGTTCAGGGAACTAATAAATTTAATCATTCCTAGTGACTGTATGCCCCATACTATCACTTTCATTACCATCAAAAATACATAAAATGATAGGACAGTTTATAAGATGTCAATTTTAAAAGGAAACAGTTTTAGGCAGAAAAACACATGACCTCGAATCCCTCATCATCTTTTTTTTTTAACTCTCAAACCTATGCTTAACCTATACTTCAACTTGTCTGCCCAAATCTACCCTCCATTGCCAGATTCCTAATTATGTCTCCATGTGATATAGAATCTTCCCACCCTACTCATGTCACCTTTTAGAGATGTATTTAAAACTATTTCATGTTTTATGCTTATTTGTTTGTTTGTTTGTTTGTTTGTTTGCTTTTTTTCTTGTCAAATATATACAGCATATTGATTATTAAGATCACCACTTTAAAACAAGTTATTTGTGGTAAAGGATAAAAAGGTAGTTTGGAGAGTAATCCAGGTCATCAGTTTGCTCTTTTTTAAGACACCACATATGTTGTATTTAATGCCCAGCTTCTGTGCTTCCTTGGATTCAGATAAAATAAAGCCCCTCTTACTAAGAGTCTTTGTCTTCCTTTGAGGAAATTTTCACACATCCATAAAGTTTTCTCATTAATGTTACTTCCGCTGTTAAATAATAAAAAAGATTCAATATGTATTGAATTAAACATTATAGTAACATAGAAAAACACATTGCACTTTTTATTCAGAGCTATGTATTTTCAGGAAACTTCACAAATTATGCTCCTCCTTTAAAAAGTCAAGCACAGATTGCTGCACTAAGTGCAAATAAATTTTGCTGCACTGTTCACTATGTAAAAATATGAATTCAGCATTTGGGAAATTGAGGTTACTTTGCTTGCAGTATAATTAAGATATTATACCATATTGATTGTGCACTTATTCCTGAGTTTTGATCATTAACATTTAAGATGTCATTTATTGGAGAGAACCATATTGAACCTCTGCATAGTATTCTGTATTCTTTTCTTGGTGGAAAGCCTGTATCAGGACACTACTCTTATACTTAATGCTTTGGTAGTGTGCTTCTACAGTGAGTGACAAATAGAAGCAGGGAAAATGTTGTTTGGGATTTTAAAATGTGTTGTCTCCCACTCTCAGTATCAAACTAGCCATCTGATTCCATTTCTCTGTGAAGATAAGGTAGTTATTGTTATAGCTCTACAAGAGCCAAGAACTCCAATGTGTGATAACTATTGTAAGCATCAAACCAAAAGTGCAAAATAAACTTTTCAATATTATATGTTTGAAGTTCTCTATGATGATATGCTTCAAATGAAGATGTCTTTTTTCCTTCCTTCCTTCCTTCCTTCTTTCTTTCTTTCTTTCTTTCTTTCTTTCTTTCTTTCTTTCTTTCTCTTTTTATAACTCGGGAAATAGAAATGCCATAATGTCTGATGCATGTAGCATTACATTTAAAACAAAAGCACACTGTTTTTGGCTACTTTCTTTAGAGTGTCTTTTATCAACAGAAGATCCTGGTTATTTGAATTCTATTAGAGACATTATATTATAACAATTACACATATTTATTTTAGACTTGGGACTTGTTTGTAAAAGTTATAATTTCCAAAACATTAAATGTCTCCCATAAATTAAATTGTCTCCATTTAAAAACAAAAACAAAAACAAAAACAAACAAACAAACAAACAAACAAAACCAACCAGTGTGGTGTTTGTGTGGTGGTGGTGGGAGGTGTGTGTTACCTTGCATTTACCTACCAAGTCATACAAATAGCCTCAATTCACCAAAAAAAAAGGTTTTAAAGAAACATCAGATTTAGAGTTTTCAACTATCAGGATTTTTACCATCTGACATCTGTGTATTTTATAATGTTTACGATATTGTTACAGTTTATAAGAACAAAAAAAAGATGTGTCAACAAGAATTAACTTTATATAGGTCCCTTTTTAAATTCGTAAAACTCCGTGTCTTGTGATTACTTTTACTCAATCATGAATGCTGTCAAGAGTCATCTTGAACCAGGACACTGATGTCACTTATTTTATTTTCTCCCTTTGTGCTTCAGTCTTCTACTGAAATATCTGTGTGACCTTCTCAAAACTAGCTTCTTTCATAAATCCAAATCTTATTTCAAAGTTCTATGTTATTACTTTATATCAGTCTCCTTTTCCTGGCAAGTGAACCAAAACCATAGAACTCATAACAGAACTCTCCAGAATCTTAGGTTAGTGGTGGTAACCTTAATTCAACCCTTGTAAGTAGGAATCTCTAGTTCCACTCAAAAAAATATACTAAGAAAATGTATATTCTTAAATAAAATCTAGATCTCATATATATATATATGATTAATTGAAGTGTTTCATTTGTTATGAAAATATTAGGTAGGTAATGTTTCTATGGACTTTCTTGTATGTGAAAAGACTGCATAGTAAAAGTAGTGAAGTAAAGACATTAGCAGATGATGAAAACTATTTAGTATATGAATCACCTCAGTGCCAACAGAGTTTAAAGGTATAATACTGAGAGCAGTATTTAATGTTTCAAAGGATCCTTTCACATAATGGGTAGTGGGATCCTCTTTTCTTTATTATTGTTCGCATGTAAGGAATCTGTCATTTACACATAAGTTTAGTGCATACGTTTAAGAAATCAAGGTAACTTCTTTCATTGACCAACATTCTTTGATGCATGTTACCTTAATAAAAAAATACAAATTATTTAAAATTTAATATAAACTTTTTCATTCAGTTTTAACATTGAATGTGTTTATGCCTTTATTTTTTAATTAATACTTTGTCCTGAAATTAATATTTCCTCTGATTTTAAAATATTAAATAGCTTCCACACTAATATTTACTCAATATTAATACTCATTCATTTGCAATAATATTGTAGAAATGTATGACACTCACAAAATAAGTGAAAGTTATCATTGTTATAGGCAATCTTGCTTTCATTATTCAGGTAATTTATGCACAATTTAGTTTATACTAATATATATATATATATATATATGTGTGTGTTATGAATAAATATATATATATGTTATGTATGTTATATATATATATATATATATATATATATATATATATATATATATATTATAAACTAAATTGTGCATAACTTACCTGAGTAATGAAAGCAAGATTGCATATACCAATGATAACTTTCACTTATTTTTCACACACACACACACATATATATATATATATATATATATATATATATATATATATATATATATGAATATATATATCTATCTATCTATCTATCCGAAATATAGATGAGTTAGTTTAAGATAATATCGCTCCTGAAACTCATTGTATGTTTACTTTGATAACTCTATAATAAATCATGTGATACTAGTGTGATACATTCTTGACCTGAATGGTATTGTATTACTTCAATAATTAATTTAGAACATATCTACATATACATATATATTATTGTTAAATCAGTGGATATTTTATGTTTTCCAATAACATTTGGATTTGCAGCTACACTTTAGATAATGCTTGATAAATGTGTCACTCATTTTTAGTTCAAGTAACTCAACATGGAGAAAATATATTGAGTACATACAATTGGTGTTCTAATACTTAATGATTGTCTGTAAATGCAAATATGCATGCTAGTAATATTATATAGATTTGGTAGTTGTATTTATGCACTAAGGTAATACATGTGCAATATATATATATATATATATATATATATATATATATATATATATATAGTGTGTGTGTGTGTGTGATATGAATACTTATATGCATTTACATATGTGTATTGCACTTTTATGATGCATATATACATACACGCACACACAAAGATAGATAGATAGATAGATAGATAGATAGATAGATAGATAGATAGATCACAATCATTGAAATGGTGACTATGAATTTGAAAGAACAAATAGAAGTGTATGGGATGGGTTGGGGAATGGAAAATGAAGGGGAAAAACATTTTTTAAAATAACTTGAAGTTTTGCCTGTATCATACCTCCTGTTCTCAGTTTGAGATATATATATATATATATATATATATATATATATATATATATATGCCTCTTTGCATGGGCCTGTGGGCATGCTTGTTGGGCATTTGTTTCTATTGCTAATTAATATATAAGTGTTCTGCCCACTGTGTGTGATACTATACCTAAACTAGTTTTGAGAAGGTCACACAGATATATCAGTAGAAGACTGAAGCACAAATGGGAGAAAATAAAATAAGTGGCATCAGTGTCCTGGTTCAAGATGACTCTTGACAGCATTCATGATTGACATTTTCATTAGTGTTATATGCCTCAAAAGGCTTAAATTTTTCCCTGGATATATTTCAATTAAGAACAACCGTGTAGAAAAAACAAGAATATTTGACATTTTTATAGCATTTGTAATATTTTATCTGTCTACAGTCTACCATTTTTTAGGATTATCAACTTTTGAAATATAGACTACAAAGAAAGTTTGGAAATAAAAGTGGTGAATTGAGGTGGAAAAGAGAAAAATTCACAGAATGTGAGTCTAAAAGTAAGCAGTTATGTGTATTGTTCCAGGGTCTCTGCTTCAGTTCCTGCCTCTCAAGTTTCTGCCTCCAAGTTCTTGAATTGAGCATCTGCTTTGTTTTTGCTAGATATAGAAATTTAGGCTGTAAGTTGAAAATCCCTTTCCAATGAAGGAAAAATAAAAATCAGTTTAATCTAGTTCCAGCTTCTTTGGTCTTAACAACAATGATTCATCAATAGGCAAGAATGTACATTTCTTAAAACAATTAAATTTGAATTCTCTAAACTTTTATTCATTTAGTGATTAAGAACTGTTCTGAAAATTTTTAGTAAAAATATAAGGCATCAATACGTAACTTATAATTTAAACATTAAAACATCTCAAACCTATAGCTGTCAGGGAGTTCAGCATGGGATATAGGCTAATTTTCTGAATGTAAGTAACTGTAGATCACCGTCCTTTAACCTAAAAGTTACACAAAGCTTTTATTACATATTGATAGATAATTTATTAAACAGTATTTTAAAAATACTTTTGTAATTTATATTTGATGCTTTGTAAGATATTAATATTAGACACCTTAAAAAACAAATTTATACTGATATATTAATACAAAGAGTTTTAATACTAATGAATATTTTTCAAAATATTCATTCTGCTATATATATAATGAAACCATTGACAAGAGAACTAAATTCTTTAATTACCAATGGAATTATAAATATGAAATTGGTCTGTCTATATCTGACATTTTTAATAAAGTTATTTATTTACTTTACATTCTGATCACAGCTTCCTAGCTCTCCTTAATCTTCCTCATCCAGTTCTATTCCTCTTTTCATCATAAAAGAGGAGGTGTCCCATAAATATCAACTAGCCTTGGCATATTAACTTGCAGTAAGTCAAGGTCCATCTTCTTCTTTTTAAGTTAGATAAGTCAGCCCAGCTAGAAGAAAAGGGTCCAAGGACAAGGAATGTGGTCAAAGGCCACCACTGCCGCACTTTAGGAGTCCCATTTATAATTCCTATATGAAGACCCATCCTCACAACTGTTACATGTATGTCAAGGACCTAGTGTTGTCTGGTCTGTGGTTAGCAGTTTAGTCTCTACAAGCTCCTTTGGGTCCATGTTCTCTGTGCTTAATGTGGTATCCTTAACCCTCTGGTTCTTTGAATCCTTTGTCCCTGTATTCCACAGGATTCTTTAAGCTCCACTTTATATTTGGCTGTGGGTCTTTGTATCAGTTTTTATCAATTGCTAAGTGAAGCCTCTTTTATGACAGTTAGGCTAGGGTCCTGTCTGAAAGCATAGCAAAACTTTGTTAATAATTTAGGGGTGGGTTCCCTCTCATGATATGAAAAATAGGTTAAAAAATTATAAATTTCTATACTTTATGTTTGATATATTTATTGCTTTTTAAAAACTAAAAATCAAAGCTTTGAAAGTTTTAACCTCTTAAAGTTCTTGACTATGAATGCTAGAATTTTATAATTAGATAAAACATTTAAAAATATATTAAGTGAAATTATACAGACTGAGCAGTTTAAGTGTGTTCATGTGTTTAGCAAAAATTGAAGAAAAGGAGGTCAGGAATTTGAAAGAGAGGAAGAGAAGTTAATGGGAAGACTTAGAAAAAAGAAAGGGAAAGGGGAAATAGCATAATTATATTTATATTTAAAAATAATGAAAATACCTTGCCAAAAAAAAATGTTCGTCACCTAAGTAAAAACTTGAATAAATTTGGGACAATCCTTTGAAGGCAAGGTTAAAACACAATGCTCCAGTGAGCAAATTCCATTAGCCATTATCTTCATTTGCCAGAAGATTCAGAAATTGTAAGATGAAAAAAAATTCTGATAAAGTAGTTCAGAATAATTGGTTAATTTAACCTTGAATAGTTTTTAAAGTGTAGGTATTATTTGAAAATGAAAATATATATATATATATATATATATGAAGTATATTTCCAAACAGACTGTAGAGTGTTTAAAGAAAGGGCACTAACCTTTCACTCTGAGGTAGTGTCTGTCGTTTTTCCTGAGGTGTGTTTCTTGTAGACAGCAAAATGTCAGGTCCTGTTTGTGTAGCCAGTCTGATAGTCTATGTCTTTTTATCGGAGAATTAAGTCCATTGATATTAAGAGATATTAAGGAACAGTAATTGTTGATCCTGTCATTTTCGTTTTTAGAGTTGGGATTCTGTTCTTGTGGCTGTCTTCTTTTAGGTTTGTTGAAGGATTACTTTCTTGCTTTTTCTGGGGCAGAATTTCCATCCTATATTGGTGTTTTTGTGTTATTATCCTTTGAAGGGCTGGATTCGTGGAAAGATATTGTGTGAATTTGAATTTGTCATGGAATACTTTGGTTTCTCCATCTATGGTAAATGAGAGTTTTGCTGGGTATAGTAGCCTGGGCTGGCATTTGTGTTCTCTTAGTGTCTGTATTATATCTGTCCATGATCTTCTGGCTTTCATAGTCTCTGGTGAGAAGTCTGGAGTAATTCTAATAGGCCTGCCTTTATATGTTACTTGACATTTTTCCCTTAGTGTTTTCAATATTCTGTATTTATTTAGTGTGTTTGTTGTTCTGATTATTATGTGTTCCCTGTTCAGGGAACTAATAAATTTAATCATTCCTAGTGACTGTATGCCCCATACTATCACTTTCATTACCATTAAAAATACATAGAATGATAGGACAGTTTATACGATGTCAATTTAAATAAAAACACATGACTTGGAATCCCTCATCATCTTTTTTTTTAACTCTCAAACCTATGTTAAACCTATACTTCAACTTGTCTGCCCAAAATTTCAAAGGAGAAAACCTAAATGGCTGAAAAACACTTTAAAACATTCTTAGCCACCAAGGAAATGCAAGCAAAAACGACTAGAGGTCATTATACCTTCCAGAATGACTAAGAAAAATAACACCAGTAAGAGATCATATGGAATAAAGTGAACATTCACTTCTCCATTCCTGATGGGGCTGCAAATTTGCATAGCCACTATGCAAACCAATATGTTGATTCCTCAGAAATTTGGAACTGATATACATAAAGACCCAGCTAAACCACTCCTCAGTGTATACCCAGAGGATGCTTCACGCTACCACAAAGCAACAATCTCAAATATTTTCACTGCTGCTCTATTTATAATAGCCAGACATGGAAAACAACCTAGATGTCACTCAACTGCAAATGGATAAAGAAAATTTTGTATATTTACCAAATGGAATATTACTTAGCTGTTTTTTAATTAACATATTTTCAGGCAACTGGATGGAAATAGAAAAGAAATAATCTTGTGTGAAGCAATCTTGAACCTGAAAGATAATCATGATATATATTCATTTCATATATATATATATATATATATATATATATATATATATATATATATATATATATTATATATATATATATATATATATATATATATATATATATATATATAATCATTAAGTAAATGATAACCAATTCATGAATCTAAAGAAGTTAGGCACAGAGGAAGGGACTAGGGTGGGGCACATGGATTTCTCTTGGGGGGGGGAAATTAGAATAAATTTTACATGTTGCTTATCGGTAGTTGGGGATTGTAATAGGATGATCATGTTGTGAGATAATGGGGACAGATGTTTGAAGGAGAAATTGTGGGAAGAGACAGCTGAAATTGAAGGGTGTTAGAGGGATGGTATGGTCATAGTGTTAAATAAAACCTAGTCCTACCCAATATCTAATTGAGTATGCAGGACAAATTTATTAAAATCCTGATTTTCCAGCTCTGTATTATGACTTAACGGTGTTGTAAATTTTATGCACATGCAGATTTGAGCTGCCTAAGTTCAAACTCATAATTTATATTATGTCATGTTGGTTGAATTTGAAGGTTGCGCCAAAGTTCTATGCTAAGTAATGTAGACCTGGTCAAAACAAACAAACAAACAAACAAAACAAAACAAAACAAAATGAAAAACAGCAACCAAAAATAAAGCAAACAAACAAAAACCAACTGAGGTCTTTACTCTTAGGAAGGGAATTTACTAGTTTTTAATCTAAATTGACATGAAAACAAACTATCTTAAAAGAAGTATTTTGTGTTTATATTACAGGCTAACCTCAGCCTTATTTTTGCAAGGAATGGTGGCAAATGCAGATACTCATGACTGTGAAAGATGCTGTTCCAAATAAGTGTCAGGGAAAAGAGGGTCTGAAACAAATTTGAGAGGCTGATCACAGGGAGAAAGGCTGAGCAATGCTCTCTTTTCTTACTATACCATATAGAGGGACTGCAATCATGATTTTATAGCAGCTGTGATCATACAACTGTGGTACTGCACAATACAGGGGTGTCAAGTTTCCGTCAAGGATTATGTAGGAGCTATGGGACCCTAATCCATCCTTTGAAATAATAGCTACTCATGGATTCTCATGGATGAGCTGTTATTTCTTTCTTTTTCTTTTTTTTTCAGTTAAACTTCTACTTGTGAGCCCAGCAGACTCCAGTGGACAGCTTCAAACTCATGGTCACAGAGATGGCTGAGCTAAAATTTAGTGGGTGGGTCATTAAAATAAACAAAAAGAAACAAAGAGATATGAGTGTGTGAAAAGGTGAGAGGCAGGAGGGAGATGAGAGGAGATGGAAAAGAAAACAAATTACATAAATGTATGCACTGTCATAGAACAAATTTAATACAATAGATTTTTAAAACTATCATGTGAAATAAGTTACTTTAATCACCAGGTCAATTTGAAGGCCATTAAAGTGGTAACAAAATGTAGGCTTTAATGCATAAATATGGCACTCTCCACCATTTCTCAAAATTTTTGATAGTGTATTCTGGGTAGAGACTGCAGAGCATCTAATATATTTAATTCTATGAAATAAGCTCATTTTTTGTTATATATTTTTAAACAAATTTAGTATTAAATTACAGTAGCTAGTGAGTTAAAACAAAAAAATTGGCAGATACTATTGGACTTAATAACATTGTAAACACATGTATTATTTAAAACCTATTTAGATTTTCATATACTCAGGCGTATTCCCAATAATCAGAGTATAAGGTTTTTTTCCCATTTCTAATAACTATTTCTTTTCATTCTCAGAATATAACTCCAATGTAATGTTAGTATGTAGCCTTACTTTGTAACTGTCGACTAAAAAATACCTTTAACACTTAATCATTGCCTATGAATCTTTCAGGGTTTTCTTTTGTGTATGTGCTTATCAGGTTAAAGTATTTTAAGCCTCTGTTAAGAGGTCTTTCAATCTTACCAAACATAAATAAGATGTTTGGTTCTTCATTCCTCCCATCTAGGTTTATTGAAATAATCTCTTTCTTAAGTCCGCAGTCATGTATTTCTCAGGTGTATAATTTTTTCCGTGCCACACATCTAACCTAAGAACCTGCTTAAAATATGTCCATTCCATTACATCAGACTGCCCTGTTTCTTAAAACCCCTGATCTAGGAGCTTTATCTACTTGCCATTTGAGAAAAACTCTACCTGATATGGGTTCTGCTTGTTTCCTCACTTCCTGCAGGTGTCTTGTCAAATATGCCTTACATTTTAAAACTATCTTACACTATACCAATACTGAGCCATGCAACACTGTACATAGCCCAAAGCAGCCCCTTCCCTTTCTCCAGCTTCACCCTGATTTTTATTACATGGTACTTCAAGATATGTTTATTGTTTGGACAATTTACTGCTCACAAATCATAAAATAAAAACCTGGAATTCATCATTGTTTTCTGTTGCTCTATGTGCATCAATTCTAATACTGAAAAACATTGAAGGATGGGATGAATCTGTGGATAAAGGCAATTAACCTGGAGTCCAGCCAAAGCTGTTTCGACCTGTTTTGAGTATTAGGTCAGTGCAGTAACATCCCCCCAATTTATTTAAATTGCTGTTGTAAGAAGAGTGGATTGAGATAGAACTTAGTGAAATGCCCTACAGCGGGAAGAGGGAACTTATAAAGCCCACCACCAGCAGAAAGACAGGGCATCAAGAGAGGCATGGGGTTGCCATGCCACAGTCAAAAACTCTGATCCATAATGTTTTCTTTCTGAAAGAACTACATGGATGGAAATGGAGAAGAGCCTGAGGAAAAGGATGTCCAGTTATAGGCGAAAAGTGGAATCCAGCCCAAGGGGAGGTCCCAGTGCCTGACAATATTACTGAGGCTATGGAGTGCTCACAAAACGGGGCCTATCATGACCTCCCTCTGAAAGTCCCCCCCAAAAAGCTGAAAGAGTCAGATGCAACCAACCAATGGACAAAAACTGCTGTGCCCTGTGGTTGAATTAGGGGAAAGCTGGAAGAAGCATAGAAGGAAGGCGACCCTGTAGGAGGACCAGCAGTCTCAATCAACCTGGACGCCAGAGATCTCTCAGACACTAGACCACCAACCAGGCAGCATCTACCAGCTAGTATCACGCCCCCAATACATATATAGCAGAGGATTTCTGGGTTTGGACTCAGAGAAGATGTACCTCACCCTCAAGAGACAGGAGGCCCCAGAGAGTGGGGAGATATGGTCTGGTGTGGTGTGGTGGGAGTGGGGAGGTGGAACATCCTCCTGGATACGAGGGGGAAGAGGTATGAGATGTGGAACAGTCAGAGTGTGGACCAGGAGGGGGATAAAACCATAAAGACTGAGGGGGGGGGGTATTGACAGTGACATAGGCACAGCCTTCATTTTTTTTTTTCTACAGTGGCTCCTTACTCACTGCCAACCCATTTCTGAACTAGATATGTCTCTAAGGGAGGAATTAGAGCTCCAAACACACAGATTTCTTCAGAAGAGATTTAGAGACTCACTCTTTTCTTCTCCTTCTGAGAAGTAGCTAGAACTTTGTAACACTAGTGTAAGTTTTAAGTGTTAAGAAGCATCTTGTATTTGGCATATAAAGCTACCTAATAGGCATTTTTTCTTAAAGTTTTTGTCCCATTTAATGCTGACACTGGTTAATTTTAATTTTTCTGAAGTTACTTCTATCATCAATAAATAATAGAGACTCCAGGATGTATACAAAGTATGAAAAGGTTTATGTTTCCATAAAAGGACTTTACTAATGAAAGGTTTCTGACAAAGAGTCCTTAACTTGGAATTCAAAGATGAATACTGAAGTTGTTTTACTCTGGAAGGTAGATGCTTAAAGAACACATTGTACCATTGCCTTTTATTTATGCATAATTTTACTCAATACAGATTTGAAAGCACCATATAAAATATATAAAGCAATGCTTAGAATTGGAGAAAAATCTAATTTCTGTGAGCATCAAAAATATCATGCTATGAAGTCACTGCTGGTGGTATTGTAATAGTCTGAGAAAACCCATGCTACTTTAACAAGGAATGAGCAGGCAGCCTATTAAAAATTGAGTGTGGAACCCCCCTAAGATGAAACAGTCTAATTCAGTCTCTCATGGCTTCTACCAAAAAAGAACTAGATGATACCATAGGAATCCAAAACTGAAAACAAGAGAACAACTCCATAAAAACTGAAATGTCAGAAACATATATTTAAAAAGTCTTGCTTTAAAGAAAGAAAATAAAATTCTGTGATACTTTAGCCTTTTGTAGATATGCAAAAGTATACACAAACTGCAAAATATTTCATCTCTGATAATTATTTATAGTATATAAAATGTACATACTGTGAGATATAAAAGTACAGAAAGACTTGAAATGATGAGATAGATTGGGGGGTTTACAAACTATGACCCTAGGTATGATAATGCATATCGCCAGAACTCAGAAGGGTAAGCCAAAGAGATTTCTGGGAGATCAAGGTCAACTTGGAACATAGTGATTATCATGCATACTGGGATACATAGCCAGACTATTCCTTGCGAAAATTTAATCTTTAAAGAAAAATGGGACAATAAAAAAGGAGAACCTTAGATTTGATGAGGATGTGATGGATTTAAGTACACAATACTCCAATATATGGCACTACTGCATTTGTAAATACACAAGAGTTCCACCTACTCACTCTTAGTATTTTCCCATTAAATATCAAAACTAAGTTTTGTATCTTTTCTTAAAGAAAAAAGTGAGCATGATTCATTTGAGTTCTCTTAATACTTGAATAAAAACAAAAATGGCTCAGATCTTTACCATCCCATATAGGCCCTCCCCCCAACAAGAAAAAAATCTGAATTAATAATTTTCTCTCTCTCCCTTTCCCTCTCTCTCTTTTCATTCAGAAATAAGCTGTAAATTTTACATCATTTCTACCCATATTCCACCTTCAACTCCTCCGTGCTTACACTCCACTCAAATTCATTAGCTCCTTATTATCTTATTTACACACACACACACACACACACACACACACACACACACACACACACACCCTCCTGGGTCCATGCTCTTGCTTAGGACTGACCACTGGATATTATATAACATACCAGAGGTTCAGCCCTAGAGAATACTGATCTACCCTTTCTCAGCAGCCAGTAATTGCCTGTAGCTCTTCATCTAAGGATATAACCTTCTGAGATTTCCTTCATCTATGATGACAGGTCAAGTGATAGTGTCATTGCTCAAATCTTGCTTATGAAAACAAATTATAAAATGTCACGGGTATAGTTTCCCTGTTAAGGAAATAAGCCATAGCAGATCTCTCTTGGTTCCCTTGTTCTTAATTCTTCCTGCCTCATCTTCCAAGATTTTCTCTGAGCCTTAGTGCTGGCGCTTATATTATGTATGTATGAATTTATCATTTCATGATTAGTAGTTCTCTGTTGTTTGAGCAGTTCTAGATTTTTACAACTATCTCTACTTCTGCAAAAAAAAAAAAAAAAAAAAAAAAAAAGGTTTATTGATGAGGGTGAGAGCCATACTTATCTGTGACCATAAGGATAAACATTTAAAATATAATTAGAATTTATACTAGTTTAGGAAAGTGGCAGTAGTAAACTCTCTTCTGGAATCATTAATTTTACCAGCAAGGTAATTTCATGAAGGCATGTGTCTTATTGCCATAACAAAATGAGCTGACAATACCATTTTTAGAATAAAAGTGTACATTTTGTCCAATAGTTCAATGGTATGGGTTGTAATGACTGGTAGTCATGTTGGCAGGATCTTGCTGCAACTGTATGTATTGTATCTTCCTCAGAAAGCAAACTACTTGTTAGTATACACATCACAGAATAAAAATTATTGATGCTCGGTATCCCTTCGAGCCTGGACCAGAGACTTATCTCCTCAGTGATTCTTTAGTGTGTTACATTTATAATTAATTGATAGCACTTCCATTTATTGAATTATACTTTATCTTATTGCCTATGTTTCATCAAACCTAAGAATGAAATTCATTGTCTTCAAGATGTGTTGAGATTTTATTTTTGAAATATCCATATCACATGAAATTTATGTGGGTAACTCTGGTTTTTGACTCTTGGTTTTCTATGCCCCGCTTTTCAGACATGTTCTCGGCAGTGGATAAGGGTAAAACATTAGAATCACACAAAACATAAACAAAACAAAAACATCCATTAATTTATTTGGGTGATTATGTTTTCATCATCTTGTAATACTGGACAATATACCAAAGTTTATTGTGAAGTTTACCAAAATCCATTGAGAGATGAAAGTTCATTTCCATTCCATATTTATGTGCATACTGATACTGAAAAATGTTAAGTGATATGTTTATGGCCATACATATGAGTAAGCAAAGTCAAACTGAAGATTTATTTAATCTATCCAGACGTTCTTGCCACAATCCACATATGTTTATTGTATTTGTGCACTTTTGATTACACTCAAATCGAGGAGTTAGACTTTTTTGTTGTTTTTTGTTTGTTTGTTTGTTTGTTTGTTTGTTTTTGTTTTTAAAGACAGGGTTTCTCTGTATAGCCCTGGCTGTCCTGGACCTTACTCTGTAGACCAGACTGGCATCGAACTCAGAAATCAGCCTGCCTCTGACACCTGAGTGCTGGGATTAAAGGTGCGTGCCACCACATCCTGCGGAGTTAGCCTTTTTATATCAAGTACTACACTAGCCCATGTTCTCTGGGAAAAGCTTTTACACAGACAGTTTCTTTTCTTTTTTTTTTTTTTCTTTTCTTCCCTCAAGAGCTACATATATTTAGTATAGGTTCCATAATACCAAATATATTTACCCAGGAAGAGAATTTGTTAATTCTTTTTATAATACATGTTCTTTATTGGCAGTATAGTTCCACCCATGTGGGCCTTGAATTAAACAGAAATGAATTGTCACATGTGAAAAATCAATAAACTAAAATGAAATATATTTATAATAACATAAATTATAGTGGCATAAACAAAACATACTTTCTGAATGAAAGGTATATTATTTTCAGCATATGCTTTATAGTAAGTTATGAGATTGTGCTAAAAAAGACATGCAGTATTTTTAATCACGTTTTACCATTCTGTATATGTACTTATGAGAAAATAATTTCTTATTCTTTGTAAAGCAAGTCACTAACTCTATAAACCACTGTCCAGGATATTTTCTTAGTATCCAAAATTAAAACTAAATTTCCTTCAATATTACAATTGCTTTATCGATTAATACTCTTCAGAAATTCATGGAAAGAAGTTCTTAATCAACATTTTGATGGAAATTGGATTTTATTCCTTAATTTAAAAACCAGTAGCTGCTCTGCATCCTGATAACAGAAAGGTTGATTAAACGTTATCCAGCATTATGGTGAATAAACAAGGCTGAATCAGAGAGAGAGAGAGAGAGAGAGAGAGAGAGAGAGAGAGAGAGAGAGAGAGAGAGAAACAGAATAATTTGGTTAGAAGGCTATTCCACTTTTCCATGTAAATTATTAAAACTGTATAGCACCACAGGGTTTCAAATCACATCAGTTAAGTCTTCACTGTGGCGCTACAGGCAGTAAACCCAAAAAATTCTTTTTCTATCCTTGGAAAGACTTAAATAGTTGTCATGGAAGCCTTAGCCTTTTGTTTTAAATATATCAATCTCCTCTGATTCATTCTTGATTTAAGAAATAAGTGAAAATGAAAACAAGTATCAGAATTATACAATAAATTAACTAGTAACATATGTGTAAAATAATGACTTTTCAAATCTCATTGTGTGTTATTTCATGTGTTTACTATCTTTTACCTTTCGATGTTAAAATAAAATTACATCATTTATTCCTTTAATTTCCACTCTCCAAACATCCCAATATAGTCATCAGTCTGTTATAGCGTTACTTGCATGCATGGTTTAGGACTGATCATTAGGGTTTGAAGCACTAATTTTTGTGATATTTCTTTAACATAGATAGATAGGTAGATAGATAGATAGATAGATAGATAGATAGATAGATAGATAGATAGATAGATAGATAGATGATAGATATAAGCATATATTACTGGTAAGGATATTTTGCCTACATGAATGTTGGTGTATCATATGGGTGCCTGATACCTGAGGCAGTTAGAAGATGGCCTTAAATACACAGAACCTGAAGTTGCAGATAATTGATACTAGTCAGTTGGATGCTAGCAATGCAGCCCACGTCCTCTGCAAGAAAAATAAGTGCTCTTACCCAGTACTCCATCTCTCAACCCCCCCCCCTTTACTATTTTGTGTCTTCTACATATTGGATATTTTTGACTGAAGAGGAGAAACATTGGTAATTATTAGCAAAATAATGTCTTCACTGTGTCTCTACAGGCAGTCTATGAGATTTTAGTCTTTCCTTTAGAAGACATTAATAATTTTGAGAGAACATAACAAGACAAGAAAATTTTGTCATATTACAATCTTTAATAAAAAGTAGTAGAGATGTGTAATTGAGCAAGTCTTAATTTCAATAACATAATAATGTAAACATAAATTATGGGGATGAAAAGGTTATACTGCTGTTAAATTGTCAAATTTGGGCAACTGATATATACTAGTTACTGTGACCATGTCAACCCTAGAAAATTTCAAGAATATTCATAGGAGATTTTCTATTTTGTATTCACAGAAATATAGGCTAGATACCAAAGTGAAGTTCTGTATCTCGGCCTGAAATTCAAAATGAGATATCTGAGTATTTAATATAAATTTATGAAGTTAATGTGTGGACTGTCATTGACCCAGAGAAGGATCAAGTGAGATTATGAGCATATGAAATACACAGACTGAGAGAGAAGTAAATACTAAGATAAAAGGCCCCAAATTTAAAGAATAAGCAAAATGGACAAGGACATGAATTTAGAAGGTCATCTTGGACAGAGAGAATATATCTCTGAAGCTGAGTAAAAATGAAGAAGAAAAGATATGTATTGGCTAAAACCAACAAAGATACTGATAAAGTTAAAAACAGAATCTTAGAGGAAGTGCTTTATCAAAGTTGGGATGCAGAAATCTGAGGAGCTAATGTGAGGGGGCAAAGTACAAAACTGATAGAAGACATCTGCAAGCAATGATATTTTGGCCTCAAAACTAAACAAGGCCAGAGCAAACTGATTTGAAGTCAGGTGTGGTAGCCGTGTTATTCAACTTGGATTCTTCCTCTTACCTGGTGAGTAAGTGCCAAAGATAGAAGCTGCTGAGATTACAGGGGTGGTAGGAGATGACAGAGGTGGTAGGAGATGTCAGGGATGGTAGGAGATGACAGGGGTGGAAGTCCTAGAGAAAAGCAAATTAGTAGTAGGTCATACTGAAATTAATGACTAATATGAAAACTCGGTGGAGTTCTACTCAGTGATGAAGATATTTTGTATAATATTGAAGACAGTATTGAAATGAATGTGCAAAATATCTATTAATTTGTAATGTTATATGAACTATGAATCAATATAAATAGACTTATGCCTTCTACATCTTGCAAACTCTGGAAATAGCAGGCAAAGATAAGCAAGAAGCCAAATGTGTCGTCACTCATCTCTCCCAGGATATGTTTTGCTAATAACTATATGAGTTACGTATTAAGTTGATCATTTCTGGAATATAAAGGCAGATATTGAGTAAATGCCTTGCTGCTTACTGTTCACTCCATCAAACATTTCTTTTAAATTTCAGGTGATGAATACACAGGCATAGTGATCGACATTGATATACATACAGGCAGCGTTTCCAGAGAAAACTAGAAACAAGGTAGAAGTTATAGAGGTTAAAGGGCTGGCTATAAGAGTATGAAAGTGTAATCAAAACAAAATAATTAAATTAGAAGAGAAATGACTTAGGAAATTAATTTGTCGTCTTTAGAGTGAGTACATGGTAGAATGGAAGTTTGTCAAAATAAAAGAAGTAAGGTAGGTTCAGCAAGGCATGTGAGGCCATGTAGAGTGGTTACAATGTCTAGGATCCAGAAGGCCTGGTCAGTCATCAGATTCTTACAATCTCAAGTTTGGTTTTGTCAAGTTGAGAATAGTGTGACTAAAAGAATAAGTGGCAGAAATACTGTATGTAGATCCTGTTGAATGTAATTTTGATAATTGGAAATAACTTAGAAAAATACTATGGAAAAATATAGAAGATTCTTAGGGAGAACACATAGCAATATCCCCAAAATGTTATTTTTCCTTTAAGTTTTCTGAAAATTAACTTAAGCATCTTTGATAGAAGTAGGTTTTTAGGAATCAAAGTCCTTTAACTACTGCCTCACTGCTTAGACTTCTGACACTTAGACACCTTCCAAAGATTTTTATCAGTACTCAAGTATGAGCAGAGGCTAGAGTGGGCAGATATTAGGGTGCTTTGGAAGATGGACCTGGTGTAAAATTGGCAAAAAGAAGAAGTATAGGCAGAGTCATAATAAAGAAGGTACTGTATTTAAGCTAAAACAGAAATCTTAGTATCTGGAAACCTTACAAATACAGAACTGTATTTATATTAAACAAATATTTCAAAACATTAATATTCATGTTGATAAAATTGAGTAAATGATTAAAACTATGTAAAAGGAAGCTGTGTTCTATATGTTATATATAAACATAAAATATATAGGAAAATATTTCTCAGATGTGGTATTCTCAGTTTTGAAGATATTTAGCCTTTTAGGCCTGGCAGTGGAATTCTAGAGAACTGAGTCTTTGTGTGAGAACTCTGTTTCTTCGAATTGTGATGAGTCAGCTGCCTCACCATTACCAGCTTTAAAAGTGTTCCACATTTAGAAAGATCAATGCAATCAAAACTCTAGACTCCACCATTTCAAAGCAAATTCTTATGTTGAACGTTCTGCTAGAGGCTGTCAGGATGCAGCTTGCATTATTGAAACATGTGTATCAGCAACCTACTGGTTCCAGCTCCTCAGTTAGGAAAACAGTGAAGAATAGATAATATAAATACAGTGTAAGCCATACTTCACCTGAAGTTCAAAAATAGACATTCTGAAATCATGACTCTTGAGGACAGAAAGTGATAGACATTTGGAATGAGGAGATTTCAAATAACAAATTAATATCTAGCTCAAATAAGAAGAACATCTGTTCAAATAAGAAATTGAAGAGAGTATAATTTTCTTAAGTTGGTAACACTTCTATTTGACCAAAGTATGATTATGTCTCATAATATATTTCATTTTCATCTATGTCTCTGCTGAAACATTACATTTTCTTGTTTTTAATTTTTTTCTTATTGGCTTACAGAGTATGTGCCATAGTCTGGGTGATTATCCAATCAAATTTCTCTTCCCTATTTTTATTATTCCCCTCCCCCTTTTCTGCTTCAGCTGTCCCATTTTCAATATCATATCATATACTCAATTAATTTGGTTTTCATTTCTAGCTTAAGGGTTCCTTCTTTCCCCACATAGGCTCCTGCTGGTTACCTGTACCCTATATATCATACACCTATATAAATACAAGTATGTAAAATTAGAAAGTAAAATCTGTATGTGGGAGAGGACATAGATCACTTACCTGTATGAGCATGTGTTTCCTCACTTAATATTTCTTTAAATCTTATTAATTTTGTAATTTTAAAAGGCACAATTAGAGGAGGCATGATTAAATAAAATAACCCTCTTATAGCTTTTAATTACACAAGATAGAACATTAGTGTTTTTACTTTTTTAAATGTCTCTCTTCTCTTTCCTCTAACTTATTTTTTCAGCTGTCCTTAATGTTAGCAAAAGCTTGCTATGGGCCACAAGCAAGAAAGCAATTCAGTAAACTAACTTTACTCATGTCACAACTATTTTAAAGTCTGAACCTATTCTCATATCACAGTTTCCAGTCAATGAGTCCATGTAAGATTTCGTTGTTCTCATATTTATATGTTTTTACAAATAAAGCAATCTAGTCTAGTCATGGTGTGCATATATATATATATATATATATATATATATATATATATATATGGGTAATTGTGTGTGTGTGTGTGCATGCATATAGAGATATAGAGATATAGAGATATAGAAATATTGATACATGTATGCCCCTTAACTTTTTTATATTTTCACATATATGATAAAACCTTTTGATTTTTCTATTTTGCAATTTTATTTAGACACTTATATACTTTCTTAGTGGGAAAGTAGTTTTACTTTTTCTGTTGTTCCTTGCATTGTGACTGTTTCACATATAATTTGAAAATGTGGCCAGCCTAATTTTTATTCTTGAGTTGCTACTTATGATGAGATGGAAACATATATTGTTATATTTAGGAAGGGTTAACCGCTACTTCAATGAATAGCCAACGATTACAGTTTATCAGATCTGTTCACATTAAAAGCAAATATTTGAATTATTTCTCTGATAATATTGCAAATAACAATTGCCCCAAATAGTAAAAGTAATATTTGACCAAAGAGGTGGTGGTATGTGAAGGTTCTGACTTGTTACAAGTTGGTGATTTTGTATATCTCTGTTATTGTGGAGAGGTATAATGCTAGATGCCTCTACTTATTTACATACATAAGTACTTATATGGTCTTATTCATCTCCACAGCTGGGTGATGTTCATTAATCAAATGATAAATACATTTACACATGTGAAATACAAGAATCTATATGAATGTTGCAAACCAACTTGAAACCTGACAAGGGCTCTGATATTCTACTATATTTATACATAACAATAAAATGGTCACTTTTTGTTTAACTTATTGCAGGAAATGCAGTGATTTCACTTTGTTTATTTGTTCTTTGTGTCTTAATCCAATGAAACACGGACTTACATTATCTGAATATCAAAGTAACTGGCTACAATAGTCATTGACTTCATTAGTTGTCACAAATCTTTGACTTTTATGAAGACCATACAATTAGCTATTCATAAATTCAGCAAAAATTTGGAAAATACCTGAAAATTTTTGATGAATTTATTAGTATAGACCAAATATTAGGAGTGGTTTGATGGAAAATAATATTTTAAAAACTACATAAGACATGATCACACATCTCAAAAATGTATTTATGCATAGCTTTTAATACATAGCAAGAAATGATCACCTCTACCATAATGTATAGGCATGAGAATATACAATAGGGTGCTAAGAATAGTACATTATGAGGACATTGCAGTTTCATTTATAGAATGTTTCTTTATAGATGTACTCACAATTGCATTTTTTTCTTTTAAAAATGTAGCTTATTGGATTTAATTTTAACATTAAAACCACTTAGTGTCAAAATTTCTCTTTCATTCCACATAGTACCAATTGTTTACAATTTTTAAATAATTACTGTATCTTTCAGACAAACTGGCATTTGAAACATGAATCTACAAGCCTAATTTATATTTTTCCTAGCATCCTCTGTTGTGAGATACTCAGAAGAAATGGAACAGTGGTCAGTGGTAAAGGTGAAAAAGAAAATACAAATAATTTCTTGAATGAAAAGTGCAGAATGGACCTCTTAAAATTCTCATTTGAATGCTGTTCTGTTGTCCTAAAACAAATTTATCAAAATTCTGTCACTTTCCAAATGAAAATAAAGGATGACTAAGCAATGTCTTGGGTATCTGTGTGAATCTAATAACCCACTGAAGTAGTTGAGATGTTGACAGCAACAGAACAACAACAACAACAACAAATAGAAAACATAAACCAAATGCTGGAGATAACTAATTAATTATTGCTACTATAATATTGCCATGGGGAATTCCATGCTCACAGATGTCGCAGACCCTCTCAAGTCCCTTGTCTGCGGGTGTTGAGTTCTCTGAAGTCAAGTGAGCAGGGATTCGGCGAGTGTGGGTGACAGACTTACACGCAAGGAAGTGTGTAATATCTGAGTGTAATTGTGAATTAAAGCATCAGACTTTTTATACAGCGGGGATACAGAAAAACCAGTGAAGCCACAATGATACCATTCAAAGGAATGAATACATCAAAAGGACTTACAGAAGCCAGGCAATGTTTACAGTAAATAGTAAGGCAGCTCTGTTTAGGATCAGCTACTGACAAAGATTTCACATCCTAGTTAAAATTTGTGCCTTTTCCTTTGAGCCTTGTGAGAACTAATCAACAGGGGGTTCGGCACACAACCCCTGTTTACTAGGTCCAGGTAGATTCTAAAGAAAGAGTTTACCAGCTTGTTAACTATCTGCTAAGTAGTCTGTTTCTACCTGGCTATAATGAGGATTTCCTCTGTTAGTGGGAGATCTATTTGTTCCCTAAAACTATTGTTCCTAGCAAGCATTCTGCAGACTGATTCTGAGCTGCTTTTGGCTTCTCTCTATGTAATGCTAATTTGCTTCCCTGTATCTAGATACTGAATTCCCACAGAAAATCAAGAATTCTCCAAGACCGTTGGAACACTGAAAAGCTTAGCTTATGTCAGGATTCATTCTGTGCTTAATATAAAAATTCCTACTAAATAAACACGTAGATCTATACGCCAGACTGTGCAGGGATAAATCTGGTTGTGAGAATGTCTACCCAGGAGAATCAGTTTCTTTTGAAACCCATGTGTCTCATGAGTGCTTGTAGGCTTTTAGGCCTCCCAAGCTCTGCACTGGGATGTCTGTGGCACACAGAGATGGTAATAGTTGTCCTACGACTCAAGTTTATGTGAAAGTTTTATCAATATAATTATAAAGCATTGGATTCCATCTGATGAAACTATACTGAACTGATCCTATGTAAGAAGCTGAAGTTCCGTGGAAAATTCATCAAATTCACCAAAACTCAAATCAAAGGGAATAGGAAAATAATGAATTATCTAAAGAGGGTAGAAAGGCCTAAACACATAAATATGAGAGAGGACTGGACAATCTCTAGTCTTTGGAGATTATACATATACACATACATATACATATACATATATATACATACATATACATATATATATACATATATATATATACACACATATATATATATTTCATATTCCACATTCATAGTTTATTAACATTTAAGTATAGAAATTATATAATTTATAATTATATAAAATTATACAGTGTTCTATATATTATATATTTATAGGACAATGTATATATCTAACACATTTAAAAGATACATAAAGTACCCAGTATGGCGAGCTTGAGGAAAGAGTTACCTGATGATACTGGGAGTTACAGGAACTATCATGGGATGGACTTAGTGCAGTTCAGTATAGTTTGATATCCCTGAAATTTGAATGCAGTGATTGCATTGGGATTAAAAAGGATAATCTAGAGTGGGAGTTGGTTACATGAGCTTATTTAAGATTGCATTTTGTTATCTTCAAAGACATGCTTGCCCAAGATGTTTACATTGAGAGAATAAGATTTAGAGTTTTAAATGGTTAGTCTGAAAGCTATTTGAAAATGGATTTAGTTTGAGGCAATTTATATCACCTTAGGTCCCTTGATACAATCATGTGGTGTTCTGACTGTTCTGCCTTTATCAAACTTTCCACCTTTTAAGTCACAGTACATATCTTTCCTCTACTTTCTTTAGTGACAGGTGACTTGTGTAACTTGCACTTCAGTGTACATGAGGTGGCTAAAACTATACAAGATATTATATTATGCATTTCCACTTCCCTTTTCTTTTTACCATTTCATCACTTCTTTTGGCACAGTCAAATATCCTGGCTAGGTAATATAACTCATTTTGCATTTTGCATCTCTATTTTTCTTCCCTTATGGATTGAGCACTCATATTTATCTGGAGATTATCTAGTTTTAAGATGCCCACCTCAGCTGAGGCTCACTTATTATCCACCATATACTGAAGCATACATCATAGTTTCCTAACCTGTGACATTGTACTAAAGTTTAGTCAATCACTGAAGAAGTCCGATATAGCTTTGCCCCTTGATAATAATAGGAATCTATTTATGGAAAGAACATTGAAGTTTCATATATTTGAGATATATTTGAGGTTAAAGAAAACTTTATCATATCAATATGTTCAAAAGGCCAAGGAAACATATATGGTTAACTGAGAAAATATATGTATCAGAGAGATTTCTTAGCAGAAACTAGAGTAGTAAATTATATCACTGTGATTCACAATCTGGAAGAATCATATGACAGATAAAGTATGGAATCTCTCTTCTCTGTCTCTGTCTCTGTCTCTGTCTCTGTCTCTCTCTCTCTCTCTCTCTCTCTCTCTGTCTCAAGACACCAGCATCCAGAAGTAGAGCCTGAAGTCTCCATGTTGGACATATACATCTGAGATTGATATGTCAGAAAATTCTAGCTGAAATGCAACTGAACTTCTCAATGAGATCAGGAAATTCAGTGGCAGTCCAAATGCTCCAAGCATTTGCAGGTATCCATCATTGTACAATCAAATATGCTGCCTTTTCCATCAACAGTGACCACACAGTTTCACAATTACATTTATAGCAAAATGAGTGAACTCTGCTTATGTTGTCTCAAATTGGCCTCTACTGTTGTAACTTCTAATGCATTGACTAAATGTATATAAAGACAGCTTTTCTTGAATAAGTATCTTCTAGTCCCTATTCAGAGCTGACATGATAGAGACAAGTTAGTCATGTCAGCTACAACATATACCTAGCATTTATTGTATTTCATGTTTTATTTCTTGTAGTTGATTTGAATTTTATTTATACATTAATTATGAAGCATTTTAGATAGGAATCTTAGAATCAGTCCTTACTAGCATGCTATCCAGATCTAAAATATGTTCTAGCTATGTTACATAAGAACTTCACCTCTGCAGTGTAAAGCATAATACTCCATAATGGAATAACTATGTTGTACAGAACCACTTTCAGACCTAACATTTTGCATGAATTTAATTGTGACAAAAATGGGAAAATGTGGAAATATAACTAATTACAGCATTGATTATCATCTAATGGGTTTTGCTGCTTAACTGCACTTTGTATACAAATTGAACTTTCACAGCTTACAGAGTTGATTTTATGAAGCTGAGTATACATATACACATACAAATTTTCATGGCCTATATAGTTTATTTTGTTGAGCTGAGTAGACATATATACATACACATGCATACATCAAATATATTATCATTAGTTTGACTTAAAGCTGTATACAATATTGCTTCAATAAAAACCTTAGAAGTTTGGTATACAGTCAGAAATGCATTGTATAATGCACTCTGTACAAACAATTACCACTGGTAAATATTTCCTTGCTAAGCTTGGCACTTTTTTCTTGGACATAATACCTTTCAGACATTTAATAATTTCTCTTTTATTCCTTTATATACTTGTAGAAGAAAAAGATGAATAAATAAATACTCAAATAACTTCATCTCTTATCCAAAGGGTGCATAAACTCTGTATTGTTTCCTGAATACCAAATCAATATTTTGAATCCTAATCTTTTTTTTTTTTTTTTTTAAGAATTCTCTTGTGATTTCGCCTGACTATCTGTTCATCTTTGTCTGAGTAAGTGAGTGTGTTCAGTGAGGCTTGGAATTAAAGACCATTCTATACAGCATATCCTCTCTACTCAGAGCCAAATTCTTATCTTGCTTTGAACCCTCAGGGATCATTGACTTCAAAAGAATATATTATGTTCCAAAGCGGTTCCCTACAGTTGTAGAGGAAGACATAAAATTGGTCCCAAAAGACTAGTTCCTCAATTCAACTTGCTGTTATTTTGCTTTGTGAATGCATAAGTAGCCTATCCTTTCCTGTTCTATAGTAAGTGTGTGTGCGTGCGTGTGTGTGTGTGTGTGTGTGTGTGTGTGTGTGTGTGTGTGTGTATGTGTGTGTGGTGTGTTCACACATAGTTAGAAAAACAGAATGATAGTATGTTTTGGGCAATTATTTTAAGGTAACAATATAGGTGATAATATTATCAAAATAAAAACTCATTCACATTTTATAACAGTCTTTTTTATATTCTATGATATCTTGAAATACAAAAGACAAAATCATTAAGTTTGACAAATATGAAAGAAATACATTGTTACCAAATATAAGTATGGCCTATGCAAGGTCACAAAGCATACAAAATATCAGTTTGATGCAAGAACTTATAGCAACAAGCAAACCAAAAATTTTAAGATCAGCTGTCACTAAGTGGTGCTTATCTCCATGCCTTTTAAAACAAAAGACTTCCAAAATGACAATTTACTTAATTGACTGAAGACTTTCTGGTAAAGGTGTGCAGGAGAAAATGAAAGTCAACATTAAAACATTTCTGTAGAAAATGGAAGCAAATGTTATACTCGTTTACATAAAAAGGGCGGGTGAGCTTAATCATGTGTGTGAAAAACATTAACTTAAAATATTAACCTAAAAATAATTTTTATGTAGGTTTCTTATGCAACCTATGTTTTCAAAGAAATCTGAATTTCTAGACACTGAGGAATCTCATGCCTTTTAATCTGTTAAGTCTATCTTTGCAATTTTATTAATACTTTCATTCCTGAATAAGCATATGTTGCAAACTGCATTTCATGAGGAAAGCTATCAATTTGAGGACATTTTGTATTAAAACACACAACAAATCTCCATTATTCACTACTAGTGCTCCTGCATTATGGTGTAGTGCTCCTGCATTGTGGTGTAGTGCTCCTGCATTGTGTTGTAGTGCTCCTGTGTGGTGGTGTAGTGCTCCTGCATTGTGGTTTAGTGCTCCTGCATTGTGGTGTAGTGCTCCTGTGTGGTGGTGTAGTGCTCCTGTGTGGTGGTGTAGTGCTCCTGCATTGTGGGGTAGTGCTCCTGCATTGTGGTGTAGTGCTCCTGCATTGTGGTGTAGTGCTCCTGCATTGTGGTGTAGTGCTCCTGCATTGTGGTGTAGAAGGCATGAATGGAAGAGTTATCCGTGCCAAAGCACATTTGACTCCAGATCCAAGAACTCCACTATAAGTTCTTGCATCAAGGTGATATTTTGTATGCTTTGTGACCTTGCATAGGCCATACTTATATTTGGTAACAAGCATTTCATTTGGTTCTTTCATTTGGTTCATTAGGGCTTTTCAAAACTTTACATTGAATATTTATACAGCAGGCTCTGCCTGTCTCTGTCTAAAACCCTCATCATTTTGTACTCATTGATAGTAAATTTGCTGTGCCACATTCTGTTACCATTTTGATCAGTAGAGAAAATCATGTGAGCCTTGTAAATGTAAACTTTTCTAAGTATTGATATTTTATCAAAGCCAGGCTTGCTAACACAGAGAATATTTTATTTATATAAAATATCATAATAACCATTGAATTCATTGAAAAGTACCTTTTGTCCATTTCTGTCTGTCCCCACAATTATATGTTAGCAATCATTTCCNCATTTTGATCAGTAGAGAAAATCATGTGAGCCTTGTAAATGTAAACTTTTCTAAGTATTGATATTTTATCAAAGCCAGGCTTGCTAACACAGAGAATATTTTATTTATATAAAATATCATAATAACCATTGAATTCATTGAAAAGTACCTTTTGTCCATTTCTGTCTGTCCCCACAATTATATGTTAGCAATCATTTCCACTTCCTCCTTTCAATGGCAAAGTATATTTGAATCTAATTCTACATTATTGTTTAAAATATGAAAGCCTTTTGATCACATATTATTGGAAATTTACAGTAAACAAATTAGTAATATTTGACAAGCAGAATTACATAGATTTTGAAAAACTGCAGTGAGTCCAAGAGTACCCCTCCCTATTCCACAATTTTTTTTTTACTGTTAAGCAGTAGACATTAGTTATGTTGTTCCTTTTGTTTCCATGTTTTCTATAAGATACTCAAAAATAAGAAGAAGACACAGTGGATAAAGTTCTTTTAGAAAGAAAGTCTTGCCGGCCCACACCGCTCCGCTCCAGCGCAGGGCGCAAGGCCTGGGTGCCATGCACCCACCCAGGTTTCCAGCTCTCCCAACGATCTCTGGACCACTGCGATCTCCGGACCACTGGTAAGAGGAACACACATCTGTTCCAGTCCAAACTCGTGGGACTTGAGTCAGCAGCGGGAGATAGACAGGCGGAGGGCGGAGAGCGGACTCCTTCCCTTCTGGCCCACACCACTCCACTCCAGAGCAGGGCGCAAGGCCTGGGTGCCCTGCACACACCCAGGTTTCCAGCTCTCCCAGCGATCTCCAGACCACTGCGATCTCCGGACCACTGGTAAGAGGAACACACATCTGTTCCAGTCCAAACTCGTGGGACTTGAGTCAGCAGTGGGAGATAGACAGGCAGAGGGCGGAGAGCGGACCCCTTCCCTTCCGGCCCACACCGCTCAGCTCCAGTGCAGGGCGCAAGGCCTGGGTGCCGTGCACCCACCCAGGTTTCCAGCTCTCCCAGTGATCTCCGGACCACTGCACAGGGCGCAAGGCCTGGGTACCTCGCACCCACCCAGGCTTCCACTGGTGAGCAGCTGAACTCAGCATCTGTTCCGGCACAATCGCAAGTGACCCGAGACACCAGCAGGAGATTGAGAAAGGCCCAGGACAAGACAGACACTCCCTTCTGGTCTGCACCAACACCAGGTCTCCTTGGGCAGGGATGGCAGGAGGTAAGCATAAGAACAGAAGCAACAGAATCCAAGGGTACTTGGCATCACCAGATCCAAACTCACCCACCCCATCAAGTCCTAGATACAACAGCACACCAGAA